>JAJKFI010000043.1:10240132-10272812 GCA_029204185.1 Lerista edwardsae | reverse complement strand
AACAGAATGCAGGCACCTTGTTGTCTTGTGTGCTCCCTGAGTCATCTTGTGGGCCACTGTGAGATACAGGAGCTGGCCTAGATGGGCATTTGGCCTAATTCAGTGGGGCTCTTCTTATATTCTTATATGTTTCAATAAAACGAGAATATGTTCACTCACACGACATCAATCTTATGTGTGTACATTGGATCCTTTTCTTTCCCATTAACTATGACAGATGGATATACAACCATGCTCAGCTTGTCCTTGGGCTTTTTTATTTAGTAGTTCAGCTCCAAGTTTGGAATAGTCCTTGGCCCAGATGCCCACATTCGCCTCCCTTCCTGAGTGGGTCAACCTCTACTCCCCATTGTCACTGCCACCCATGCACTTGCTATCTCACATTAAGCCCATCACTGCCTGGAAGGAGGTGAATGGAGGCTGCCATTCATATGCTGAGAGAGGGCAAGTGGACAGTCAGTGACAGCAAGGAGGAGAAACTGCCAGGCCAGGAAGGTTTAAAGCCACCAATGTGTTTCCTGCTGGGGCGTGGGACTTGTCAGATGCGCAACACTGCTAACCCCTGGCATCAGTCCTGTTTTCATGGATTCTCGTGTTAATTAATCCAGTGCTAGTCTAATGATGTACAAGGGATGACATTCACAGTTCTGGCCTTTAAGGTATTTTCTGTAACGCTGCAGAGATTGCACATACTATTCCCCAAATACAGATAAGACCTCATGGCACAGACTTCTCCATCTAAGTCTGTTGGAGGCAGCAAGTGTTGATATCCATCACACAGGCTTTCAGACTTTTCAGGCTGGAGTGTTGTTTTAGATCAGGCACACGCAGGCAAAAACGCAGAGACGCTACCCAACGTCCATGTAATTCATACTAACGAGGAACTAGACAGTCTTGGCACAACAAAAAGGAAGAACTGCAGTACACTTCTTGAGACACGCAACAAGTTCCTTCCATAATCAGACACACTGAAAGAGGAAATAGAGAAATAAAACAGCTGATCTGATTTCCATCTTTCCCGGGGAGAGAAGTAGCAGAACCAACTTTTAATTCGACTATTTTCATTCCATCTTCATGCTTTTGAATGGTTTTTGAAACCGACGTGATTTAAACAATGCCGTTATGCTGGGTAGCCTGACATGCTTTGAATAGGCCATAGGGTAAATCCCCAGGAGTGAGAAGGATGGGTGAAGGAGCAAAAGGTGAACAAGATTATGAGATGTAAGGGAGCATGGGCTGCTGTATTCTTTTTAGTTTTAACCACATGAACACGTGTGTTTTAGGGAGACAGAATTTTCACAAATGCAGTCACAATTATAAAAAATTGTACCCCTGGATGTCTTTGTCTATTAAATATACAGAAGTGATGTTCCTTCCTGTTAGAGTTGCCAACTGTTTTTCTTATGAGGTGTGTATGCCTTTAAAAAGTGGCATCACTGGGACACATCAGGCAGCTGAAGCTTCCCCCCCCCTCAGCATATGCCATGAAGTGGTGTGTTGAATTTCTTAGCATTCAGATGAAGGGGGTAGCATATGTGGTGGGAGGGTAAGTGAATTCCAGGAGGCAGGGGCTGGAGAGTTGAAGGGAGAAGGAAGGCTTGTTTTGTTTGTTGCTGCCTACAGCAGTGGGCGGGAAAAGAAGGCGGGGGCAGCCCGGACACGCGGGGTGGGGGCTCTTCAAGGTATATAGAAATGAATGACAGGGGGCCCAGCCAGTGGTGTTATTCACCCGGTACGCTGGGCGGGGCTTACCTTTGAGCGGCAGTCCGTCCATTGCGTCACGCCACGTTCCGCTGCTTGCCCGCCCGCCCCAGCAGGCAGGAAAGCGGCGGAACGCGGTGTGACGCAACGGGCGGACTGCCACTCAAAGCTAAGTCCTGCCCAGCGTACCAGGTGAATAACCCCACTGGGCCCAGCCCAGAACAGCCTGACTGCTTCAGGCACAGCAGTAGCCAAAAGGCTACCGCTGCATCCAGTGGCAGTGAGTCAGCTGCTGGTCTCTCCCTGGGAGAAGGGGACATTCGTCCCCTTTCCCTAGGGAAAGCTCTGCTGCCTGCAATGGGGCTCCTCAACTCACCCCTAGCTATTTTGCCGACGGTGATTCGAGTAGCCACGTGTCAAAATGCCCGGACCTCTGCCAGGGATAAGATCTGGTGGTGGAAGCCACCACTGGGTTCCAACCCCTTGCGAGGCTGCCCCGCCCTTCCCTCTGCCCAGGAACTCCCTCCTGCCCTGCCCAGAATCCTCACAATGCTGAAAAGGGGTAACTTTACCTCTCGCCAATGTCGCATTGCTGCCTCCGAGGGGTGAGGGGTGACGGTGCCACAGCATGGGCGGTAAGAGCTTACTGCCCGCGTTGCACTTTAACAACACCAGCGCAAGTCGTACGCCAGTACCACTCATGCTGGAGGGCTCCGGATTGAGCCCTTAATTGTAATAGGGGAATGTTAAATGACAACTCCCACACACACACTCCATCACCACCTCCCTTTTTTTCTGTGAATTTTTGCTTAAGGAAGCCGTAATGACTCATGATGACTTGACTCATTTCTCAAAGTGACTGACTTGTGACTTGAAAGACTCAACATTTTGCTCATGTCGAGTTGCAATCTCTTCATTCAGCTTGCATTATCCTGGTAGCGTCCCTAGAGGGGGAGCAGGGCATTATATTTTGCAAGGCACCTTACCTTGCCATGTAAACCACTCCTCTCCCTTGCCATCATAGCCAGTCCTGGTGGTGAAAGCAAAGACGTTACTTTTGCCGCCAGGACTGGCTACAACAGCAAAGGAGAGGAGCAGTTTATCTGGCAAGGTGCCTTGCAAAATGCAGCGCCGCACCCCGCTAGGAATGCTGCTGCATTACGCATTGGATTATGCTGAAGGAAAGTCAGCATGGCTTCTGTAAAGGTAAGTCTTGCCTCACAAACCTTTTATAATTCTTTAAAAAGGTTAACCGGCATGTGGATGCCGGCGAACCTGTGGATATTATATATCTGGATTTTCAGAAAGCATTTAACCAAAGGCTACTGGTTAAACTTCACAGTCAGGGAATAAGAGGGCAGGTTCTCTTATGGATTAAAAACTGGTTGGGGAGCAGGAAGCAAAGAGTGGGTGTCAATTGACAATTTTCACAATGACGAGAGGTGAAAAGCAGAGTGCCCCAAGGATCCGTCTTGGGACCCATGCTTTTCAACTTGTTCATAAATGACCTGGATACGGGCATAAGCAGCGAGGTGGCCAAGTTTGCGGATGGGTGGTGAAAACCAGAAGGGCTCCAGAGGGATCTCTCCAAACTGGGGGAATGGGCAGCGAAATGGAAGATGTGTTTCAATGTAGACAAGTGTAAAGTGATGCACATTGGGGCAAAAAAATCAAAACTTCAACTATACTATAGATTAGATTAGATTAGATTAGAAATTTATTTGTCATTGTACTCAAGGTAAGAGGACAACGAAATGAGGTGCTCTTCCCATCATACAACTGGACAACACCAAATAACATATACAAATAACAATTAAAACAACACTAATAAAAAAATACAAATATGAATACCATACAAACATGAGGTATACATTTGTTAAGACCACCAGATTCAGAACTCCGCATTTAGCCTGATCACAGCACTTGGGTAAAAACTATGTTTAAATCTACTTGTCCTAGCTTTCAACACTCTATATCTTCTTCCTGACGGTAAGATATCAAACATCGAGTGACCCGGATGTGAAGAATCTCTCAAGATCTTTTGTATCTTCTTACTACATCCCATATTGTACAAATCCTCCAATGAGGGAAGAGGACAACCAATGATCTTTTGTGCCCTCTTTATCACTCTTTGGAGTGCCTTTTTCTCCATCCCTGTACAACTCATATACCATACACAGAGGCAATAAGATAAGATGCTCTCTATAGAGCTTCAATAGAAGGCAACCAACAGACTCTCTGACAGTTGATGTAATCTTAAAAGTCTCAAAAAGTACAGTCGTTGTTGGGCCTTTTTTTCTAGGGCTGAAGTATTTGCACCCCATGTTAAATCTTGTTTCAAGGTAATACCTAGAAACTTACATTCCGCCAATGGGTTCTGAGCTTTCGATGACAGAACAGGAGAGAGATCTTGGAGTGCTAGTAGACAACTCAATGAAAGTGTTGACCCAATGTGTGGCAGCGGTAAGAAGGCCAATTCCATGCTTGGGATAATTAAAAAAGGGGTTGAGAATAAAATAGCCAATATTATTATGCCACAGTACAAATCGATGGGAAGGCCTCATCTGGAGTACTGTGTACAGTTCTGGTCGCCACATCTTAAAAAAGATATAGGGGAACTAGAGAAGGTGCAGAAGAGAGCAACCAAAATGATTACGGGGCTGGGGTACCTCCCATATGAGGGCTTTGGGGCTCTTCAGTCTAGAAAAAAGGTGCCTGAGTGGGCCTGATTGAGACATACAAAATTATGCACCGGATGGATAGTGGATAGGGGGAGGTTCTTTTCCCTTTCTCACAATACCAGAACCAGGGGACATCCACTAAAATTGAGTGTTGGGAGAGTAAGAACAGATAAAAGGAAATACTTTTTTATCTAGCAGGTACTGTGGAATCTGAGAATCTGAGAATCTGTGGAACTCCTTGCCACAGGAGATGGTGATGGCATCTGGCCTAGATGCTTTTAAAAGGGGACTGGACAGATCTCTGGAGGAAAAGTCCATCGCAGGCTACAGGCCATGATGGTTAGTGCAACCTCCTTACTTTAGAGTTAGGCTACCTCGGAGTGTCAGATGCAGGGGAGTGGCAATGAGATGCACATAACTAGTTGTCTTGTGTATTCCCTGAGGCATCTGGTGGGCTGCTACGAATGCAGGAAGCTGGACTATATGGCCTGATCCAGTGGGGCTCTTCTTATGTTCTTATGGGTTTGGCTGGCCCTGAGTCCATTGCCTGTGTTGCATCCCCTTTCCTAAACGTCTTTCTAGAAGTGGAGCAGGCTGTTCCATTTCACAGAGAGTATAGCTGCCAAGGCAGACATCCACCAAATCATCTTTTCATAATGGAAATGTTTGCTGCAGCCTGCTTCAGAGAACGCCAAATGACTGCAACGAGCAGTATCTCAAGTTCCTTTTCCTGTCTGGCTGGGTGCTATTTAGGAGCAGGAGCTGCCACAGGGCTTATCTCTGAAGCAGGTGCCTTTCATTTCCCTGGGGACAAAGACATCCCAGGCAACAGTTGTGTCATGTTCATGATTGCCCCCATCCCTGACCGTAGCCATCTCAAATCCAAGCATTGGGAAAAGAGTTCATAGCCTGGCCTGAAACACAGCTGTACAGCATATGCTTTTAGCATTACAAAAAGGAAGTTGTTTGGGGGGAAAAAGATGCAGACCTCGCAACTTTTCTTTGCGGGGAGAACATTAGCAAAAAATAAAGAGGAAAAAGGATGAAGATCTTCATCTCCCTTTAAGGAAAGTTTTGTACAGTTCATGTAACCGAAAACGTGCTTAGATTGACAAGCCCAGATTAAAGGATAAGGAAAGAGTATGATGAATTATATTTTAGAATTTTACAACCTAGATCTAGGGTTGCTAACTTTTCCCCTGGTCTGTGTTTTTAGGCCTTTACAAGCAGTTTGATGTTCAGGAATGAGCAGGCAATATTTTTTTTTCAATCTCACAATGGCTGAATCCTGCAGATCAAGCTGGTGTGGAAGGCACAACGTTGCCAAACCTGCTTAGACCCCCAAGATATGTCCTTCCACTTACTATCCTTCACCAAGCTAGCAGATGAGACATACGTGCAAACACACCCACGCACAGAGTGATTGACAATCCTCTCTACCCTTATACCCTTGAAATCTTTTGTTTGCCTGATTACCACATTCACTTACCTGGATATCGAATGGGTGGCAGTGTTTATTTTATAGTGAGTAAACAGCACTCTGCACATGCTCAAGGCAATGTATTTTCTATTACCACTGCACATATTTTGGAGATTAGATCCTGCATATAAATAGTTGGCAGGACAGAGCTAAAATTACCCCCTCCCCAGTGAAGCATTCAGAAATGAAACAACTTAGGGCTCAATACCATACTGCAATGCAGTGTGAGGCTGGCCGGCCAGTGCCATATCCTAGTGCAGTAGAGGTGAGGCTGGAGCCTCCCCATGGCAAAGGAGTGTGTGCTCCCTTACTGTAGGGGAGGCTCCAGCTTCCCCTATGTGTTCCTCGGATCTGGGCCCGCTAAAGAGCGAGTGCAGGTCCGAGGAGACCGCGTGGCCTGAATTGGGGCTGCGCAGCCTCAGGGACGGGCTTAGGATGTGGCCCATCCCCCCGCCTCCCTCCCTCGCTCCAATCCCTATGCCTCCTGGAGCCTCCCTTGTGCCGACCGGCTTCGGTCAGCACGAGAGAGGCTCAGCGCGGGTGCAGCAGGGCTGGCACTGCCTGCAACGCCGGTCCTGTTGCTCGAGCGGTGACATGGAGGTGCAGATCGGCGCCCCCATATCAGCGTTAAGCGTACAGTGTGTAAAAGGCAGGAGCTACCCCAAGGAGTGAGGGAATGGTATCAGCAATGGCCCCTTGTCCAGGCAAACCAGGGACTATGGGGTTAATCCCAGAACTCCTGCAGCAGGAACACAGCTGCAGGCTGATAAGGGTTCTGGCTCTGAAGGGAGGTTAGCACAGGTTCAGATGGGTGTGGCTGATGAATTAAAGCCTGCCCACTGATTGGCTGGCCTCAGTATAAAGCTGGTGGCAGGAGCTGGAGAAAAGGGGCCGGATAGGTGCTGGAGGATGGTACCTTGGGTAGGTGCTGGACTGATGGAGTGCTGGCTGGACTGCCTGCCTGAAGGATGGACTGAGGAACTGGCTGAAGGACTAGATAAGGTAAGGTTGTTTTGGGAGACTATTTTTGGGAATTGTTGTATGTCTGCCACACCCCTGGAGCCACCAAGTGGAGGAAGCAGTTCTTGGGCAAGCTGACTGCCTATTGTTTGGTGGTGGGGTTTGTTGGAGTAGTTTGGAGCTAAGCCAGTGATGAGGGCAGTCTGGAGGAGGCTGGCCAGCCGGTGATTCCAATCAAAGCTGCTGGAAGAGAGGAGGCCAGTGGGTGACTGAACCCCCTCCCTCTTGCCTATCTCTGAGGCTGCTCTAGAGGGGAAACTAGTTAGCCTACTGTGGGCATTGGGGCCCTTGGGGAGGCCCAGCAGGGAATTTGGCAGAACCCAGTGTTGCCGCAACCCCGTTACACCGATGCTGCACAGTCTATAGGATTGTGCTGTTACGGTCCTTTCCTGTAAAGAAGCAACAGATAGCAAGATCTGAATGGCAAAATGTTTTAAAGAAGGATAATAAAGGAAGATAGTCTCACTATGGAATTCCCAGAAGATTTCACTCAGTTTGGGACTGAATTTAACCAGGGCTTTATTCCAGAGTGCTTTTGGCACATGCTTGATCCAGCCCTGCCTCTCACCACATCCAGATTAATTATCAAAACAAGGTGATAAATTAAGAATAAAGTAGGTCATCTTGGATTTATTCTGGGTGGGAAATATGTTTTTGGGGGAAAAGGGAACTGTGGTTTTTTGAAGTGAAGCTGCTTGAAGACTGTCTTAATGAAACAATGAATGGTCTGGCTCACATGATCAGCATCCCTCTAGCACAGGAAAAGACAAATATTGAAGGATGGACAGTACCATTTGCCTTTAGAAAGATACTTTAATAAACAGGTTTTAAAGCAGGCAGTATAAGTCCTTACAAAGGTGCACATACACTCATAGGCTGCATCCAATACTCACTTTCCTGGGAGTAAGCCCCACTGAACATAATGGTGCCTACTTCTGAGTAGATAAGCATTGGATTACACTGATAGTTACATTCATGTTGGAGGCATGTTGTCTGGGTATACCATTTACTCCATAGTATCTAGTCCAGTGGTTTCCAACCTTTTTAGCACCAGGACATATTTTGTAGGTATGACAACCTGTTGGGACACCCCCAAGATAGGAAGTGATGTCATTAAGCAGGAAGTGACATCATTGTGCCAGAAAGGCTGGACGTGATGTCATTGTTTTAATAAATCACACTTTTTAAACAAATCACAGGTTGTATTCATAAACATTCACATTTGGAAAAATGGATGGAAAATAAATGAGACAGAGAAAGACAGCCTGCAAAACTCCTAATCGTGCTGTTGCTGCATCCTGTGTAGCTAAGCAGTATGATCAGTAAAATCATGTGGTTTTTTTAGATTTTCTGCAATGAGTTCCAAGTTTTTGCATGATTTCCATAGGAATTAATACTCAGCATCCTTTACGGTGTCTGTACAAAACATATATGTAGACTAGTATAGGTTAGTAAATGCAACAGTTGTTTTCGGGTATGTGGAAATACCTTGAAATTTGTTCAAATACACATTTCTGCCTAGCGCTGTGGTTCCCAAACCGTGGGTTGGGACCCACCAGTGGGTTGCGAGCAGTGGCGTCATCCAAGCGGAATGGCCCGGTACGCTGTTCCGCCAGTCCTGCGGATGGGCCTGGGCCGCACCGCCTCTCCGGAGGACGGGCGAGCTGCTCCTGGGCCCGCCCGCCCTCCCTTGCATCTCGAATCGCTCTGAAATGGAGCGATTCAGGCGCTGTGAGGCGCAGGGAGGCGTGGCAGCCCTCCGCCATAGGGGCAGAGGGCTGTCAATCATCCGAGCATTCCAGTTCCTGGCGCGCCCGGATGACATCACTGGTCGCGAGCCAATTTTAGGTGGGTCGTGAACAACCCATGGCCCTGCCTTAAGAATTAATAGGAGCGAATTGAAGCCAGGGGGGGCGGGCTTAGCGGCCATGTTTTTGAACTCAAAACAATGCTGATTCCAAGCATTTCAGATTGCTTTGTGCGTACTGTTTAGGACTGAATAGTTTACTCCTGAAATAAAAACTTACCAAAATAAAAACGTGTATTATTCTCGTAGCCCGCTACGCCGCCTGTGCAAGAGCTGAGCCGCCGGCTTGGAACCGAGGCACGCAAAAGGTGTGCGAGCGGCGTTTCTCTAATCTCAGCCCTGGTTTACGCATGGGTTGCTGCCGGCTTACACAACCACCGCGGCTCGGATTGCACTATTTTGACAGACTTATTTTTTGAAATCTACACAAGCAAAAATAAAACGGTCATGCCCCATAAAAAAATTTTTTGTACTCACTGAACGGTAGTTTTATTGAACCGATGTAATGTGAATACATGAATCTTTCCGCGGAAATTAAACCCCATTTTTCGTACAGCGATTCGCACACCCATATGCAGAACACGCAGGCATGCTTAAAGACGTTGAGATTAACTTTTACACGCGTGCAGGGAGCTTTTAATTCCTGAATTCGCGGCAATCCTCCTCCTTCGCGGCGATGATCTGAGTCAGCCATATTGTGTGACCCATGGCTTCAAGAAAATGACGTCATGCCTTCTCCAGTGTATAAGCAGCCATGTTGAAAATATGGGAAGATGGGATACTGGAAAGGGAGAAGTTTGTGTGGTTATTTTGTCTAAGTCATGGTTGTAAATTGACTTTTTTTTTCCTTTCTGATTCACTTTGCTATTGGAAAATGGCTGACAAATAACCCGATTTATTGCTGCATTCTCAGGAAAGCAGCAGACTCTGGCGTCACAATGACAGCACTTCTGGTGGGTCCCGGGCAGATTGTCATTCTAAAAAGTGGGTCCTGGTGCTAAAAAGTTTAAGACCCACTACATTAGCCTATATGTAAAACGTTTACTTCTGGTCCCCATGTGCATCACTTTACACTTACTTACACGGAAGCATGTCTGCCATTTGCTGCCCCGTCTCCCAGTTTGGAGAGATCCTTCTTGAGCTTATCTCATCTGTTTATCTCAGCTACACACTTGGCCATATCACTGCTTATCCCCCACCTGCAGGTCATTTATGAACAATATGGGAAGTGCTGGTCCCAAGACTGATCCTAGTGGCATCATAATTGTGGGCCTCTTTCCATTGTGAAATGTGCCCATTTACACCCATTCTCTGTTTCTCGTTCTTCAGCCAGTTCGTCACCATCAGAAATTTTGTGGAAACCAAGCTGCCTATGCAGGAGGCTGTCAATCGGTTTTGTGACCATGGGTGCATTTTTCCAAGCAACCATGCTCACAAAGGTGGCTGTGGTCATTTACCTGTGTACACAATTCTACTGGACTAAAACATTCTGAATGAGGCTGAACAAAAACTAGGACTTAGAAGGCTCTTTTCATTGTTCATTGAACTGATTTTTTTCCCCCGTGTTCCCCACCAAGGGTCATTCTAGAGTTACGTGATTCATTCTACGGGGACATTGCAATTCTTTACCCCTCCTAAGGAACATCCGCTGTTTCCTCTTCAAGCAGACACGAGAGCAAACCACAGCAGGCTGGTGCCGTGTGCTTACTCAAATCAATTATTTTTATCCGGTAGCAAACAACCTCACTTCTCCCTTCTCAACAAAGTGATGATTCTCTGAAAGGGTCTTGTTGCATCAGATGTTCTTGCAAAATTGACCCACCCTGTCCAGTGAATGAGATTTTCAGAGGTGAGGGATAGGAGCAGCATGTCTTGTCCTGTTTGGAACAACCAATTGCTAAGACTTAAGATAATCACGGTGCAATCCTAACCAACTTTCCAGCTCTGACCTAGCTGTGCCAATGGGGCATGTGCTGCATCCTGCAGTGAAGTGGTAGTCATGGAGGCCTCCTTAAGGAATGTTTGTCCCCTTATGTCAGAACTGCATTGCCCTTACCCCCATGGTGGAAAATTGGTTAGGACTGCACCCTCAGAGCTATAACTAGGGCAGAGTCTGATGACACCTGCCCTGGGCACTATGCCAAATGGAGGTGCATAACTGCCCCCAGGCTCCACAGTGGCTCCACCCAGGAGCCGCTGGTGGCTTCTCGTGCCCTGTTCTTTCTCCCATGGAGGCAGGGAGCCTTCACTATGTCACATGACTTCACTATTTCACATGATGTTGTGACATCATTGTCCCAGGTGCTAGAGCAGTGCATTACAGCTCTGAAGACAATCTTTTCTCACTTCTTAAGATTTGGCTGACCCAATAATCCAATTAGGCAACTGCTTCTTTGTTCAAATAAATGTGCATATGAGTGGTAAATGAGCAGTGGAACATGGGAGCTGGAAGCTCACACAAGTTTATCCTTCCTTTGTCATGGACCAGAGAATCACAAGTTGCTATTTCTACCATTTGGAGAAGATAAATAGTGACTTCAGCTCTTGTCTAATTGCATGAGCAGTTCTTGATGCTACACTGTTTTGAAGAAGCGTGCAAAACGTGAGCATTGTTTTTGCACAGATGGAGGAGGCTTTGAACACACACAGCACTTCTTATATTACAGCCACATAAATATTTTTCCCCTTCCCAAGGATAGAAAACTGACCAGAATATTATTTCATCAGAGGTTTGATGTCAGCAGCTGAAAGACTCTGGACCAAATCAGACCACCTGACTTCTGCTACCAGTCAAACAACATGAACTGAAGAGTTACAGGGTGCCGTTCTTATGGTTCCGCATCACTTTAGAGTGACAGGTAGGAGACTGCATATTCAAATGCTCTTCCACAAAAACTCCTGTCTCATAAAAAAATCAGCATGTAAGGAGGGAAGTTTGGCTAGAATATCTAAACCCGATACGATCCAGATTTTTCCTTCCCTTGTTTGCCTTGTATCTGGCCCCTTCTCATATCTTGGCTTGGCCTACTAGCTTTTGGCACAATTTGATTTACTGATGTCTTGATTTGCAAACTAATTCAGGTTATACTACTGTTATCTGGGCTCAGCTGGTTTCATCCTCAGTTGTTCTTCCTGCATCTTAATTCTAGTTTTTCCTCAGAATTCCCACCCTTCTGTTGTTACTGACATGACTGAAGTGGGTCCTGACATGACGGGCAGCCCAATCCTAACTTGGACTGGAGCAGGCAGGCCAGCCGGACTACGCTGCCTCCAAACCCAAGTTGGAGGGAGCAGCAGCAGCATGGGGCAAGGGAACAAACGCCCCTTTACCCTGCAGTAAGCCACAGGCAGCCCAATAGGGCTGATTGGATCTGCACCTGCAAAATAGCAGGCACAAGTCCAAGTACACTGCAGTGCCCAAATCGGGGCTGTGCGGCCCGGGGATGGGTTTTTGGATCCTGGATAACTGCCAGATCCTGGCTCCTCCCCCCACCCCAGGCCGTCCCACCCACTGGAACACCCTCCCTCCGCCCTGTTCCGCCCTTCTTCTTGCCTTCCCCCTGCCCAGAAATGGCTTTGCATCGGTTGAACTCGGTTGGTGCAGGACTGACTTACCTGGGCATCCTGGCTGCGTTGCAGGACCAATGCAACTGCCTGCGTCAGCCCTGTGCCAGAAGCACTGATGTGAAAGTGTTTAAAGCACTTTCACAACAGTGCTGAGCTGACACAGGCCATGTATGTTGGCCCAACAGGGCCTTGGATTGCACCCTAAGTTAGATGCCAACTTAAAAACAATTATGGCCTTTGCCATCGTTCTGCCTTTAGAAATACATTCAAGGTGGCATTCAACATAAAATAACACATAATCATAATAGCAGTTTTTTGTTAAAAATCCAAAGGCAACATAGCAAATCAAAACAGCCAATCTGGGTGATGCCATGGGTTGGCCAGAGGTCCATCAGAATGTCCACTTGGCTGGGTTGACCCCTGAATCCTCAATACTGGGAGCAGGGGGGCTGCCATGTTGTCATTACACACTTTATCCTAGCACAGTGGTTCCCAAATTGGTGAGTCCTGACCCACACGCCTGGGAAGCACTGGCCTTTGCCCCTTTAAGGGGCAGGGAAGGAAGAAACGTGATCCCCAGGATTGTGCTACTGCCAGGGATGGGAGGGTTTTTTTCTACCCATCAGCCTCCAGTGCTGGAGTCCTGGGGGGCTTGGGGGGAAGTAAAGGTCTTGGAAGTGCTCCTCATGTTTCCAAATATGTTCAAAAAGGGGAGGCACTCCCGGCTTTCCTCATGAAACCGGAAGTGCTTTTTAAAAAAACAAAACAAAACATGCTTGGAGGCACGTGGAGCCCTACAAAGGGCTCCCCAGACCCACCACCTCCTGATCCCCCAAGATACTGGTACTGGATGCTGGTGAGTAGAAAAGACATCCCAGATAGCAGTGCAATCCTGGGTATCAGGTGGTAGTGGTTGTGGTGGTGGTGGTGGTGGTGGTTATTTATTGGATTTCTATCCCACCTTTCTGCTCGAAGGCACCCAAGGCGGCATTACAATACAAAAATACGATAAAATACAAAATTTAACATTAAAAAGCAATTTAAAACCAATATTAAAACAATACAATAAAACAAAATTAAAACAAAACAATACAATTTAAAAAACAACAAGCCACGTGGATCATAAGTTATAATCAAGATATAAAAGTGTAACAAACCAGCCAGCCAGCCTGTCAACAGTTAAAAGCTTTTTGAAATAAAAAGGTCTTCAGCCCCCGCCGAAATGTTAACAAAGAGGGAGCAGTTCTCAATTCTAAGGGGAGGGTATTCCAAAGTTGGGGGGCCACCACCGAGAAGGCCCTCTTACTGCCTTCCCCCCTTCCCTGCACACACAGTGCTCCCTTGTAGGACTTTGGGGAGCACCGTTCTAATGCATATGCTAGTTGGAAAAATACAGTTTATAAAATACTTTCCCCTCACAGAAATACCTGAAAAGGAATAGGTTGTTGTTGTTGTTATTTGAGGGTCTGAAAAATGTCAGTTATGCCATGATGAGGACTTGTTAGAGACCTTTATCTATTCTCATGCCACACAGAGCTTTGCCCTTTGCACAATACATGAAGGAAGGAAGTGGAAAGGAAGTAATATATGAGGTAACACTCGACACAGAGGTATGGTTAGAAAAGATGGAGAAGTCTGTGTGCAAGACTCAAAAATGTTCCAATCCTTTCAGGCCTTACAATGGCAGATCTCGTGATCTTTCCAAAGTCACACATATGTCTCAGTTACAGGCAACAGACACATTGGAGGCCTGGAGTCCTACACGGTGATAACTAAGGAAAATACTAGGCCGCTTGATCACCTCTCCCCCCATAGCAAGACATGTAGGGAATGCTCCAGCAGCCGTGCTGCCTTCCAATTGGCTGACATAACAGTTTGAATATAGAAGCCCTAGTGGGGAAAACAAAAAATTGTGCTGCCCAAAGGGGCAGCAAACAGTGAGTGAACAGGTACAAAAAGGGTTTGAGGCAGTGATGTCATGCAGGGGGTACGCGGGGGTACGTGAGTACCGGTTTCTAGGATTACAGCTGGCCCCGCCCATTCGCCCGCCCACTCGTCGACTCCGCCCTCTGCAACGTTTGAATTTCCTGCATGTTTGAGTTGCCTGCATGTTCTCAGAGCCAGGCAGGCAGGCAGGCAGCGAGCGGAGCCTTTCCTTGCCTTGCCACTGAAAAATGAGTTGCTCTGGGGTTTTAACATGATGCCAGGCCTCCTGGCATGTTCTGGGGGTGCTATGGAATACTGTTGCAACTGTTGGGTCAGTTTTAAATCATCTGAGGCCTCAAAAAGGGCTTTTTTCATGTCACTTCCTGCCACGACATCACTTCTGGCTTATGACGTCACTTCCGGTGGGCGGGTCCTGACACGTGCCAATCAAAAGTGAGTACCTGTTCTTAAATCATTTAGATGACACCACTGGTTTGAGGGAACTTTCAGTGAACCTTTGGAGCCCTCCCAAAGGCTTCTCTTTATGCCAAACTTTCCAGCACCGGGATAAGGGCAATTCAGCTCTGAGGTGAGGGAACAAACATTCCCTCCCTTACTTTGAGGAGGCTTCCGTGACTGCAGGATGCAGCCCATTGGCACAGTTATGTCAGTGCTGGAATGTTGGTTAGGTCTGCACTCAGGCAACCCAATCCTAAACTGCCTGTCCCCTGTAGGAGCAGTGGTAGCAAAATGGCTATCACTGCATCTTACAGGTGCCACAGCAGCAGCAGCAGCAGCAGGAGGAGGAGGAGGAGGAGGAGGATACACCTGAGGAGAAGGGGACATTCCCCTTACCCTGGTGCTGGAAAGTTGGTTAGGATTGAGCCTTTAGTCACATATAATTGTAGCTGGATTGGAAATACTGTCACTATGGTCCATATCTAGGCTTCAAGGCCCTTTGTAGAAACTTTGCATTGAAAGTTCTTTGCCAATGGAAGAATGCCACGAATAAGTGGGAACGCAGAACTGGTGACACATAAACCCCCTGTTATCCTTATGGCACCATCAAGAAAGCATGAGGAACTCATGGAGATGATGATAAAATGAACAGCTGTGACAATCTTATATATTCATTGTTCTTTATAGCCATATGTGGGATTCAGGAGGCCCGCAAGAGGCAACAGCATCCAAATTTGCTGGAAATGTAATTTTTCTGTTAAAATAAACTCCAGCTCTAAGCACTGTGGGTTTTTTTTAATCCTTTATTGCTCTTCTTCACTTGATTCCTTTGGTGGAGATTGTTTTACTTCCTGCTCATTAGAGTCTGCATCAAGGCTGCATGGCGGCAGTGGGGGGGGGGGAAGGACACCGTATGAAAGACTAAAGAACTGCCAGTAAGTAAATAACATAACTGTAATAAAAAAAGTTAATTCTACCCTTTTGTGGGTTTCCATTATAAAATTGCCACGGGACTGAAGGAACGATAGTGGCGCTTAATTTTAATTGTTCCATCATTGTAGACTGGCTGGGTATTAATTGTGTTAATGGTGATCATGTTGAATTCATTTGGTATTTATTGAACGACCACCTGTGCACCCATATGTTTTACATCATTATTTAGTAGTACTTAATGAACCCGTTAGGAGTTAGTCGAGAGATGTGGGCTGACGTTTCTTCTCCAAACTGGTAGAAACAAGGCTGTAAATATGAAGATTTTCCCAGAGAGCCTTTTCCTTTCCTCCCCAAGATGTTAAAAATATAAATAAGCTTAGTTGAGCCTCCAAAAAGACAGAACATTTTGCTTAGATGCCTGCATCCATGATTCAAAGTCCACTTCATTCCTCCCCCCCCTCCACCAGCTAGTTTTCTAATTTTAGCAAGTTGTCTTTTAATTTATGTTTCTCATGAAGCTTGCAAAAGGAAAACTGCAAACAAGCACTGCTCGTCTTGAAACGCTTTTCAGCATGTAGTGAAGGCAGAAGGGGAAGACATGGGAAGAAAAAAGGGGAACTGTCATCTTCCTTTGTTTATTCTGCTACCCCAGGTCTCCATGACCACAAAGCGACAGGTTTGGGCCCTTGCAATGGGTCGCAGTTGTGCAATACCACAAAGCCAATGGTGAGGGAGAGAGAGTCATGTGCAGGGAGTCAGCTTTGGCTGTCAGCAAAAGTGAAGAGGGAACACAACTGCAGGGTGCGGTTAAGACTGTTTTGCCCACAGTGACCTCCTGATATCATGCCGATAGCTCACAGGGTTTTGCGCAACAGCCAGCCATAAGCAGTCAGCACGAAGTGTACAGTACAAGATACTTGTGAGTGCGCGCACGTGCGCACACACACACACACACACACATGCACTTTCAATGCTTAGAATGGCTGCAAAGCATGGGGCTGATAGCTCCTTTACATGTGACCATTTTTGAACACTGATATTACTTCCAGCTCCAAATTTATCACATGCACTGCACACCTACCATGGATGATAAATATAATTGCTGTGTGTACAAGCCTTGGGGACCAGCTGCTAATTAGGGCTCCACATCAAGTTTGCACAAGATGAAATAGATTTAACAGAAAGGTAGAAATATGTGGACAACCAATTCAATGCATGGTAGTCGTCTTTGTGTTGGGCATTCATTCTATATGATCCCGCAAAGCCTACCCTGCAAAAAAGAAGTTTGATTTTGATTTTGAATGGCGCTCACAGAAATCACAGACCTCTCCCTCTTCAATATATTGAACCACGTAAGCAGAAAAATGAATAACAGTCAAATGGGAAAGGTTTCAATAGGCATACTGTAAATTATTGAATCCCACAATAAATCAAGATACAACACAACAGATACTCAACAGATCAACAACTTTCCCTTAAGATAGTGGTACAGTAATTTAAAGTGCCCCACCTTTCTTGTGTTGATGGTATCAAAATCTGGTAAAGGGTGTCTTCACTATCCTTGCAGACAAATACCTTTTCTCACAAGATGCAGTATAATCCTAACTTGGAGTTAGGCCAGCACAGTTAGACTAGCAAAATTTGGCTGGCACAAGGTAAAGTACAGTTGGACCACTCTCAGGGTCAGAGAGGCTGGCACACAGACGTGCACCATCCTCCCTGACTCAGAGAGTAGTCCAAACATGCTTTACGGTGGAGCTTGTGCCAGCCAAACTTTGCCGGCCTAACTCCAGGTTAGGATTGCATCCTAATACTCATAGCCATGATTAGTTTGCATATTTAAGGTCTCAAGAGGTCATGTCTTCATAAAACCTCATCTCTTTCGTAATTCAGTGTCTTCTGTTTAACAGGGTTTTGTAGGTCTTTCTGCTATGGGGAATTTGACATCTCCACTGAATCTATGTTTTGCCTCTTCTACCAAGTCTAGTAGTATTGCATGTAGGTGTCAGAAAAGTCCCTGCAGGATTAGAATGAGAATACACAATCTTGAGGCAAGCTAAGGGATGAGAACCAGTGGAAGCAGACCAGAATGTGATAAGTGGGAATTAGAGTCAGGAACTGTGAATGCAGTGTGATCAAGGCAGCAAGCACTAAGCAGAATTAGAGCTGATGTCAAGAATAGGCAGACTCCTGGACCAGATAGGCTGCCCAAACATACTGAACTGTTGCAATGCAGTTACCAAGACAGTAGAAGTACTGGAACGGGAAGTTCACAGATAAAAACGAACTGGGGAAGCAAGGAATAACCTAAGACTGAAGGCAGTCAACAGTGCTTAGACAGGAGTGTGGCCACACAAGGCCAGAAGGAATTTCGGTCTGATCTGAAAGCTTTTATTCCCAAGAAGTCACCCGAAGGAAGCCATGGGTAGACCTATCAAGAAAAAGCACCTGCAGGGAAAAATCTTGAAAGCCTGAGAATCAGTCTAGTGAGAAGCCATCAGCTAGAGTCCAGGATGTGGTCCAAGTCTCCCCCAATTCCCCCAATGCTAATAATGTGGTAACTGGGTTTAGTGAATGGATATGCCTATATAGCAGACGACTGTGATCTAGTGGAGCTACCAGCAGTAAACATTCCTACATATGTGTGATCTAGCCAGAGCCACATGAAAGATGGATTTAGTGCACATGCCATGAAAAAAAAGTCTTCCCTTTTTTGGCAGAGGTAGGCAATGTACTAGCTTCAATTTGTCACTGTGATATAGTGGTTAGAATCTTGGATTTAGGAAGACCTCATTCAAATCCCTTGCAAAGCCAACTGGAAGATCAAGCCAGGCAACTAACCAGCAACTCCCAGCCAAGTCTCACAAGGTTGCTTTGTGGATAAAAGTGGAGGAGGGACTGAAGACATGGCCTTGAGCTCTGGGGTTACATAGGCTGGTGCTTTTTCAGACTTCCTGCTCCCACAGAAATGCCTGCTTCCCCTCCATGGACTTGTTAAGAGGAACAGACTAATGGAATAGTCAAATGGAAAGGGACTAGGTGGTAAACAGTTGCCTTTAAAAGTTCGGCCGGCATCTGAAAATAGGTTTTTGGCATCTGGAATCAGCAATTGCCATTTAAAAACTCAGCTGCAGAAAGAAGCGATGAGATTGGCAGAACCTCCATCTTGATGGAATTTCGATGCTACGTCTCCTGCAAGACCCCACAGGGCCAGTGTACTGTTCTGTCACCTGAGACCTTTTACCTGCCCTGTACGATCTGTGCAAATGGTCCTTAATTCCTCCATACACTCTCTCTTCCTTCCAGAACATCACAGGAGAAGGATGCGGCTATAGTCCTATGCACACTTACCTGGAAGTAAGCCCCATTGATTATGATGGGACTTCTGAGCAGATATGCTTACGATTGGGCTGTGTGCTCTGTCTCCACAATGGTAGGATCCCACACACATACACACATACACACACACACACACACACACACACACACATTCACACAAAGCGGACAGCTGTAGGGTTTTTTGTTTGTAGGAACCTCTGACTGCTCAAAAAAGATATATATGCAACTACGAAAATATGAGTAAAGTATGTCTTTTGAAACCTTAACCAGCCTCTGTTCCTATGTACATTTTATTGACCACAACTAGCCGGATGGTATATTTTACCATTGGAAAAAGGATGCATTTGCTTACTTCTCTGTTCCTCAGAGCCAGCTGTTTTCCTGAGAATGCAGTAATAGGTTGGGTTATTTCTCAGCCAATTTCCAAATAGCAAAATGAATCAGAGAGGGAGAAAAGACTATTTACGACCTATTTACATGAGCAAAACAATCACATACATTCCAGCATTCCCTCTTCCCATATTTTCAATATGGCTGCCTTTGGTGCTTTGTGACCCACCTGAAATTGGATTGTAACCCACTGGTGCATCCTGACCCACAGTTTGGGAACAACTGTTCTACTTACAGCAGCAGCAGAGCTAACCACAGGGTCTCTCTGGAAGTTCATCTCATCGAGTCTACAAATCCCTGGGCCAGGTCTTTTGAGGTTATTGGAGAGGCGCTGAGCCCATGTAGCCAAAGTTCTACTCGCATGGACTGAAGATGGTAGGATGAGCATGAGAAACAACCTCTGACTTTGGGTCACTGAGCTCATTCTGGGAGCTCGACGGGGCTGTGGGTGGATGGGTGTATGTGAGGCCACACACCAAGTTGTACGATCCCTGTTTGTAAAAATAGTCTATTCTCGTCCTGTTCTCACATTACTGCATCCACTTCCTGTGTGTTTTGGTTGCTTAGATGAACTCATCTGAAGGAGTTGATGAAGCACAAGAAGCTTCCCGGGACTGCACCAAGTTGGAACCAGAACCTGCTCCAGAGGTAGGCCTGATGGACATTGGGTTCCGTCCCATTTGTAACAACTCCTGCTTCAAACACACACAGTAGAGCTTTTATGAGAGAGGCAAGTCTCAAAACATGACACAGACAAGCCAATAATGTGCCTTTGCTTATCCATGGGCTGCTGCTCCTGAGCTGAATGCCAACAATGTTGGAAACCCAAAACAAAGTTATATAATAATAACAAATATCAAATGAATTAAAGACAGGGGAAAAAATGTCTGCACCCGTCTGGCCCACCCATGTGTAACTGAGTGTAATAAGCCATAAAGAGAGTGACTTGGCAGGAGCTGGCACCTCAGGCCTGGTTTGGTGCCAGCTATGGGACTCCCACTGTTCTTGGAAATTACTAGCTTTTTTCATATATAAATTGATTCACAGCAGCAAAGTGAACCACTAAAACCAAGCTAAACAAAGGCAGGAACTGGAATGTAAGTTCTCTAGCAGTTGGGTTGTAAGCCCCAATGAAGGCTCTTGTGTAACTTTTAGCCTATTTTTTGTTGGTCTAGGACTCAGTTCTACTACTATAAAAAGCAGGACCCCAAGAGTGGAAGGGGACAGTTGCAACAGGGCCTTGATTGTGGGAAGAGGCCCAACACCTCTTTCTCTTGAGAAATGACCAACTATTTGCCGAATGCTCACAAAATGGATCGCTGTCAGCTTTGAGAGTAGTAATTTGTTTGGCTGGGCTGCTGCAAAAGGCTGCAAAATGATGTAACCGTTCATTAAAAAGATGGTCTAAACCTGTGTTATTCCAACTGTGGGTCGGGACCCACTTGGTGGGTCGTGACCTGATGTCAGGTGGGTTGCTGGGAGCAGCCATCTTGGAAGCTGCAGACCTTACTTTTGCTATATTCCTGTTGTGAGTATTCACAGTTTCAATTTTCAAATGAGAGTTTTTTTAATGGTTTTTAATTCAGTACTTTCACATAATACTTTGACCTAATCTTGCTTTCTGTCAGAGATATTGCATGGTTGCACAGTTGCTGTGATCCACAAGTGCCAATTTGCATTCCAGGAGTGTCATTTGATTATGTCACAATGTTGGTACTTCCTGCTTGATGATGTTGCTTCTGACTATGACATCACTTCTCGGTTAATGACATCACTTCTGGTGGGTTCCAACACAAGTGTCATTCTTAAAAATGGGTCCTGGTCTAAAACATTTGATAGCCACTTGTCTAAAGAATCAATTATCAAAGCAAATGCCCCTTGAAACAAGACTAAAATGCATGCTTATAAGCTGGCAATAAGGACACCAAATACATCAACTGCACTATCCTCTGCATGGCTACTCAGAAGTAAAGTCCATTGAGTTCAACGGGATTTGCTTCCAGATGTGCATAGGATTTCAGATCAAATGTAGTCTAATCACCACAATCTTGGAGAGCACAGCCTCTGAGCCATGAATGGCTCTGAAAATGAGGGGGAGGATCTGCTTTACACAGGAGCTCAGGCTCTTGCAAAACTTAGTGTTTTGCCCCACTCCCAGGAACACCAAAGCAATCTACTAAAAGACTTTCTCATTTCCACCAACTGAACGTTTGTTGGTAGTAGGCTTCAAAAGCTGTGTAAAGTTACCAAGAATGGTCCTAAAGGCGGAAGCGACTGTTGCTTTGATGAGTGTCTGTCAAGCTACAAAATATGGCTGGTGGGTTCTGTTCAGCTTGGTGGGTCAAAGTTGTGCAGGCCTGATGCATTTGTCCTCTCATCCATCTCGGTTAGACAGTGGGCCCTTCTGGGACAGATCTGCATTGCAAGTGTGAATAACTGCTGCAGTCCACCTTGAGCCCTTGAAATAAGTCAAGTTGTACATACAGTTCTGCTATATTTAGTAGAGTTCTCTGTGGTGTATTGTGGATTGAAATATACACTTGGAGCCATTCTCACATGACACTATATATACTGCTGCTGACATGAATATGAATCTGTGTTAAACCAAGTAAAAAGAGAACTAGCTCTCAGACCAACTCTTTTTTCTTTCCTTTGCTGTTGATTTTTCAGATCGAAGCCACCAAGAGGGGCCAGACGAGATGCTTCCAGAGACATGCCTGCTGAAGATAAAAGCCCCACAGATCTTGTCTCTGCTCTTTCTTGTAAATAGAGGGCAAAATGCATGCAAGTTAAGTGCATGGGACGCCATACTAGTCCATTTCTGGGTAAAGGAACATTTGTTCCCTGCAGCATGGGGAGGCTACTCAGACCTGTGCTAGCTAAATAGCTGGCACAGGTCCTCAAGGACCCACATTGCAGGATCAGGCCCAGGGAAGGGTATGGGATATCAGCACTGCCAGTGTGGCTGATCCTGTCCCCCTTCCAGTCCTGATCATAAGAAGAGCCCCACTGGATGAGAGCAATCTAGTCCAGCTTCCTGTATCTCACAGTGGCCCACCAGACGCCCATCCTCTTGCCACTCCCTTGCATCTGGCATTCTGAGATCGCCTACCTCTAAAACCAAGAGGTTGCACATACCCATCATCTGCCCATCTCCCACCCCATCACTGCTCTCTCCCTGCCCAGTTTTGCCCCTCCCCACTCCCTTCCACCCCACTCCCTTCCAGTCACTCCCCACTCCCCACTTGCCCCTCCCCACTCCCTTCCAGTCACTTCTCTCCCTTTCCTATTTATCCCATGAACTTACCTGCTTTGGCACGCAGTGGGAGAAGCACTGGAGAGGGCAGGAAGGCGCAAACCTTCCTGCCAGTTCTGCGAGCAGTGCGCCGAGCTGTGCACTCTCAGAGCACCTTTGGCGACTCATACTGATGGCTTTATGGCAGTTGCCACCACCCCGGAAGCGGACAGTATAGGATTATATGGCTATACTAGGTGTTACGGCTCAGGGAGAGAAGGAAACATAGGCTGCTGCATTTGACAGAGCCACACGTAATGTCTAGTTCAGCCAAATACTCAGCACATGAATCAGCCACAGGTAGACATTTTGTAGAACCCATGCCCTGACTTCTTGGTCTGAGTTGTCAGACGAGGTAGACAGAATTCAGACAGAATGAAGACCCAAACCCACAGCTTTTTCTCCCCTTGCCTTTCACTGTTCTAGTTTTTTTTTTTTTTAATGCTCACATCATCGGCAGTGAATGGAAAATCTTGTGAACAAGGTCATTTCCAAGTTACATGATTCACCCAGAGGGGGCATGGATGTTTTGTTTCTTCTAAGTAATGTCTTCAGTTTCCTCTTAAAGGAGTCATGTGAACCAAAAAAAACCCACAGCAGACAGGAATATTCATGAGGCTGGAAAGTGTGTTAGGAAAAGATGCTTCATTAAAAAAAACACAGCATCTTCACTTATAACTTTCTTTCGGTATTATCAAGGCCCTTGGACGTTTGCTCACATTCCTGTCAATATTCCTCTACCTGTTGTACCAAATATGTTGAGATGCTTGTGGTTGAATGACCTCAGCATTGCTGCTAAATGTAGCATGTAATGCTTTATGAAACGCTCCCTTGTACGTTTCCTTAAGTCTCTTAGGACAATTGCAACTTTAAAACGGAAAATGTGAGTCAGTCTTTTCCTTACCTGTGCTCTTGTTTTCTAGATCACATAAACTAGTGCAGTGGTTCCCAAACTGTGAGTCGGGACTCACCAGTGGGTCACGAGCCAATTTCAGGTGGGTTGCAAAGCATCTAGTGCAGCCGTATTGAAAATATGGGAAGATGGAATATTGGAAAGGGGGAGAGCTGTGTGGTTGTTTTGCTTGTGTCAAGCTTGTAAATAGGCTTTTCCCCCCTTTCTGATTCACATTGCTATGGGAAAATGACTGAGAAATAACCCAACATTGCTGCATTCTCAGGAAAGTGGCAGGCTCTGGCATCACAATGACAGCACTTCCGGCCATTACATCACTTCCGGTGGGTCTCTATTGTCATAGTTTGAGAACCACTGAACTAGTGAGCTGTTCTCTGCTAGTCTACATACAGCTAACTGGGACCAGTGCAAGACCAGAATTTTGGTCTCGCTTAGTTCAGAGACAGTTCTTGGCAAAGAAATCAAGTTATCTGCCTGCCCACCCTCCACAACATTTCACATGTTCCTAATTGTGAACTGTAACCCTCCCAGAAAAAAAGGAAAGCACAATTGCTATGTGTTCTGAGTTAGATAACGGGAGTAATTAAAGGAAGACTAGCCATGTGCAGGAGTGAACCATAACGTTTTGCAATATATCATCGTGTACCTATCTTCAAACATTTTTCTGTTATCTGAGTCCATGTTGATCAATCATAATTACCCTTCCCACCTGACTCACACAAATCCCCCAAGGATCTAGGCAGCTGCAGCCTAGATTGAACTGAAGCAAGTGGTAGCATGACAGCACAGGGGCGTGTGCAACTATTGAAATGGGTTTTTGTAGGCATGCAAGAAGACGATAAAGGACGATAAAGAAGCCTGTCCTTTTTGCTCTGTTATTTGCAGTCCACCATGTGCATGGATGGTGCTATGTTTTGATTATTAATGTTATTGCATAACTTAGATGGCTTTAAGAGGGGATTAGATGAATACATGGGTGAAAGTTTTATCAGTGAGAGCTGGTCATGATGACAGTATGCTAAGGCATTGTGGCATTGTAACACTGAGAGCACAATCCTAACCTGGAGTTAGACTGGCACAGTTAGGCCAGCAAAGTTTGGCCAGCACAAGGTACTCCGTAAAGTATGTTTGGATCACTCTTGGAGTCAGAGAGGCCCACCCACAGACATGCACCATCCTCCCTGACTCCAAAAGTAGTCCAAACACACTTTGTGGTGTCTCTTGTGCCAGTCAAACTTTGCTGGCCTGATTGTGCCAGTCTAACTCCAGGTTTGTATTGCACCCTGAAAACCAGTTGCAGGGGAACAATGTTGGGAAAGACATATGCCGTCATCTCTTGCTTGTAGGCTACCTACCATCAGTGGCTGATGGGCCACTGTCTGTAACAGAACGCTGGTTAGATAAGCCTTTGGCCTGATTCAGCCGAGTTCTTGCTATACTATTATCAACTCTGTTATTATCCTATTGATTGCAATGCCATCACTGACAGAAGTGCACTGATGATTAACAAGGGTATATCTCATTAGAGCCAATACTGCAATTTGGCACTTCCACAATGCATATAGACCTGACATGACTGGTATTGTTTTTTCAGTCCTATTCACATTGCAAAGGTTGCATGGGTGAGGACAGCAGGATTGTGCCATTTCTATTCCCCTCCTGTTTTCATACATTTATTCCCAATATCAGTGTTGGTGCTGGGTTGCTGAAAACCTTAGGTAAAATCCCTAAACTGGGGCATATATGGGGCACCAACCCTTAGTGATTCATTGGGTCCTTCTACTGCCACTAGTATTGAGAGTTTGGTGTTGACCTGATGCCTTTTGATGCATGGGGCCCTTCACCAAGTCCCAACCTGGCACACCATTGACCATCTGAAAGCACAATTATGTTGATGAATTGACAAAGCAAATCAATCAATCAATCAGTCAAGCAAAGAGTACTTTTATACCGCTTTTCAACAAGAAGTTCGCAAAGCTGTTTACAGACAAAAAATAAAGTCAAACGGCTCACTGTCCCCAAAGGGCTCACAATCTAAACAAGAACCACCAGCAACAGCAACTAGACGACACTGTACTGGGGTGAATAGGAACTCTCCCCCTGCTAAATATAAGAGGAGCACCACTTGAAAAAGTGCCTCTTGCCCAGTTAGCAGGACACTCACTGTATATATGGTTCCCAGGGGCGAATCTATTTGAAAGGGCGCCCATGGCGCCCAATGAAAATGCGCCCCTAGGGGCACGCAATGTCATGATGTCACATCGTGACATCATGACATAGCGCCCCGCCCCTTCTAAGAAGCGCGTTTTGTTCGCTGCCTCCGGCCCTTTAAGGCCAGCGGCAGCGAACAGAATGCGGCGGGGGCGCCATGTTCTGTTTGCTGCTGTTGGCCTTAAAGGGCCGGCGGCAGCGAACAGAACGCGGCGCCCCAGCCGCGTTCTATTCGCTCGTGCCGGCTCTTTAAGGCCGGCATGAGCTAACAGAAAGAATGCGGCCGGGGCACCGCGTTCTTTCTGTTCACTCGTGCCGGCCTTAAAGGGCCGGCAGGAGCAAACAGAACGCGGCGGCGCCCAGCACCCCGCCCCCCTTGAGAAGCGGGAGGGGGCGCCGGGTGGCAGCGTGTTCTCCTCGCTCCGGCTGTCTCTTTAAGGCCAGCCGGAGCGAGGAGAATGTGGCGCAGGGAGCGGGCGGGCCGTGGGCGCCATTTTGGGGGGGCGGGCGCCATGCAAATGGCGCCCCCTGCAAGATGGCGCCCATGGCTCATGCCACACCCTGCCACACCCTAGTTACGCCCCTGATGGTTCCTTCATACAGCATTGCCATGCGTATCAGCCCTGATTGCCACTGATCCAGTTGGACACACATAAAAGGATTTCTGTACTATACAGCATTTTACTTGCTCAGTTAATAGACTAATTTCAATTGCTAAGCATGTTTTCAGAAATTCGCAAGTGATTAAATGGAGACACAAGACAATTTTCCCAACACAAGGTGATCAGGATCATGAATCAAAATATGGGATCAATGTATCCCATTTATTATCAAACCTGGTGCACACTTTCCTTCACCACTATCCCAGCAAATGCTTACCTGAGATAGTTCCATGCAGAGCTACAGTGATAGATATACTGCACAAGCACAGCCAGTATTATAGATAGATCAATCTAGCTCAGTATTAACAACGTTGACTAGCAATGGCTCTCCCAGGGATCTTTTCCCACCCATACCTCAAAATGCCCAGGCCTTCTGCATGCAAACCCCCACCTTCTTCAGGATAGTAGTCAAATGCCCCCAGACTCATGCAAATCATTGAATACCAGTTCCTGTGGTCATTCAACAAGGCAAGCCTGCCTGCCATGCTGGTAAGTTCCTCAGAAGCATCTGATTGGCTCCTGTGAAAAGCAGGATCTCCTAGATGGATTTTTAGCCTGATCCAGAAAAGCCCTTCTTACAGTTAATCATAACCTGAGCTGAGGCATGAGATAGCATGATCAAAGCTCCTGCTCTTCCAAAAAGGTATCAACTCCTCCCTTTCCCCACCTCATGAGACCTGTGGCACTTAAAAAATGTAATAGCATCACATTACTGGCAATGCCGAAAGCAAATTGCACAATATTTCACCAATATTTCATAGGGAGTCTTTACCTCCTTGACCTGGGACAAACTTTGCAGCATGCCCAGGATTTTGAATGAAGGTATTTGTCCTCTGTTCAGGGGAAAAACAAACAAACCTGTGTGTAGTGGTTCTACCAACATGAGTAATATCTCACCAGATCCCATGAAGATACCTTCTGGTTAGTTTCCCCTTGAAACCTAAATAAGGGTTTAGTTTGAATTAGAGATGGAATTAAGGCAAATCCCAGATCTTAACTTTCTCAGAAATGGGAAAGTGCAAGTCTCAACTTAGTTCATGTCTATTACCTTTGTTGCACAGTGTAAAATATGCTTTTGGATCAAAGCAGTCATGGATAATCAGATGCATCTGATGCTGGTAACTGCCAATGCTGCAAAGCAAAAGATCCATTCATATAACAGGCAGGGCATAGCTAAAGAGGTGCAGGGGGTGCAATTGCACCAGGCAACTTGCTTTAGGGGGCAACAAGCTGAGCTTGACTCTAGTGGCCGAAATTGTGAAAACCTTGGTATGTATGAATAATATCATGTCGTATATTATTGGAAAGGTAATTTAATGCAGAATGCAATGAAACCAACCAGAGTATAATATCTTTACTCTATCAAATGTTGTAGCAAAAAACCAGAAAACAAAAATAAAACTGTCATATAAAAATTGTAGTTTGTTAAAAACACAATTTGTATCAATAATACTGTCATGTTATATATCGTTTGGTGTGGAATTTCATGCAGAATGCAGTGAAACAAACCAGAGTGTAATGTCTTCATTCTATCAAAGATTATGGACAAAAAGCCTGAACACGAAACTACAACTATGACATCACTTCCTGTTGTGATGTCACTTCTGGGGCAACATTTTGCCCCCTGCACAAGGCTACACTTTCATTAGCTACAACCCTGATGACAGGGCATGTGCATGAAATACTTGGTGGTGTTGGTGTTGGTAGGAAATTGGCCCAACCTTCCAAGCTAGTCATGTTCATTGGCATGTATGAACAGATTCCAAACATGTACACACCATACATGCATAGCCTCTGCATGTTCAGTCTTGAAACCCTGCAAAAGCAGCATTCTCAATTGTGTCGATAAGAGTACCCACATACTCTTGTACACATGTAGGGTATACTGAGCATAGGAAAGGCCTTATTTAAACCTTTAAAATAAGTACATGCATTCAAAAGTTCTACTGAATATCCATTAAGTGGCCAGTGTGCATGATCCTGAACCCCCCCCCCGCCCCAGGACTGGCACCATATATAGGCCAAGTCAATTACAGGCCTGATGGCCCACAACTGTCACACGCTTGCTTAAGGGACCGTACCAGCCCACCTGTTGGCAGACTTGTGCTTCCATTGCTTCTCCAGTGCAGCTCCCAATTCCTGGAAACTGGTTGTGCCCCCTAAGGCCTGTAAAGAACGCTCACACTGATTGATGGAAGGATGAGTCTCAACTTGTACCACAGCTTCTTCTTTTCTTGCCCTCCCATCCAGTGGTGGTATCTAAAGTGGGAGGAACCAGTACGTTGGGCAGGACTTACGTGTGATTGGCTGCCCGTCCATTCGGTTCCGCCGCCTGCCCGCCCGCCGCGTGGGCTTCCCTGGCCTCGGAGGGGGCGCCTGCTCGCCGGGGGGATGGGTGGGGGGCGTGCCAGGTGCCTGGGTGAGCAGCGGTGGGGCGCGCCAACCGGGGGCAGCCCGCACGGTGGGCGGGCAGATGGCGGAACGGAACGGACGGGCTGCTAATCAATCGTACGTCCCACGCGGCGTTCCAGTTCCTCCTGCTTTAGATATCACCACTGCTCCCAACAGCTAATAGGCTTTCTCCCACAACTCAGTGCAATCGTACAGGGGGAGAAGGTGCATTGGTTGGTGGGTGCATTGGTTGGTGGGAGTGGAGAGGAATTGTTTCCGAAGGCAGTGACATCATCATCAGCTTCTCTTCATTCCCATCCTCTGACAGTGGGGATGGAGAAGGAGATGCTGCTACTGCCACCACCAAGAAGCAGCCTCCACCCAAGTCATTGAAGTCTTGGCAGCAGTAGTAGCTCTGATGGCAAGTCCTTCTTGTTCCCTGGAGCTACTGCCGCCACCTGCCCATCCATCTTGTAAGACATGTGAGACACTGCTGTTTCATGGTGGGCGGCACCTGGCTGTGCCACAGAGCCTGATGCAGTGGGTTCCATGAGGCCAATTGAAGTTGTCAGCTTAACCATTTTCTGCTAATGAGGTGCTGGAGATTACATTTCTACCAATGTTGCTCTAAGGCATCATTGGTAGAAAATGGTGGCAGCATACTGGCAAGGGGGGGGCCCTACCTCAGTCCACCCACTCATCTCCACTGCTCCTTCCTCTCCTCTTTTCACTTCCTGAATTGGAAAAGGATGAGGAGGATAGAGCAGAAGAGGAAGTGTGGAAGAAAGCACAGTAATGAGCTAGACCAGTGGTCAGGGAACAGAGGTAAATTACCCCAAATGGGGTAAAAATGAAATTCCTGGGGGTAATGGACAGATAGGAGTATGCCCCACCCCCTTTTCCCTCATTCTTCCTTCATGACCAATGTTCTCTCTTCTGACCAGTGGGAAGTTCCTCTCATGCTTGATGGATTTCCCTTGCTTCCAATAGGAGATTAGAAACGGCAAGGAATTTAGCCCCCAATAGGCAGCATCCCCCTCCCTTCCCAGGCAGCGAAGAAGGCCGTGGTTATCGATCCTGCTGCTGGTAGAGGGGGAAGGAAGCAACAGCAGAGAAAATGGCGGCCATGGCTGCAACTGCGATGGTGATGGGTGATGGGTGTGCCGGCGAGGCCAAGCCTATTCCGGGCAGCGAGGTCGGTGCAGACCCGCTCCTGGCTGGCACTCAGGCAGCCATGGAGTTGGCGGTGCTCGACGCCAGGGAAGAACCCGAATCAGCTCTGGGTGGGGAGGCCGAGGAGCTGCCACCGTCGCCGCCACCCAGGAGCCCGGCAGGGACGCGAGACGTGCAGGCGTGGGGGAGGCTCTGGTGAGCGGCTGAGGTGTGTGTTTGCATGTGCCTGCAGGCGCGCACGTGTGTGTGTTTGTGTTGAGAGGACTTCTGTGGACGTGCCTCTTTGCTTGTGAGCAGCTAGGGCTCTCCCTGGGTTTGCCTTGTCTTGCTGTCCCAAGGAGTGGGGCGGGCGGGCGGGCAGGAGGGCTGGGGTGCCTGCACCTGCACAGGGAGTCAGGGACACAAAGAGAGGCGGGAGGCAACGAGGCAAGGCGAACAGCAGAAAACAAAAACAAAAACAGAACTGCTGTTGCTGGCCTCTCTCTCTCTCTCTCTCTCTCTCTCTCTCTCTCTCTCTCTCTCTCTGTGTGTGTGTGTGTGTGTGGGGGGGGGGGAGAGAGAGAGAGACAGCCAGCCAGCCAGCCAGCCAGCCAGCCAGCCCCAATCTGAATTCATTATAGAGAGAAATCTTAAGTCCAAGCACCTAAACCTATTGTAAAAAAAAAACCCTGTTGTAACCCAGAAGGGTTGAATTCTATTCTCTCAAGGTCTGCAGGTGTACCCAAACTCTTTACAACTTCACATTTACATAGCATTAATTAAGCTCATTAATTAATCAAATAAAAAGCAATGGGTTCCAATATGTAATTTTTTTTCTTTTGTTCTGGTGGGAGGGGGGTAACGTCAAGGGGGTAATGTCGATTTTGGGGTAAAAGGTAAAAAAGTTCCCTGACCCCTGGGCTAGACCGTCTCCCATACTGTGACCCAGCCATTTTCAACCAGTGTGCTGTGAACAGTCTGCAGGTGTGCCATGGGAGTTTGGGTGAGGGTTACTTCTTAGTAGGGCCAATGAGGGAAGTGAGTCCCACACCAGCAGTCTGGTGTGCCTTGTCAATGGTCAAAACATTGATGGCGTGCCTTGTCAATTTTAGCGCCTTGTCAATGTGTCATGAGATGGAAAAGTTGAAAAGAGCTGCTCTGGCCTATCATTCTCTTCTGCTCCATTTCTCTCTTTCACTTCCAATTCAGAGAAGCCCAGAAGCTGGAGGAAAAGTGACCCCACCAGATATGGGGATAGAGCAATTGGCATGTGTTTCAGCCTGTAGCAACTCTCGCAGAAGGCTAGAAGTTCATTGGGATCTGAGGAAGGAGCCAGTCCAGTCCAAGGCTGAAGGGGGTAAAGCTCTTTATTCCAAAGAGAAGCAAGGCGAACAAGGAAAAACCTACACAGTGCTGGCAGGGTGGTGTGAAGGTGTCGAGGGTCAGGGGCTACTGATAAGTTAATGCAAGGCTATATAGGGAAGTGCTCAGTTAATAGTGCTTAATTGGCTGGAATTCAACGACTGATAGAGGAGTATCAGGCTGGGGTGTGTGTGTGTGTGATCAGGCTATAAGCAGGTGGGATGTTCCCACAGCCAGGGAGAGTGGGTCTTTGCCACAGGCGATAGTCATGAGGACTGGATTGTGGCCTTGTCCAATCAATGCCAGCCAGGGCCTTGGTTTGTGGCCAAGTCCCTGCTGCCTCCCATAACAACAAAACTGGCAAGGACTCTGGTTTGCTGGGAGGTTTCTGAGGCGGTTTCTGGGCCCTGCACAGCATGCCACCTCAGTTACCAGGAGTTCTTGGGCAGGCCCTGGCCTGAAAAAACCAAACAAAAATAATTCCATTTTAGCACCTACCATGGAAGGCTCTAGCCCTGCTTCCATGGTAGGTGCTAAAATGGAATTATTTTTGTTTGGTTTTTTCCTTTCATCAGAGTCAGTTGCACTTGAACTGCCTTCAGATCAGGCCCTAATCCCTCACTCGTTAGAGAAGGGATTCGCTTCTCTACAGTCCAGTGTCTACACTACAGTCCAGTGTCTGCTGGAACCTGGAAATCAGCTGATCCCAGAGAGCCAATCATATGCCATTGCATGCTATGAAGCTCTCAGCAGAGTTGCTCTCGGTTTGGGTAAATTTTGCTTGGGGAGGCCACCAGGTTCTCTGTGCCTTCAGTCTGCCTGACCTCCTGATAGTCTTTTGACAGCTGGCTAGAAGATTGAGGTCTTTGCCAGCAGTTAGTTCTAAATACTTGACACTCATCCTATAATGATCCTTTTGATCAAGGATAGCCTTGCCCACATGGTGTGCATTTTCAGATTCAAATCCCCATTCTGTCATCATTGTGATCAGCATTGACTATGAAATTCTTTATAGACACACTTATGTGATAGCGGTGGAGATTGTGTAACACTGAAGCACATGATTACTATGACTCCTGGTGATGTGGTCATCGCAGAGATGTGGGCTAATTTGCAAGTCTTTCACTGGAAAATTGTGGTAGCCGGATGGGTCCTCTAGTGTACTCTATCTACCCACGATATCCAGTAAATGGAAAGTAATGTGCATTTCCTGACTGCTTCATCCAGAAAGCTCAGGGTGCCTGGAAAACCTTAAAAACAAAGAAGCATATGAGAAGCATATGAGAACATTGCAGTGGAGAAGAAATAATGCATTGCTGAATCTTGATGCATTGGTATGACACCAATAATAATAATAATAATAATAATAATAATAATAATAATAATAATAA
>JAJKFI010000043.1:10223512-10240122 GCA_029204185.1 Lerista edwardsae | reverse complement strand
AATAATAATAATAATAATAATAATAATAATAATAATAATAATAATAATAATAATAATAATGCATGTATTTATATACCGCCTTTCTTAAGATCCCTAGATTTCTCTAGTGACTGTAACTCAAGGCGGTTTACATGGGCAGACTTTATTCATAAACCCGAAGGTTTTTACAATTTACAGAATGTTCTATCTTTCAAGAACTACACACATTCAGATCTTCCTTTCTGGATTTAGCCTTCTTTCTTTAGCCACCCGTCTGTCTTCTGCTGGCTGATGCTTCCCTGCTCTCACCAGAGACGCAGCTGACTCTCAGCACACTCCTCCTCCCACGAGGCAGCTGGAGCTCAGCTTCTAATCAGCTGCAGTTGCAAGGTCTGCCGCTCACAGAGACTTCCGGCAGTCCCGAGCTCACGACCTTGAGATCTTCAGCTGTATCTTCGGGCAAACGGAGGCATTAACCCTCTCGGCTAAATCTTCTGCCCTAATGTAGTTTGCCTTCACCTCTCTGGGTCGTAACACAAATTCACACCAATGAAGGAGGGTAGGGTGGACTTTGGAGCCCTATGCAAATAAGTGAAGACTCCATAAACTGAGGATCCCCTTCACTAAAAGAGCCCCATCACATTCCCCCATAAAAAAAAAAAAAACATATTGCCTTCATAAGTCAGGCTGTGCTGATGAAATGTGGGTTCTGGAAGCACATCCTGATGACAGGAATGGGCCATTTGCCTCAATCATATAACTGGAAGGAAGTCAGTTATTGGTCTGGCCCATCTGCCCCACCTAAACTAACACTGCAGAGGGCAAAGATTGGTGATCATGTCAAAAGCAAGACGGGAAAGAGATGCTGTTTGTCAACTTGGTTTCTGAAACAGAAAGTCAGAAACAGACAGAACCCAGCCATGACAACACAGTTCTTGTCAGCTGAGGGATTTGCCTGAAAACCAGATTGAAAACGTCGCTTTGAGTATCCAGCTGGAGAATGTCAAATGCCTGCATGCCGCAGATCTGCCGCAAGACACCTTGAGTCAAACAGACGTCTTTGGCAACACACAACACCATATCATCGCCATGAGGTTTCTGCATTTCAGCTGACACCTGTGCGTCGTGCCCTACAGATGCTTTGCTGTGTTTTAGGACTGAGCCCAGAACAGTACAGCTGTTTCAACACATGTGCATTTTCCACTTAACAAACAATAAGAATACAGCAGAAGGTTACAACATCAGAATCCTAGGGCTAGAAAGCAGGAAGCAAAAGAGATGTTTCTTGGGACCTCTTCATTCTTTCCAGGAGGCTCTGTCGGTGTACTCTGCATGGTATTCATCTCCTCCACTACACACAGGCAACAACACAGAAGGCAAATCTGATTGATATCGTAAGTGACAACAAAATCCTTGACTCATTCTTACATTTCGTCTTCCCACGGTGATATGCCCACAATATCTTTTGTCAATTGGAAGGGCTTTCAATCCTGCATTGTGAAGTTTAAGAAAATTGCTTCTGGAGGAAAATCTCGTTCCCCCACGTGTAAGTAAAAAGAAGAGAGATCTATCTATCTATCTATCTATCTATCTATCTATCTATCTATCTATCTATCTATCTATCTATCTATCTATCTATCTAGTTGGACAGTTCTAGTTCTTTCTCTCTTCTCTTCTTTCTCTCTTCTTTTTACTCACAGACAGACAGACAGACATAATGGGCGTAGAATCGGGAATGTCAGACGTGAGACAGCAGATCAGGTTGACTGAAGCAGACTGTCAGATTCTTAAGGGGCTATAAACTTTAACCCTTTTCCCTTTACTTTCTTTTGAGAACTTTACAATGCACTGTGGTGTATTGAACCAATGTCCTTGGTTTCCCCCACCACCACCACCATTGGATCGTCACTCTATGAAATCCACAGATTCCCAACTTAAACTGTGCTCTTTCATTCCAAGGCAGCAACAGCAACACACAGGAGATGCTGTTCGGTGAGCCCCTGATAGGTGTTCTATGGGAATAAGTCCCTGGAAGTAAAAAGTTTGAAAACCAGGGCCTTATATCAGCATTGGGAAGGAGGAAGAATAATTCATTTAATGGAAAGACTTCATCATCAGTTGTTTTAAGTGGTCCTCCTTTCTCCCCCATCCTTGGATGGTTTATCACTTGTAAATTATTGGTCAGATTGTTGTAATTCCATCCAGATCCTTAACTTTCTAATCATGTATCTTTTATGGGGTCTCTTTTAAAGAAGCACTATAATTACGTGCCAAGGGTCCCTGTAAATTTTATCAGGCTGTAAAATATTATACTTTAATTATTTGGCAGGGAAAAAAAAATTGGAAACGTTCCCTCTGCAAGGCTAGGCAATCAATATTGCAAAGAGCGTAAGGTCTAGGGTAGTAGTTTGCTGTCCTCCTTGCTGGTGCCTACCTCAAAAGGCCCCAAGACTCAGTCACTGCATCCAGTAGCACAGGGATTGGTTCATAAAAGTAAATAGTCTTTTGATTAATTTGAAAAAAAAACTGCTTAGCATAGGGTTTAACAAGGGGAAGATTTACTAAGAGGAGGGGATTGTGAAGGATACATCCGTACTCTCATTTGTAAGAAGCAAAAGATTGACCTTACCTTGGATGGGAGACCCACACTTTTCAGAGAATATCAGAGGTTGGCACGCCTCTTTTATTGGATGCTTGGATTGGAAATTTGCTACTCATCATTTCCAATGTAAATTTATTATCAGTTAATTGAGGTTGAATCTAGCTGTCTCCAGTTGTACTCACCTTTGAAAGCATTCCCTTTAATTTCAAAAGAATGTCCTATTTTTAAAAAAGACATTAGAGAGGGTAGGAACTTGGTGATCAATTCCGTGGGTCATGCAGGCATGACCAAGGCATGCCGCGGCACCTTCTCCTGGATTCTAGAAGGACAAGGAAACCTTCCTTCATTGAGGATGCTACATTCTGTCAGCCAAATGGAGATCTACCATGGGGCAATTGGGTTGTCACAAACACCCTTGAGATAAGAACATAAGAAGAGCTCTGCTGGATCAGGCCAAAGGCCCATCTAGTCCAGCTTCCTGTATCTCACAGCAGCCCACCAGGTGCCCCAGGGAGGCATGAGACACAAGACGCTTGCATCCTGTTGCCACTCCCTTGCACCCACCACCTGAAGTAGCCCACCACCTTTGTAAGGAGGTTGCACAATCCATCATTGCCTATAGCCCACGATGGACCTTTCCTCCAGAAATCTGCCCAATCCCCCCTTAAAGGCATCCAGACCAGATGCCATCACCACCTCCTGTGGCAAAGAGTTCCACAGATTAACTACCCGCTGGGAGATGCATCAGTGGCATTGGAGAAACAAATTTAGGGTACAAATCCTAACCTGGAGTTAGGCTAGCAAAGTTCGGCCAGCAAAGGTAGGACACCATAAAGTATGTTTGCACTACTCTCAGAGTCAGAGAGGCCAGCACACAGACGTGCGCCTTCCTTCCTCACTCCGAGTGAGGTCCAAACATGCTTTACAGTGGCCCTTGTGCCAGCCAAACTGCAGGCCTAAATCCAGGTTTGGATTGCGCCCTTAGTTCCGTTTTACGAAAGGCCCCAATCCAGAACAAGATGGGGAAGGGGAAGGGAGGAACAGGGTTGAGATCAGGTTGGGGATGAGGTATGTTGAAGCTAGGAAATGGGTGCTATCAGTGACAGCTGCGCAACTGATACCCCATCCCCCTTCCTGGCCTTGATCCACTTTTCCAGGTCTACTCAGACTTATGCTAGCAAAATTGCAGATCTGAGTAGACCTATTTGGGTAGTGGAGGTCTTACCATTGGGTAAGAGAACAAATGTTCCAAGGAGACTTCCAGAACGGCCCCCTCTACAGAATGAATGGTGCATTGGCAAAAGGGGGTTAGATTGGATTGGGCTATTAATAATTATGAAAGCCAATGTGGTGTAGTGATTACAGTGCTGCACTGGAACTTGGCTTCAGTTTCCCACTCAGCCATAAAGTTGATGATGTTTCTAAGCCATAAAGTTGATGATGTTTCTAAGCCTAACCTACTTCATAGGGTTGTTGTGAGGATCATAGATCAGATAGATGCACAATATACCCTTGGAAAAGGGGCAAAATAAACATGCAAGAAATTGAAAATTAAAAAGAATTCTTCCAAGGAGTTGTGCATGGCCGTATTTCAGAGCACAATTGTAAACTGGAGTTAGGCCGGCATAAACTAAGCCAGCAAAGCTTGGCCAGCACAAGGGCCACCATAAAGCGTGTTTGGACTACTCTCAGAGTCAGGGAGGATGGCTCATGTCTGAGTGCTGGCCTCTCTGACACCGAGAGTGGTCCAAACATAGGTTATGGTGGCCCCTGTGCTGGCCAAACATTGCCAACCTTACGGCCTAACTCCAGGTTAGGATTGTGCCCTGAGTGTCATATTTGCTCCTGTGTAATTCATTTCATCTTCAGCGGTTTCCTGTTCCGGAAAAGGAAAGCAGGAGAGGCTTCCTGACTGATTCCTGCCTTACTTTTCGTAAGTTGCGTGCACCTCCCAAAAGGTAAGTAAGTGTTGAGCAGATGGTATGATACCAAGGGACAAATTATTTATTTGTATAACATTGTTATACCACCCTTCCTCCATGAAGCTCAGGGTGGTGAACATAGTTCCTCCTCTCCTTTTGTCCTCACAACAACCTTGTGAGGTCAGTGAGGCTGAGAGTGACTGGCCCAAAGTCACGAAGAAGGAATCATGGTTGAGCAGGGATTTGAACCTGGACCTGAAGTCTAAATCCAACTCTCAAACCATTACACTCTCCTGCATGCTCTGCATGCCCATATATGCATTATACAGTATGTTGTCCTTTGATACAACACCATATATGTATTTACGGTGTATAATTTATAATTCTGTCTCGATTCAGGCTACAATCCTATGCATACCTCTTTGGGAGTAATTCCTATTGAACTCAATGGGACCTGTTTCCGAATAGATAAGCACAGTATTCTGGAGTCCAGAAGTTTATAAGGGGGTGCAAGCAGTGTCCCCCAAATAAAATAGCAAATCACTGTCTCCCCTTAGGCTCCGCATGTGCCTCTTTAGCCTTGAATGAGATTGTTATCCATTATGTGTCTCCTTCCTTATCACCCCAGTGCAGTGATGTCATTCAGGGGGAACGGACCAGAACGGGCGTTCTGGATCCTAACGGGCTCCGTGGCTGGTTCCGGGTTCCTGACAAGTGCCCATCAAAAGTGAGTTCCTGTTCCTAAATCATTTGAATGACACCACTGCCCCAGTGCCATCTCACTGTCTCCTTCTCACTCACTGAAAGCAGAGGCAAGGAGTGTCGTGGGGAAACACTGCTGGAAAAGGGACAGTCTGAGAAATGGGTCAGATCTGGATCAAGGGTAATCTGTTTAGGAATTGGGGGAACTGACGGAGCCCAGTGGAGTTGTCCTTATCTTCCAGCTCTTCCAAAGACTTGAACTCCCAACGCCATCCTCACTTCTCAGATTTTGCTATCCTTCAGCCTTGCTTGCACAACCCTACATGCTGGGAATGACAGGAGCAAAGCCTTCTGGGGCACATTAGCCACGGTGCCAGAGGGCAGGCAGTGGATGGAAAGTAAACAGGCTCCAGAGCTCTGGGGATACAAGTGTTGCTGCAGGCAGGCCAAGAGCGACAATTCCACTGAGAAAACAGCCAAGAAAAGACGCTTCCTTTTCTGTAAAGTTTGCACTGTGGGAGTTAACTGGTTGTTCCACAAACCACTCTTTCAAATCAAGCCTTATTTGGGATAACCCCAAAAGGTTCCCTTTAGAATGAAGAAACAAGCAGAGCAGTCTGTTAGACCACTGTTATTCAAACTGTGGGTCAGGACCCACTTGGTGGGTTGTAACCTGACATCAGGTGGGTTGTGGAAAGCTGGGCGCAGCCATCTTGGAAACTGCAGGCCTTACTCTTTCTATATTCCTTTTGTGAATGTTAACAGTTTGAGTTTTTAAGTGATGGTTTTATTTAAATTTTGTTTTTAGTTCAGTGCTTTTACATCATATTTTGTCCCAATCTTGCTTTCTGTCAGGGATGTTTCATGGTTGTACAATTGGTGCAGTCCAAGAATGCCAATTTGCATTTCAGGAGTGTCATTTTATTATGTTACAATGACAGGACTTCCTGCTTGATGATGTTACTTCCTGCCACAATATCACTTCCAGGCATGGAGGTAGAATTCACTGGAGGCGGCATGACGTCATTTTCTTGAAGCCACCTTGGGTAGACCAATATGGGTGACTCAGATCATTGCCGCCAAGGAGGATTGCCGCGAATTCACGAATAAAAATCTCCCTGCACGTGTGTAAAAGTTAATATCAACCTCTTTAAGCATGCCTGCGTGTTCTGCATACGGGTGTGCGAATCGCTGTATGAAAAATGGGATTTAATTTCCACGGAAAGATTCATGTATTCACATTACATCGGTTCAATAAAACTACAGTCCACTGTAATAGTGAGTGCATTATTTTTGAAGCTGTGTAATTTCTTGTTGTTCCTAGAAATTTTATTCACCATTTTCTGACACCCACTGTTAATGGTCTAGAAGTTTTAAAAAAAAAATTCTCCCTCCCTTTTCCCCCCTTCCCGTTTACACTTTTTTCCCCACCTTCCATTTTCTACTGTAATATTTTTGAAATTCTAAACATTAACAGAATTTGTTTTTTTTTGGGGGGGGGAGTGAGTGTACAAGTTTAAAAAAATACTCTTAATAGTCTAGAAGTAAAAAAGAATTACTCTCATATTGACAACTACTTGTGTTATGAAGAGATTTTAATGTAATTTTCCTATATATTTATCTAATTTTTGCCCACTCTCCTTTTTTTCCCTTCCTTCCCGTTCACACTTTATTTTTGCTTGTGTAGATTTAAATAAATTCTGTCAAAATAGTGCAATCTGAGTTTAAATAGACAGCATTTCGTCAGGTATGTTCAGTAATATAATTATGAGGAATTTAACCTTGTAATTGCATATTAAATCATAATAAGGTTACCAATAATGTGTCTACACGATCACATGTTTTTATTTTCGTAAGTTTTTATTTCAGGAATAAACTATTCAATCCTAAGCAGTATGAGCAAAGCAATCTGAAATGCTTGGAATGAGGATTGTTTTGAGTATACCAACATGGCTGCTAAGCCCGCCCACTGGCTTCACTTTGCCCCTATTAGTTCTTAAGGCATGCCCCCTCCAGTGAATTCTACCTCCATGCTTCCAGGTTAATGACGTCACTTCCAGTGGATCCCACCACAAGTGCCATTCTAAAAAGTGGGTCCCGATCTGAAAAGTTCGAATACACCTGAGTTAGACAATTTCATTTGTACTTGAATGTTTTATTACAGTCCCTTGCTTTCAAAAGAAGTCCCCGCTGGGGAAGCTAATACATATATACAAAGTTAAAAATATAATCAAGGGAATGTAACTTAAACCAAGGCAATTAAAAAAATCAATTACATGTTTTGCACTTTCCTTCCTTCTTTCCTTGTTCTTTGGCTACATTTGTATTTCCAATAGCAGGAAGTGACTTTGCGAGCATGCTAGAAGTGTGATTCAAAAATAACTGACAAACTACACAGAAAATGGTGTCCAGTCCAAATGGGGTTTTTATCATAGAGGTGCAGTGGCTAGAGCAGCTCCATTCCATCCCTATAAACTGTCATTACAATGGAGGCAGCCATGTTTTCTAGCACGGAGCTTGCAGGAAAGGTTATTAGCATGGTGAGCATGCTGGAAGGAAAAACTAACTCATGTGACCCTAGTGTGCTGCTAGGAGAAAAACCAATGGCTCTCTAGTGCCAGAAATGGAAAAACAAATGCAGCCATAGCTGTTCCCTCATTGTCAAAATGCAGGTTGTGAGCCTATTTGGTAAATAGCAAACAGTGATGATCTTGCAAGTGTTTAGATTACCATGTGGACTGACACTAGGGAGGTACCAACTGTGCCTTCCCATTGTGAGTAGACACAATCACTTATGTGGGCTACAATAGACTTCATCCTGAACATGAACCACTATGACCCTTGATCTTGAACCACTGAAATCAATGGAACACATTACTCACAATTACAGTATCACATCATTAGTCACAATTTAAGTTTCTATTACTTCTAAAAAAGTCTTTCTTTGAATCTTGACCACTCTAAGTGCATTTAGGCCATGTCAGATAACTGTAGGGGTTTCAGAATAACATTCCAAACACACACACACAAACCATAAACTCAACAAAAAAGGAGTATGAAGGGAAACATCTGGACAAATGGATGGTTTCTAGGAGTTTTTGTCATAGAATAACACTTGTACAAACCCCATTTGGAAAAAAAAATGGAGTTTATTATTAGCCTGCCTATGTAAACTGCCTTCAGTCTGTGAAACTCAAGTCAACGTGTCTATCGAAAAAGGTAGTACAGGTCCAAACATTTTATACACTGATTTTTGATCCATGGATTAAACTCAACACTTATAGCCATTTCAGATAAGAAGGATCCCTGGAGAAGTGAGGAAAAGTTAAAAAAAATGCTTTTCTAGGGCAGTGGTTCCCAAACTGTAATCGCCAGGGAAACCAGAAAAGGGTGATTCCCCTTTAAGAGGAATGGCCCAGAAATCGGCAGCAGCACAATCTCCACGATCATGCTGCTGCTGATCAGGAAAAGCTTACCTGGGGGTCGCTATGGCTCTGGAGGGTCCAGGGAGCCTGCAACTCCCTCTGCAGCCCTCCTGGCAGCTCCAAAATGCTGGGAAAAAGAGAAAAGAAACACTTCCACTTTCATCACAAAAACAGGAAGTGTTTTTTCTCTTTTTTCCAGCAGTTTGCAGCTGCCAGGAGGGGCTACAGAGAGGGTTGCAGGCTCCCCAGACCCTCCAGAGAGTCATAGCTTAAAAATCCCTTCCTTGCTGGCAGCAACATGATTGTGGAGACTGCGCTGCTACCCTCCTCCCTACCTACGGAAAGACTTATGGTGCTCCCAACTCCCTTGCAGGAGTTTGGGAAGCATGGTTGGGTGTCAGACTATTAGAACTGCTATTTTGCAGCTCGCTCCGAGAAAAGTGACCCCCTCCCTTTGCTCTGGCTCACTGAACAATGGAATGCGTATGTGATTAACCATGTTCACATTCCATTCTTCAGCAAATGAGGGCTAATAGAGGGGGTCTAATTTCTCAGAGCTAACTGCACCAACAGCAGTTATCCCAGTGCCTGAGCCAACATATCAAATGCTGCCCCTCCTTCTCTAGTGAGATGAGATAGTATTTGCTCTTCTCTCTTCCTGGATTGGAAACGGAAGAGTGGGACACAGTGGAAGAGGAAGGAAGGAGGAGAGAAGTGTGTTAGGATAGGGCGTCAGAGAGCCTCCAATCTAGGGAGTGGGAGAAGGAGACACAGTGGAGGTGACTAGGCAGAGATTGGTGCTTTCTGCCAGTCTGTTGCCTGATGCAACTGCCTCAACTGACCTCATGAATGGGCCAGACCTGCATATAAAGATTATAAAGCCAGGTTCTCCTGTATGGTGTGGCACCATCTTCTGACAGTCCTTTCTGCTGGATGTTAATCTCTATAAAATGTCTGAATAGTTGACTGGGAGATTGAGCCCTCGTGATTTTTCTTTCCTGCAGAGACAGAATCGCACTTGTATTTCCTAAATTATAAGTCAGTATGTATAAATGTCTGTAGATACTATACTTCCCTTTAACATTATGTGGAAGGAAAGTGCCTGAGGCAAATACAGTACTTTACGCTATGGTACGAATGTAACTGGGTGGCCAGGCAATCAAAGACAGACTCACAGTAGCATACAGTCTGAGTTCCTTCCATGCTATAATTCAGTCTGTTTAAAGAGGTAGATGCCAATTGCGCTCACTTATGGAATCAAAGTCATGGCCCAAGAAAGACGAATATATTAGGAAGATGAGCAATGCTATCATTTGGACATTTCCCCAGATAATAGACACCCCAAAACCCTTTGCACTATATTGATGGTTTCATAATAGACATGCAAGACCACAGGATCAAAAGGAATATGTGAGTGGTAGTGCTTTCAACCATTCCAAGTTGGTTTCAGCTTTTAAGTTAAAGTGCTTCAGAGAGGGCTTTTGTTTATTTTACATTTTACCTAATGATTCTTGATATGCTCAGCAATGCTAAGCAACAAAAAGACGAGCCGAAGCCATGATCTTCACTTCTCATAGATATCCAGAAGCTACACGTTTTTAAGCTCTGGGTTATCTGGATTCCTGAGAAACTGTAAATAGAAAGAAAACATCCGGATTAACTATTGCATGATCAGAGGCTATGGATTACCATATCTCCATTTGGAATACAGCAGAGCCGGAGTAGCTGTGAAACACATCATTGTGCCCTCTGCACAGCCTTGTCATGCCGTCTACTTTGGGAATAGCTCCAGCGATGGGATCTACAAATGAACAAGAGGAACGCTGGGCGGGACGTAGGCGGGACTTCTGCTTGAGTGGCAGCCCGTCTGTAGCGTTCCGCGGCTGCCCTGGCCTCGGGGGGGCTCCTGCTTGCCGCGGGGGACAGGTGAGGGTCACGCCGGGTGCCTGAGTGAGCAGCAGGGGGGAGGCGCGCTAACCCGAGGCCAGGACAGCTGCGGAACGCTACGGATGGGCAGCCAATCATGCAGAAACCCCGCGTAAGTCCCGCCCAGCGTTCCCCTTGTTCATTTGTAGATCCCATCGCTGAATGGCTCCATTTTGGGTAGTAATGGAGGTAGAGGCAGACAGGAAGCACTGCTTTCCTCCCTGGCACACCCAGCTCCCTCCGAGGTCCCTGTGGCAGGCACCCGTGGGCACGACATCTCTGGAATATAGCTATTATGCTATAATAATTGTTTAAGGCAGTGGTTCTCAAACTTTTTAGCACTGGGACCCACTTTTTAGAATGACAATCTGTCTGGGACCTATCGGAAGTGATGTCATGGCTGGAAGTACAGTCATTGTCACACCAGAGCCTGGTGCTTTCCTGAGAATGCAGCAATAAATTGGATTATCTCTCAGCCATTTTCCAATAGCAAATGAATCAAAAAGGAAAAAAAAAACCCCATTGACAACCTTGACACAAGCAAAACAACCACACAGCCCCCCCCCTTTCCAGTGTCCCATCTTACCATATTTTCAACCTGAAATTGGCTCGCAATCCACCGGTGGGTCCTGACCCACAGTTTGGGAACCACTCTCCTAGCGTCTTCGTGGTGTATAGTCTTGAACCTCCACTATTCTGCAGAAATCCTATCCTAAAAATAGGACCAGCAATCAAATGAGTTGCAGTAACTGTCAGCGCAATCCTAGAGTGCCCCTTGTGTCGATGTGACGTCATCATATCGATAGAAGGGGCGGAGTGCCGGCGTGCAGGAGCCAAGCAGCACCCCCGCGTCAGTGCTGCATCTCTGAAGCCAACGCTGCTCGCAGTATTGGCTTCAGAGCGCCGACGGAGTGCCTCCCTTGCACCGACCAAAGACAGTCGGCGCAAGGGATTCTCCATCCCGTTTCGGGACGGGGATTGGTGGGGGTGAGGCGGGAGGCGGGACTTGGGTGGGCTTGGGAGGTGGCCGTACAGCCACTTCCTAAGCCCGTCAGCAAAACTGTGCAGCCCCGATTCAGGCCACACGGTCTCCTTGGATCTGCGCCCGCTCTTTAGCGGGCGCAGATCCGAGAAGCACTTAGGAGCCTTAGGAGCACATAGGAAAGTTGGAGCCTTCCCTATGGAAAAGGGAGCACATGCTCCCTTGTTGTTGGAGGCTCCAGGCTGTCCTGAACAGCTGCCGGCCTTGCTAATCCAGTGCTGTTCAGGATTGCGCCCTGTAATGGATAAGTGATTTGTCTTTTAGAGAGGGAAAAAAAACTAATTCTGCATTCTCTGTGGTAGTCTTCATAGTGTGGTTCATGCAATTCACTAGTGTGGTGCAGTAGATTTATGCATTCTAGGGCTGCTCAAAATGGGGGAGGGGGTTACATGACCAAACAAAATTGGGGCATGGCCCACAGTTTAAGAAATGCTACCTTAGACAACTGCATCATGTGTACAATTATTCATTACACAGTGGACCCTCCTTATCTTTGGGCTCAGTATCCACAGGTCTGAATCAACGTGGATCTGACTCCATGGCCGGAGGGCCTCACAGGAACTCCTGAGTGTGACTAGAAGTGCCTTTCAGTTATGTCCAGGTGGTCTTCTGAGGCATGTGGGGGGGTTACGCATGGCCTCCTCAAGCTTCAGAAGGCCTCCCAGAAGGCCTTCCCTCACAAAATGGAAGTGCCTCTCAGAAGCAACTGGGAGTTGAGGTGAGGCTGGACACACACACACACACACACATACACACGTGCCCACACGTGCACACACACACACACCACATACCTCAGAAGCCTCCTGGATGCTTCTGAGAGGTTCTTCTGTTTTGCCAGCAGCCCCCTCCCCCAGTTGATTTGATTATCTGAGGAAATCAGAATCCATTGGGGGGTGTCCTAGAATGGATGCCCTATGGATACCTAGGGCCCACAGTATTGGCATACCGGAGATATGGTTTACCCTGCTTACCAACCACTAGACAAAGGCCCCATAAGGAAAAAAAATCTGAAAAGACCAATAAAATCTCAATTTTTTTTCAAGAAACAACTCTCAGAGTTGGAGTAAATTCATGAATCCTATGGGAATTCAGCTTCTTGCCCTCAAGTATTATTGCAGAAAAAGATGGCCGAAAAATATTGAGATGGATAAGCTAAATGCGTATGATGCCATCACCACAGCAGTTGCAGGCAAGCATGGAAATTGGTAGGGGTGTTCCAGACTAAGCTGAAGACTTGAAACTGGATTTAAGAAGAATGCGGGCAAAATGCTGTCCTAAGATAGGAAAGACCTATTTTGATCATTTCTCCAAAACAAAGGACGTACTGAAAGTGTTCAAAGAGGCTGAGGGTCGACAACTGTTATGTGCCAGTGAGATCATATTTGCCTAATGCTGCCAAAAGCCTACCTTGTGCAAGATTTGTAAAAAATAACACCACATGATTAGGTGGCGGTGGTGGTGGTGGGGAGGAGATTGACAAACAGCTTGGGTGCGATGAGGCATGAGGTCAAAGGCCAATTGCATTTAGGAACCAGGAAGTTCATAAACTGTAAATTTACAGAATAACTTAACTCCCAAGGGAAGACATAGACCATTTGGAAAAGAGCTAACTGATGCGGTTTGAGTATAGGGGGAATCTCTGTAAAAAGAAAAGAAAAAGGTGCTTTACCAAAATGAGTTCTTGTTTGAAAAGCAAAAGCACTAATTAAAGAAACATGTTTTCTAAAAGAGCGAGCCACAGGGTTAAGTCTCAGAATCAGATGACTGATTAAGTGTGTTCTGAGCGTCTGGCCACCAGTTGGCAAACAAACAGCCTTTTACTCTATAAAAAACTATTTCGGTAACACTTTGAAAGGACTGCCCAATGGTATTGAGCTCACTTGGGATTCATTATAATCTCATTAGGCAGGATTATATCATTGGGTTTAATGTCAATTGCCTTTCCATATCGTGTCCGGCGGTTTTATGATGTGGACAAATATTCCACTAAGGACTGTGCTAAGGTCATCAAGCTGAAATTCTGCTGCTGAGTCACAGTTGGCAGGGGGCCCCATCACAACACGGCGTCCAACTTTCAAAGCCCTCTTCAGAAGCAAATGGGGAATACAGGCACAGCGTTACACCACCCTAAGCAATTGCTCCAGCCGTGATTTGTCTTCAAGAGATATCAAAACTTGACCTCTTAGAGTCTGAGTCAAGTGCAAAACCAGCCTCCATTCCTCTTTCAGTCAATGCGAGAGAGCAAAGTATGCTTTAAATTGGAGCACATATTGTATTTCCCACCACAGTTTACTCAGTGTAGAAATCACTGTGTCAAAGGGTGGGGGAAGTCCAAGGCAATGAGGAAAGGGATTTTTAGCACAACCTTTTGCATGCCTATTCAGCAGTCTAGTCCTATTTCTTTATTGGGGTATACTCCCAGGAAAGTGTGTACAGCCGTGGTTCTCAAACCTTTTAGCACCAGGACCCATTTTTTTCAAATTGCACTCCAGTGGGACCCACCTAGATGTACTTGAAAAAATGTGATCTAGAAAGAAGTAATATTTTTGTTTATTTGCAAGTAATTTGTTTGCAAAAATCCCAATCAATTTCTCGTAATGAGACAGCCCGAATGAATAGCTTCAAGGCTTGAAGAGCCTTCACCTGCCCCCACTACCTGTCATCTACAGATTTGGGGGAGGAACAAAAAAAGATGCTGAAACATTTATCTCCCTCTATTTACACAAATTGGCAAACTGCAGGAGCTTGGCTCTTTGCTGGGCAGTTGGCAGCTATCTCATTTTTGAATAGCCTCAGGGCTTGAGGCAATTAGTTATCTGATCTTTCCATCACCCATGTTTCTATTGGGGGCTCTGTGGGACCCAGCAGAAATGAGGTCATGCCCCACTAAGTGGGTCCTGACCCACAGTTTGAGAAACATTGGTTTTTAAGATTGCAGCTCTTGTGATGGGGAGAAGCAAGATGACCTAGGAGAAGATAAGTGGTTAAAAAGGATAAAGGGAAGAGGAGTACAAAGAAAGGAGTCCAACATGTGATTGCAATTGGCTGCAACTCCAGCATGATGCCTTAGAACTAATGGAAGTGGCTACCTTGAATGCACCCAATGGAATGAGGCTTTAGGTGTGCTTTCACTCCTCATCCAAATTAAGGGTTCCTTAAGTTGTCATTTCTGAGTTTGTGAGTTGGCTCACAGAGTTCAGATCTGTGGAGTGCTTCGGGGCCCAATCCTATCCAACCTTCCAGTGCAGATGCAGCCACAATGCAGCCCCAAAGTAAGGGAACAAATGTGCCACAAGGAGGTCTCTGTGGCTGCTCCCCCACGGCTGGATGCAACACATGCCCCACTGGCCCAGCTGCGTCAGTGCTGGAAAGTTGGACAGGACTGGGCCCTCAGAGGGTCTCTTGAAAACCACGCGGAACGCAGGCTTGTGATCTAAAGGGAACCTCAAAACGATCCACAGAGAAGCTTCACCCATGATGTCTCATGAGGTGTTCAGCCCTGGAGCAAGCTGACTAGGGAAGCTGTAAGATTTCTTGGAAGTACTCCACAAAATGTGTGAAGCCTCCCCTTAGGGACATACCAATAATATTTGGCCTTAACATCATCGACTGAATAATCTGGCTCCCCAGAGTGAGGCCTCCTCTTTTTTAACCTTCAGGAGCTTCATCAGAAGGTGTTAACTGGTTAGCCTGGTTTTATTAGCTCCTGCTGTATTTGGTTATAATATTTTATTTGTATCTGCTGCCTCTTTGGCTGCCTGTTTTGTTTGATGTTGATTTATTGCATTTTCCCCATATTAATTATCTTTTAAAACAGTTTCTGTAATGGTTTTGTAAGCCACTTTGTGGGCGGAAAGTTAGGGAATAAGGCAATCAGCCAGTCAGCCAAAGAAATAAGAACATGATCCAACCACCTTCATGTACCTTTAAACCCCATTCGTTAAATCTCATTCATTTCAATGGCAGTGTTCAGCTCATAAATTGAGTCTTGAGGTGTGGCTGGGCTGAAAACTTAAGAACATAAGAACATAAGAAGAGCCCTGCTGGATCAGGCCAAAGGCCCATCTAGTCCAGCTTCCTGTATCTCACAGCGGCCCACCAGGTGCCCCAGGGAGGCATGAAACAACAAGATGCTTGCATCCTGTTGCCACTCCCTTGCACCCGGTACCAGTAGCCCACCACCTTTGTAAGGAGGTTGCACAATCCATCATTGCCTATAGCCCACGATGGACCTTTCCTCCAGAAAGGTCCTATATTTCCTTCATAAATATAACTGCTCATTCTATTGCTAGCTGTGATCTATTGCAGTGTTATTCAAACTGTGGGTCGGGACCCACTTGGTGGGTTGCAACCTGATGTTAGGTGGGTCGTGGAAAGCTGGGAGCAGCCATCTTGGAAACTGCAGACCTTACTCTTGTTATATTCCTTTTATGAGTGTTAACAGATTGAATTTTCGAGTGAGGGTGTTGTTGTTTTTTAATTTTGTTTTTAGTTCAGTGCTTTTACATCCTATTTTGTCCTCATCTTGCTTTCTGTCAGGGATGTTTCATAGTTGTGCAACTGCAGCAGAGCAATAATGCCAATTTACATTTCAGGAGTGTCATTTTATTATGTTATATTATGCTTGATGATGTCACTTCCTGCCACAACATCACTTCCAGGTTAATGACATCACTTCCGGTGGGTCCCAACATGAATGCCTTTCTAAAAAGTGGGTCCTGGTCTAAAAAGTTTGAATATCACTGATCTATTGGCTCAAATCTCTAATGCATAAGAATTTTAGGTATTAAGGGGGCAATCCCGAGAACCTGTTCTGCCAGTGCATGTCAGTTACACCGGCCGAAGAATGTAACGAATGTGCTGTAAAGACTGTTCCATCTACGCCACTCTGGGAGGCATCCGGCCAGTGCAGGCACTTGCACCGGCTTGTGGAAACCACCTGTCGGAGCAGTGCTGACTGAGTTTGGCCAGCACGGGGCCCCAGGGCGGGGGGGGGGAGCAGCGGTGTCATG
>JAJKFI010000043.1:10197856-10223412 GCA_029204185.1 Lerista edwardsae | reverse complement strand
CCCCCGCAGCGGTGTCATGCAGCCGAAACGCTGGGCAGGAGGAATGGGTGAGCGGCAGCCCGCCCGTTGTGTTCCGGTCCGTTTCACCGTCTTCCCCGCCCCCGCGAACGGACCGGAACGCAACAGGCGGGCTGCCGCTCACCCGTTCCACCCGCCCAGCATTCCGGCTGCATGACACCACTGGGGGGAAGGCAGGAGGGAGGTGGAATGAGGCAGGGGGCAGACCCATGGGTCCGGGGAGGGGAGTGGGGCATGTATCCGGCACTTAAGCCAGATCCTAAACCCTGTTCTCTGGGGTGGTCAGCCTTGCACAGGCCTCTTGGATCAGATCCAAGAAGTCCTGTTGGGGCTTATCCCTGGAATATGGAGAAAATATCCCCCCACCCAAAGGTGAACTCCAGCAGCCTCTTATACTGCACTGGATACAGTGCAGGCCTGCTGGGGTGCTGGCCTGTTCCAGCACAGTATAGAATTGGACTGTAACTCGCTTAGGCACATCTGAACAACAGAAAAAGAGGGTTTTTTTTTTTTTTTTTTACCACAATGACCCTTTGGGATGCGAATTGAGACAACTTTGTAAATGTCAGCTACGTTATAAATAAAATGCACGTGAAAGTAACACATCTGAAGGAAACAGGGTTATTTCCCACATGGGAAAAACGTTAAGTTTCTTTAAACCTTATGGTCATGTTATTTGAGAGTCATGTTGGTTTTCAGCCACACTTCAGCATTTATTGTTAGTTGAAATTGTCTGCACACACGCTAGCGAAAATACACTACAAGGCAGAAAGTACGAAGTAAATACAAAGGAACACAATTTCACACACACACACACACACACACACACACACCACTAGGTATTATATATATAAAATAAAACAAGGGTGATTATTACTCATCTTCCAAACATGCCTGGCTTTAATTTGTGGGGATTTTTCTTATTTGTAAAATGAAACACATGCGTTAAACAGACATCTCATAAATTCTGTGGTAAAAGGTCTGTTATAATGAGGTTTAGTGTTAGAGCATTTGTTCTTGATTATATAATAATCACATTAAAGATAATAAAATTATGAGGGGGAAAAGGAAACTGTGAAGCATAACGGAGTTTGCTGCTAGAACGATGGAAAAGACCTTGTGTTGTTGTAAATGGGTAATACGTTGCTTGGCCATTTCCAGTGCTGTCTGAGTGTTTTTATTTTTTATTTTTTGAATTTTTAAAAACTTCTTTTTGGAAATGCTTTGGGTACAAGGGTGAGTTGGTCCAAAACATACTGGGCTCCCTTATAGTTTGTTTGGGCTGAAAGGGAGTCTTTTCTGTGCCATATTTACACCAGTGGGATACCAAGAAAGGGGAGGGGAGTTCGCCCTGGTCCGGAAGGGGGTGCCTGTGCATCGTGAGTTAGAACAGCAGGTGGAGCTTTGGCAATTTTTGGTCTTTCAGACAAGCCACCGCTATGAGTCTGCATGCGCTCCACCCGCCATTCTGACTCAGGACAACCCAGGAGTAACGTCATGAGATTTCATGACGGTCACAATGTCACCATCCCAGGCTCCTGACAATGTCACAGGAGATCATAGCGCAATAGGTCAGAAGCACCCTATGTCCGTTTGCTGCCCAGGCCAGAGCTGCAGAATGCTACCCTCCCCAAGACTGCCGCCCGCCGCAACTGACCTGGCACCTCGGGAGCCTTGCACAATATCCTGTGGCCAGTGGTGTCATCCAAATGATTTAGGAACAGGTACTCACTTTGGATTGGCACTTGTCGGGGTCCGCCCACCGGAAGTGACGTCATAAGCCGGAAGTGATGTCGTGGCAGGAAGTGAGGTCATAACCGGAAGTGATGTCATGATTGTTGCCGTGGGTGTGATCATGTTTGTAATAACTTCAGCTTGTGGTTAGTGTTGATTTAACTTCTATTGCTTTGCTTTCTAGAGATGTGTATAGACATAGTTTGCTTCAACTGTTCCCTGGTTAAATAGCAGGCTAGACTGTACTAGATTGGGAGCCCTTTTGGGACAGGGAGCCATTTAACTTGAATGTGAAATGCAAGGAGCCGGCAAGGAGCAGGAGGGGAACGGGCGACCAAAAAAAGACCGCGTGGGGGCTGGGGCTGGGGGGAGGCTGCAGGAGGAACCGAGACGCTGGATCTGCGCAGCTGGAGGGAGTGGGAGCCCCAGGCAGCCTACCTTCTCACGCTTGCTGCCTTATTCCCGGGTCTCCCTCGCTGCTGCTGCTGCTGCTGCTGCTGCCGCCGCTGCCGCCGCTGCCGCCGCCACCACCACGCTGCCTGCCTGCCTGCCTGCCTGCCTCCTCACAGAAAGTGCAGGCAACGGTTGCGGGCGTGCAGTACACATGCGCAGCTGCTGAGCCAACCAGCCGACGGGGCCAGCTTTGAGTGGGCGGGGCCAGCTCAACTTCTAGGAACCGGTACTTGCGTAGTGGTGCATAGTGGGTGCATGACATCACTGCCTGTGGCCCTCCAAAAGCGTTTTGAAGTCTTCAGAAAACCTGTAAACATTACTTCAGGTTTTCCAACAAAAACCGAAAGTACTATTTAATGGCCCTCTGGAGAAGCCTTCAGAGGGCCATAGGACACCACGCGTGTCCTGCCTGATCATCAGGAGGGCTCCAGAGGGCAGGCAGCAATAGCTTATGGCAACGGCGTGGTGGTGGGCACCACCCAGGGTGAATGGCAGGGATATCACTGGCCAGAAGTGCTCCAAATCTGAGATTCGGGAGGAGGGCTTGGTGATGTCACAAGGGGTGAAGCTCATGGTTGAGATGTCACATGGTTACATATTACAGAATGACCCCCAAAAATCTGTTGCTAAGATAGGTAAGGGATCAAAGGGATAGGATTCAGGGAGAGGGAAACTGGGGGGGGAATTCTGATTTTTTGAAGAGTTTTTGCAATGAAAAGATTGCAATATTTTCTTTCTTTTTTTCAGACTGACCAAACTACTTTTTGAGGTAGTATTTTAAAACAATATTGTTACAGCCACGTCACTGCAGTAAAACTCCTGCTGCGACATCACTCCAGCATCTCCACGTTGTGTCCATTCTGGTAGATGGGAAGAAGAGGAATGGCATGCCGGCAGCATGCATGGTTTTTTGAATGGAAACAGAGGTGAAGGGGCCCTCCAGAACAGAAGTCTCAGGCCTTCTAAAACAGTGGCCCTCCAAAACCAGAGTGTTGGGCCAAACAGCTGTGATCTGACAAACCTACAGGACCCAATCTTGAGTCTCCCAAGGAGAGACAGTCCAAATCTTGGGTATGCAAAGGCTTTGGGAGAGACAGTCCCAAAGCCCTATTCCATCACGCTGAAAAAGGCCACCAATCTTTGGCCCTCTGCAATCTTCTCCTCCCTTTGGGAAGAGAGGGGGCCCTAGATGATCACCTAATATTGCCAACCCTCCAGCAGTGACATGTGGTGAGCGTGTGGCCTGCCACTGCTGTGATCCACAAACACTTACACCCACAGAGTTTGAGTACCTGAAGCTCATGGATTGTAAGTGTTTGCAGGATCGCAGCCATTGCAGCAGCAGTGGAGGCACTTTTTAAGGAACTAAGGTAGGGCAATTCTGCCTCAACTGCAACACCCTCACGCAGTGATGGGATCAGCTAACGACTCGGGGGAACACTGGGCGGGCAGCAGGAAGGCTGGGTGGGACTTCCGGGTGATTGACAGCCAGTCCATCCGGGTCTGCTGCCTGCCCGCCCGCCCGCCCGCCGCACGGGCTGCCCCCGGGTGGTGCGCCCCGCCGCTGCGCGCCCTGGCACCCGGGGGCTCCCACCCATCCCCCCCGGCGAGCGGGCGCCCCCTCCGAGGCCAGGGCAGCCCATGCAGCGGGCGGGCAGGCGGTGGACCCAGACGGACGGGCTGTCAATCACCCGGAAGTCCTGCCCAGCCTTCCTGCTTCCCGCCCAGCGTTCCCCCGAGTCGTTAGCTGATCCATCACTGCCCTCACGGCCAGTGGTGTCTCTACAGGGAGGGCAGAGCTCTAAGTTTTGCAAGGAGCCTTACCCTGTCATGTAAATCCCTCCTCTCCCTTGCTGCTGTAGCCAGTAAGCAATGCCAAGATGTTGCTGTTCCCTGTGAGGATTGGCTAGAACAGTGCAAGGGAGGAGTGATTTCCACTGCAAGGTAAGGCTTCTTGCAAAACTTAGAGCTCTGCCCTCCCTGTAGAGACGCCACTGCTCACAGCACATCGCTGCCCTCCAGGATTGGCCTGGAATCTCCAGGAATCCGTATCAATCTGCAAGCAATGACCAAAAGCAGTCCTGGAGATTTTAGCACGACCCTCCAGGAACTGTCAACATAACATCATGGGGGAAAAAAGCCTTCCTAGAAAAGAAAAAAAGTCTCCAGGAAGAACTTCAGCCAGAGTCTGCAACTCTGCAATCATTTGTTCTAACTATGCTTTGATACTAGAGGGACATTCTATCCAAAGCACATGACAGGCCCCTTGAAAGGGGGATTTTTCCACTGTGATGTTGAGAGCGCAGAGCGCATGGTATTTCACTAAGTGCTCAACGTTTTCATTTCATTTTTGCAAAGAGGAATCGAGCTGCTGCTAGGCACCAGTAGCTAGGAATCAATAAAGAAATGAGTCCAATCTGTTACTTTTTATAGCAAATAATATTAAGTCATATATGGGCCTTTTCCTAACTATTCTCTCTTTATACCATGAAATGCTGTTGCTCTCAAGGCGAATTTCTGTTGGGAGGAGAATGCCACATTTCTGTCCGTGCTTAAAAATTGAAATTCAATGTTCCTGGGGAAATGCCACTTTCCCCTCTAACATGAATGCCCCAGGCGCCTCTTCTGTACCCCATTTGAAGGTATGACCCTGGTATCTTTTAAACCCAAATAATTTTAGTACTCATCAATGGGGGCTAAACATGTTCACTAAGGCTTGAGCTTGGACGGTTCAACTGACCCAAAGCAGAAAGCTGACTCAGTTTCCTTTATGAGTTCAGGCACTGGCTTCAGATTGAGAGCTGTGTCATATAATATATGCATGTGGAAGGAATGAAGAGATGTGCCGTTGAGTTCCTGGCAATTTCAGAAACAGAAGCCAAGAAAGGGAAAGTGACTCAGAGGCATCACCTCTTACCTAACACACAAATCACACAATGGAAGGAGTTGGAGTCGTGGGGGAGGCATCTGCTGATTAAGTTCCTTTTGCATCAGCTACATGTTGGGTGAGTGCAGCACGGAGCCCTGAAAATGCCACTCCATAACTTTTTGCTACTATTAATTCCTAACAGGCACAGTTTTTAGGGCAGAAGATTTAGCCGAGAGGGTTAATGCCTCCGTTTGCCCGAAGATAACACCTGAAGATCTCAAGGTCGTGAGCTCGGGACTGCCGGAAGTCTCTGCGAGCAGCAGACCTTGGAAACTGTGGCTGATTAAAAGCTGAGTTTCAGCTGCCTCGTGGGAGGAGGAGTGTGCTGAAGTCAGCTGCGTCTCTGGTGGGAGCAGGGAAGCCTCATCAGCCAGCAGACGACAGACAGGTGGCTAAAGAAAGAAGGCTAAATCCAGAAAGAAAGATCTGTAGGAGTGTTGTTCTTGGAAGATAGAACATCCTGTAAATTGTAAAAACCTTCGGGTTTGTGAGAAAGTCTGCCTATGTAAACCGCCTTGAGTTCAATCATTAGAGAAATCTAGTGATCTTAAGAAAGGCGGTATATAAATAAATGTATTATTATTATTATTATTTTTAGGGATCTCATGTACCACTCACAGAGCGCGCTTAAAGTAGGTCTTAAGATGTCACCTTTGTGAATTCAGTACCGTTCCTCCCTTGCAGAATTACCGCCCGTGCCGCCCATGCTGGTGGTGCAAACATGCCATAAGGCACGTCCGCAGTGCGCAGTAAGGGGTTGCCATCCATGCTGCAGCAGCACCGGAGCTCTCCTCCTGGAGGCGGCACCACAATGCTGGCAGGTGGTAAGTTCACCCCTTGCTGATGTTGCACTGGTTCCAAATGGGGCGGGTAGCAGGAGCTGGATGGGGGAAGGGCGGAGCAGGGGTAGGACCAGTGGCGATTGGGCTGCCCAGCATTCTCCAGGGATGGGTATACAGTAACGTACATGCATGCATTAGTGAACGTGTTCATATTCAGAAATTTGTAATCAGCTATATGGGGCATGTTCACTTTATGTGCCAAGATACTGACAGCCTTTTGGGGGGAAATGATGCCAACTTGGAATATGTCTGAACATTGCAAGGTGGAGAAATTGTATTCTCAAGCAGGGAATTGCGAACTTCAGCAATGCCTCTCTTAGTCACAGGAAGAACTTCAGACTTGGAATTGGCCTTTGGCAGGGGGGGCGGGGACTCAGAAAATAGCTCAGTTATTCCAAGAGCAGTTTGCCCAATTTGGACCCTATTGCAACTGCAGTGGTGTAAATGGGAGTAATGACAAGATCTAAGCCCTGTCCCCAAACCCTGGGATCATCCCCTTTTCCTGCCCCCTCTCCAACCTACCTACCTTCACTACTGATCGAACAATAAGAGAATATCAAGAAAGGGAGTCCTACTTCTGTCTCCCTTTTGCTGCCTAGCATGGTGCTATAGGAGAAAAAAAAACCTTAAGGTTTTTAAGCTTCTCTAGTTTGCATTAAAATTTAAGTCAGAGAAGAACTTTTGCGGTTATGTGAGTCACATTTTAGAGATGTGTATTGCAACTCACCTACATTTGAATTTCTGAGCCAGGAAATATAGGGTTTTTTTTTGGGGGGGGGATGTGAAGGGATGATGATGAGGAACTAGGAGCACTTTGAAAAAATGCTGAGCCCAGACTCGGCCAGAGGAGTGGGAGACAGAGCGAGCAAGTAGTGAAGAAGTATCTACTTGCAGCTCCTTTTAATTCTGTTAATAAAGATGTGTCCCTTGTTGAACCTGGTAATGATGTCTCCCTGCCTTATTGCTTTGTCTGCATGCAATTGTTTTGTCATGCATTGGCTTCTGAGGGAGGATTGGTTAGAAAATGACTGTAATATTATACTTTAAAAAAACACCCATATGTTTCATAGAACGTTGAATCTCACAATGGCTATACTTATTACAGAAAACCTGCAGTTCCAACACATTCAGAGTGCAATCCTAACCTGGAGTTAGTCTAGTACAGTTAGGCCAGCAAAGTTTAGCTGGCACAAGAGCCACCATAAAGCCCGTTTGGACTACTCTTCGAGTCAGGGAGGATGGCGCATGTCTGTGTGCTGTCCTCTCTGACTCCAAGAGTGGTCCAAACATACTTTATGGTATCCTTTATGCCGGCAAAACCTTGCTGGCCTAACTGTGCCAGTCTAACTTCCGGTTAGGATTGTGCTCTCAGCAACATTTACTATTATATTCTAGAAGAGCCTATTTACAATCTTGACAGAAGCAAAACAACCACACAGCCTTCCCCTTTTCCAGCATCCCCTTTTCTCATATTTTCAGTTTGGCTGCTCTAGGTGCTTTGCAGCCCATCTGAAATTGGCTCGCGACCCACTGGTGAGTTCCGACCCACAGTTTGGGAACCACTGGTCTAGAGCACAGTTAGACTGGGGATAGACTGGGAACAGTGCATTCACCTCTGGAAGCTGCTTTTCTAGTTTCAAAAGGAGTGACAGTGGCATGTGTATGAGTGATGAAACGTGTATGCATGTAGATGTCTAGCTAGGACCTTAGTCTTTATTGTTCTTGTGTTATTGACTTGCTATAGCGGACTGCACTGGAGAGTGCCCTTCCACTACAACGCACTGCTGATTCATTGGAGGAATGCAAGTGTAGCTTCCCCCCCGCCCGGGCCCCGGCCCCGCGGAAAGCTCTGAAGCTAATCTTCAGGGCAAAGGACTCCCTTCAACCTCTCAAAGTATGCTTTTGCTCAAAGTGTGCTTTCGTTGTTAATTTCCTCTGGCTGGTCAGATGCCAGCAATCTCTTGCTGAGAAACAAACAGCCAATGAATCTGCCCAGATCAGTACATTCAGCTAATGAAAATGTATGTAATTGATATTTTATAACTATACAGAGAAGGATTTTCTTTGAGGACTTTAATGGTATTGATTGAAGGAGGGAAGCCAGAGAGACATTTCTCGGCTTTGGTGCTGGAGGTCTAAAGTGCCTCTGAGTCGAGAAATGTGCACTGGTTTAAAATTCACCACAAATTTTCATGCCATTTGCAGCTTTTTACTGCCATTTCACAGCCTGACAATTAATCACGAGCCCATGTGAGTCAACTGGCTCTCTCATTTCTGATCAATTATCAGTGTCAAGACCTCTCATTGTGAATACTGATTGGTATCAGCACTGAAGAGAAAGGAGGGGGAGAACTATCCGATTTGCTTACTGCATTTATCCCAATTCTGTCTCTGGTTCCAGGGTTTGTTTTGCGGATTTGGAATTGAGTACAGTTGTAGCATAGCATGAGACTCTACACACACACACACACACACACACACACACACACACACACACACACGTTCTTACTGGTATACTGATATGCCTACAAATTTGCAAAAATGCATTAGCATTTTTGCAGAGGACTGCATTAACAAACATGTTGGGTTGCCACACAGCAATGAAGAAAGTTGCAATGTGGGCGCAATCCTAACCTGGAGTTAGGCCAGCACACTTTGGCCACCACCAGGGCTGCCATAAAGAGCATTGGGATGACTCCTGGAGTCAGGGAGGATAGTGCACGTCTGTGTGCTGACCTCTCTGACTCCAAGAGTGGTCCAAGCATACTTTACGATGTTCCTTGTGCTGGCCAAACTTTGCTGGCCAAACTGTGCCAGCCTAACTCCAGGTTAGGATTGCACCCTGTGCCTTTACGGTCCCAGACGCAGTGGGAGACGAAGCAGAAATGGCTTCTTCCTGTTTTTTCACAGGCCTTGTTCCTTCCTCCCACCTGCAGTCTTGGTAGGACTCCAGGTGTGCAACACAGCTGCCATGAGAGGGTCAGATGAAGGCACAGAGGATTGACGGGCTGCCTTGCCTCTTGCTGAACTGAAAAATTTAAAGAAATATTCAACTCTCCAGGTTGCAATTTGGCAACCCTTAATAAGTGTATGCTCACACCCATGTGCAAAACAAATAATGTTCTCGATATAAATTAGATTATGAGAGGAGAAGAATGGGGAATATTGTTGTATGAAGTTATGTACTTGCAAGCAAGTAGAACAAAGAGAAATATCCCCTTATTCCGAAGTGACCTTCACCTGCATCCTAACCTGTGCTGAATTCAGCGCAGGCCAGCTAGCCAATCAAATGTGTGTAGTGGTGAATTTTAAACTAGTGCACATTTCTCAACCCTTTTGAATGTTCATTGCTTGAATACAGACTGGCTGAAATCCTATGTGAAGACTGGGAAAGCAGTTCAATTCATGCTTTGTGCAGTGTTGAAGACAGTTACTGGCTCACATCTTAAAAGCATAATAAAAAAAAATTAACTGCCATTTCTTTTAGGGCACCTTAAATGTATGGATGCCTGCCCTGTCCATCCTAACAGATGGACATACCTAATAGATGTTGGAAAACTAATATTCTTTTTTTTTTTAATTTTAAAAAATACACTTACTATTTCCTGTGGCAATGAGTTCTACAAGTCAACTTTGTGCAATAAGAAGATAAATGCCTTGCTTTGTTCATGTGAGTGGATAAACAGCTGTTCCCTCATCCCTTTTGCCAACCCAGTCATGGTGTTTTTTTTTTTAAATATGTTTCATAACCCTTCTAGACTACCTCATTTTGAAGCCATCAAGAACCAATAGTTTTGGCTTCTTCTACTATGGAAAGCTTTCAGCATCCAGGGATATTTTTATTGTGTTTCTCTCTGTACCTCTTCCAAGAACACTTTTTTCGGTAAAAGATTAGGTGACCAGAAGCGAACATAATACTTACGGTCTGGATATACTTGTATTAAGGGACATGAAGATAATACCTTATATTCTGTTATCTTTTTCATGGCTTCTAAGTGATGACACTGGCTTTCCAAAGTTCAAAGGGACATTTAATTTTGACTCTTCCCGTCCAGTAAATCACATGGTATCTTAGTATAGTCTTCACGTTTATCACCTGTAGGACACCGAATGATCATTACAGACAAAGAAGAGTTTATAATAAGCAGTTTCACTGTTGTTAATTTTTTTATTCATTAAAAAGCCCCAGATACAGATCAGTAAGCTTTATTCATTGTTTACTCTTTCATCTGCCCTGAACTGAGAACACATGATGACTTTGATAAGCAGATGGAATGATGTCTGGTTTTAATAGACCTTCCTCCATAAGTATTCATGAGGTGAGTCTCTGTTTTCATTATAGCTTCCATTGTAGATCCCGGGGAGACACAAGTCTGACTTAGGCTGTCCCATGAAGGACTCAAAACCATGTCATTAGTAGCAGAGAGTGTTTCACAGAAGTTTTGTGAAGGGCTGTGTATGTGTATCCTGTGATTCAGAGCACAATCCTAACCTAGAGTTAGGCCAGCACAGTAAGGCCAGCAAAGTTTGACTGGCACAAGGGACACGGTAAGGTATGTTTGGAACACTATCGGAGCCAGAGAGGCCAGCACACAGATGTGCACCATCCTCCCTGACTCCGAGATTAGCCCAAACACGCTTTACGGTGTCCCTTGTGCCAGCCAAACTATGCTGGCCTAACTGGGCCCGCCTAAATCAAGGTTAGGATTGTGCCCTCAACAGGAGTGTGGAGGAACAAAAGCAGAGAGTGGTATGCGGGCACAGAGAATCTTAGCTTTCATTAAACAAAATCTGATGTTTCTAGCTCTTATGGCTGCACACATCCATATGTGCAAAAATATGCTTGGAGATGTAAAGACAATGCCTGCAGAATCCTGACAGCTGTCTGAACAAAGTCATGTTCAGTGACTGGGAACCAGAATGTCAGTGATTTTGCTCCACCTGTGATTATCCAACCCATAATTAATTATGCAAATCAGTAAACATTGCATGAAAAATGATGCAAAAGAGGTTTTGCAAATGAGCTGCACTTACATAACGTGCAGATTATACAGACTCAGGATTTTGTTGGTGCAAAATTGCTGGGATGCAGGGTTTTCTTTTCTTTTCTTTCATTTTTTTTTGTAACCCAGATTGTACACAGCCCTGTAATGGGCAGCTAGACAGTCTCAGGATGATTTATTGAGTGACAGCTCTTTATGTGCATTTCTTGGTTTCTTGTCTTTGTCTTTTTTTATGCCTTCTGCTGCTGTTTGGGTTGCACCATAAAAACTTATTGTTGCAGGCAGACACTGCTGAGTCATTAGAGAAGATAGCACTTAATTTGGAAATAGGCAAATTAATGCATGGGCTGCTCAATCCTAACCTGTGTTTGAGCAGGCAGGCCTGCAGGCCTGCGCTGCATCCAATTCAGGTTTGGGTGCTGCTGGAACTCACTGCAGAGTTTGTTCCCTTACCCCAAGGAAAGCCCCAGCCACCTCTTGGGCAGCACAATCCTCGCGTGCCCTTTGTGTCGATGCGACGTCATTGCGTCAACACAAGTGGCGGAATCCCAGCGCACGGGTGCCGAGCAGCACCCCCAAGTTGACGCTCCAACTCTGAAGCCAACGCTGCTCTCAGTGTTGGCTTCAGAGCGCCGACGGAGAGCCTCCCTTGTGCCGACCAAAGACGGTCGGCGCAAGGGATTCTCTGTCCCATTTTGGGACGGAGATTGGTGGGAGAGGGGAAGGCAGGACTTGGGCGGGAGGTGGGCGGGCTTGGGAGGTGGCTGTATGGCCACTTCCTAAGCCCGTCAGCGAGGCCGCGTGGTCCCAATTCGGTCCATGCTGTCTCCTCGGATCTGCGCCCGCTCTTTAGCGGGTGCAGATTTGAGGAGCACACTCCCCTACGGTAAGGGAACGCATGCCCCCTTGCCGCAGAAGGCTCCAGCCTCCCCCAACCCAGCATCGGATATGGTGCTGGCCGGCTGGCCTTGCCATTCCGGCGCTGGGTTGGATTGCGCCCTGAGACTGCTCAGATCTGCATCTGCTATTTAGCAGGGGCATGTCTGAGCCAGCAGCCACCCAGATTCAGGCTGCACGGCCAATGGATGGGGCTAGGATCTAGACTAATGGTCAGATCCTGGCTCCTTCCCCCTCCTCGGGCCGCCCCAACTGCCTTTTGTCCGCCCCCTTCCCCCTACTCCGAAAAGCCCCCTCATTAGCTGAACTTGGCCAGCCTAGGAACAGCTCACAGGCGCCCATCCACAGTGTAGCTGGGCCGATGCTGCAGCCTGTGTCAGCCCAGTGCCTGCCCCGCCAATACAGACGTGCCTGATGGAGCTTTTGTTGGCCCAATGCCACTTTAGGATGGCACCCTCAACTCATTCTTCCCAGAAGAAACATGAGACTGTGTATGTTAATATCATTTATATATCATTCATATCTGCTTCTCTTCCCTGGTTGGCCAGAAGTAAGGCCAAAGGACTGTGCAGAAGCAGCGGACAGCACTTGGGGAACCATTGTCAAGGTTTATGTGCAGTACCTCTCTGTCGAAATGAAGGATGCTAAATCAAAAAGTCCTTCCTTTGGAAGAGTAATCTAAAAATCAGATGCATGAAAGGGTCAGAACAGCATAAGAGCCCACACTGGTGTAGTTTAGCTGTCTGTATGGATCGTCTGTTAACAGGCACATGGGGACAAGACAAACCAGTTTTACAGGTGCAACTAACAGACAAGTGACACATCCTCATAGAAGTGATCCAATACATGATACAGCTAAGCAAAGCCAAAGAGCACGGTAGGCAAAAGCGCACCCACAATCAGATTACAAACATTCAATTTTTGAGCCCCTCATTTTAAAAGAAAAAAACAACACAGTAACATCAAAAGAACAGATGCTACAGCCAGTTTCCATTAGATAATAAATGGTTATTCATAAAACGAAGAGAGGGAGTGTTTAGTCCCTAAACACTAACAATACTTCATCCATAGAACATCTGGGACGGGGCGAAAATGGGATGAACCTACAGCAGCTGCTGCTCAAGGCCTGCAAAGTATTATGGAATTAGCCTCCAAACACCCACCCACTTCCCTATTTTGCAAACTGATGAATCCAGCTAGACTCCCAAAGTATTGTGTAATTTATGAGCAGCCCACCAATTTGACCTGAGAAATTTCTAGGTGTGTTCATTCCATTTTACTAAATTCTTTAAAACAGTGGTTCCCAAACTGGGGGGGGGGGGCGAGAGCAACCTGTGGGTTGCCAGCCAATTTCAAGTGGGTCGTGAAGCACCCAAAGCAGTCATATTGAAAACATGGGAAGATGGGATGCTGGAAAAGGGGAGGACTATGTGGTTGCTTTGCTTGTGTTAAGGTTGTCAACAAGATTTTTTTTCTTTCTGATTCACTTTGCTATTGGAAAACGACGGAGAAATAACCCAACTTATTGCTGCATTCTCAGGAAAGCAGCAGGCTCTGGTGTCACAATGACAGCACTTCAGGCCATGGCATCACTTTCAGTGGGTCCCAGACAGATCGTCATTCAAAAAGGCAGGTCCCAGTGCTCAAAAGTTTGAGATCCACTGCCTTAAAAACTTCATGCAATCAGGGTTGCCAACATGTTACAAGTCTTGTTTCTTGGCTGTTAACAGACAGAAAAGCTTTTTCCATCGTTGTATCTCTATATCAGGAACAAGCTTCTCCTGTTAAATTTCTGCATGGCGGTTGCTAATAAAGGCACAGGAAGTGGGCATGGTATTAAAGTATATTATATACAATCTCTTCTCTAAATGTTCAGTGAATAGCATGGTTATTACAGAGGAATCCCAGTGATACAAAATCCAAAGCTACAAATTTTTGGGGTGTTACTTATACAAGAAGCCGAATATTACCCTCTAAGGCAGAGATCTTCAACCTTTTTCATTTCGTGACACACTGGCAAGTTGCTAAAAGTTGTCAAGGTACACCATCAGCTTTTTGACAATTGACAAGGCACACCAAGCTGTTGGTGGGGGTTTCACCTCCCCCCCAATAGCCCTACTAATAAATGACCTTTCCCCAAATTCCCACAGCACCCCTGTAGACCATTCGTAGCACATCAATGCTCCACCGCACAATGGTTGAGAGCGCAATCCTAACGCGCTTTATGGTGGCCCTGGTGCCGGCCAAATTTTGCTGGCCAAACTGTGTCAGCCCAACTCCAGGTTAGGATTGTACCCTCAATGTATGGCCCTGAGAGTCTGAACTATTGATTACTGCATTTTGTTGAGCAAATGTGACAGCTCCCACAGCAGGGGCGTAGCTAAAGAAAGGGTAGCCCAGAGCAGATTGCCCCGGAAGTGACATCACAACAGGAAGTGATGTCACAGTTGTATTTTTATTTTCTCTGGGTTTTCGGCCTTAACTTTTTATAGAGTAAAGATGATACACTCTGGTTTATTTCATTGCATTCTGCATTAAATTACCTTTCCAATGATATATAACATGATGGCATTATTCATACATTCCAAGGTTTTCACCATTTTGGCCACTAATGTCAAGCTAAACTTGTTGCCCCCTAAAGCTTGTTGCCCAGTGTAATTGCACCCCCTGCACCTCTTTAGCTACGCCCCTGTCCCATAGTCGCTTTTCATTTAGTGTTTTCTTTGCCTATGAATCCAATATATGCATTTCCATTTCCTGCACCAAAAAGAACAAGTTTCTAAGTTCCCCTACCCTTCAAAAGGCAACGTTCTTGGGGCTAATTTTAAACTTGGCTCCTCCGCCTATGAATGTCCCACATGTGGTTACTGTTACAAGCCAGGTCCTGCCACCAGCCGGAGTTACCAGAAACGGTAGGCACAAAAATTAAAAACATTCCGGTAGAACAGAAAAAAAAAGAGAGCGCTCCAGTTCCAGTTCTTCTGCCAGGATATTTAATTTGCAAATGCTATTATACTTGCCAGCTCTCTTTATGTAAAGAAAGAATACAGGGGACAGGGAAGGAGGAGTAGGAAGGGAAAATTACCAGTCCAGAAAGTCGCCATTTGTGTACGTCAATCCAGTTACCTTGTTATTTGCTTCTCTATTATCGAAGCAGATGTTCTTTTTGGACAATAACCTACCTTCCTTTTTCCATTTCTGCTGCTCAGAACTTTGCAGGCCTCGTTATTAATTCATTAACCTCATTAAGCAATAATAATCAAGTTAGCGTTGCATGTATCTTAGTAAAGCACAAAGGCCTCCAAGACCTCTAAGAAAAGGCATACTAAACTTATTCTAGAATAATCCAGGGTTCAGAACGTTCCCTTGCACAATACATTGGGCAATGCAGATAAGAGAAAGGGCCCAATCCTACTTAAATTTCCCCATCCAATGCAATGGTACCAGCATGGACTGTAGATGCATCCTGAAATTCTGCATGCTGGAGGTCGAGTTAATAGGGGGACATTTAAGGGGATAAGCCCCAGCAGCGAGAACTGGTCAACCTGGACCTATGCTGGTTAACATTAATGGATAAACCAGTATTCTTGTTTGGAAGAAATAACTCTTTAATACAAAGAGGAAACAGTATGGAGAATTGACTAAAACAGTGGTCCTCAAACGTTTTAGACTGGGACCCACTTTTTAGAAAGACACTTGTGTCAGGACCCACGGGAAGTGATACCATTAATGTGGAAGTGATGTCATTGCCAGAACTGACATCATCAAGCAGGAAGTGCTGGCATTGTAACATAATAAAATGACACAGCTGAAATGCAATTTGGCATTCTTGGACTGCAGCAATTGCACAACCATGAAACATTCCTGACAGAAAGCAAGATTAGGAGAAAATATTATGTAACAGCACTGAACTAAAACATAAAAAAAAACCCACCATCACTTGAAAATTCAAACTGTTAACACTCAGAAGAGAAATATAGCAAGAGGAAGGTCTGCAGCTTCCAAGATGGCTGCTCCCAGCTCTCCACAACCCACCTGACATCATGTTGCGACCCACCAAGTGGGTCCCAACCCACAGTTTGAGTAACACTGGACTAAAATATCAGATCAAGAACAGATCTCAGTCTTATTTGTTCTTCTGCTATTACTTAAATCATTCGCAGGAAGAAAAGCTTTGCACAGTCATGTGAGGCCACGGCAGGACTGTTGATTTTGCCACGATTACCCATGTCTGGAGGCTGTGCTGTAAAATCTCTGTCCCGACCTCTCAATGAACTACAAGACCAGAAGATAAGCAAGCCTATGCAAGCCATTTTATGATTCTTATGTTTTCAAACATTCAGGGACAAATCATCTCACACTTGAAGTATCAGAAAAATAATTAATGGCCCAATCCTATCCTATCCTTCTCCCTTGCCCACACACACACTGTGCAGTCACACACAAAAATGAGCATTCTGAATCCAGCGTCGGGGACTCCTCCATAAGCCTACTGCTGAATCCTGCGTCCCCTCACTCCTCCATAAGCCTACTGCTTCAAAAATGGGTCTCCTTGGACTTCTAAGTACAAAAGAGGGAATAGGATTGAGCATGTGTCATTGCTGCCAGATGCACCCCATTCCTTCCCCGTTCAGTTTCACCGCCTCTCTGCCCTGTTTCACCCCTTGGTCACCTCCACCACTGCCGTACCTGCTCAGGCAGGTCCAGGAAGATTCGCTGACAGACTGAGCAGCGCTCTCAAAATGGCCACCAAGAGAGTGCTACACGCTACATCAGCAGCCATCTTATAGCCCGATCCTGGATAGGAAAGGGCTGTAACAGTACAATTCTATACTTGTCTATTTAGAAGTAAACCCCATGTGTTATGGCTTACTCCCTAACAGATGTACTAGGAAGCATGAAAACCTTATGGAATACTGTGGGACTTCCAAAGTCACATACATGGGTAGGATAGAACTGCACACAAATACTATCTGGATTGCATTGTATTTTCCTATAGTATCAACTTTTGACTTCAACATCCAACCTGTGTAGCGCCTTTTACATTCTTTCAATGCTACACAAGCCTTTTTTTAAAAAAAATTGCACTGGCTGATTTCTATGTCATTCTGCTAATTTCTTCTATTTGTTCATGTGGCTCCATGTCACAGAACGAATTTACAAGTATGGGATTCTGTTTTTATATCAAAATTTGAAGAATAAAGAAGGAAGAAGAAACAAATAATATGAAAATAAAGGGGCTTTATAAAGGGAAAACACATGCAAAGGGCACATGGTGGATTGCACTTTATGGGGATCCAACCTGTACATTATCAGGATGGAAAAAAATGAAGCTAAATTGTAGATCACGCACACACTTATTCTCCTCAATCTATACGGAGTTTCCAGATCTTGTGTTGAGTGTGTGAAAGAGTGCAAGTGAGCAAGGAAACTTGGACACAAAAGTCTAGGCCTTGTTCTGAGAGAAGTCTGTCTTAAGAACTAGAAGTCAAAGTGTTCTTTGGTGCCTGCTGCGGCTATTAAGCACAAGCAGAAGGAGCTAATAGGATATGGCATTTATCTGGACAGCAAGAGAAAGAGAAAAGTCCATAATCACCAGAGACATTGAGAGTCCAGGGAAAACAGGAGGGAATCAGTGCAGCTGGTTAGACCCTGACTGCATGAAAGTAAAGGCACAATCCTATGCAGGTCTACTACTGAGTTCAATGGGACTTAAAGCCCAATCCTATTCTTTCTTGCCCCTACCCCTGGATGCAATGGTGCCAAAATGGCACTTGCTGCATCCTGCCGGGTGGAGGTGGGGAGTTGCAGAGGTCTCCTCTAAGTAAGGGAACATTCATCTACTCAGACATGCACTAACAAAATAGCTGGTGCAAACCCCTTGGACTCATGTTGCGGGATCAGGTCTAATAAAGGGATTTGGATTTGGCAGCCACCACTGCCACTAACCCTGCCCCCTTCCCAGGCCTTTTTTTCAAAATGATTTTATTTTCTACTATACAGTAATGGGAAAAGGAAAATATTAATATGAAAGGTGTTGCAGTTTCACATCTCACAGTCCTGAACTGGTTGAAACTGGCATTCCGTCTCTCCGTCTCAAGATCAGATAAACACCTGTGTGTCCTTCAGCAGGCAGCTTCCCAGCTTGTTAGGGATAGTAGTTGTACTCCCTTTCTGATAGTGTAGCACAAGCAGGCAGTTTCACACGGGAAGCCCTGGCTGCAAAACACTGCTCATTCCCATGAGATCATAGTGTTCTAAGGGTCACCCCATTGGGTAAGATGGGGCACAAGGGGTCTTCAGGTATCCACCTACCAGATACACTCTGGTTGCATCCCTTTGTTCTGGGGTTAGAAGGAGTTATTCACTGTGTGTGCTTAAGATGTAAAAGCTGCACTTAAACGCCGCCTGCGAGCGGCAAAAGACTTCACCGGCTTTCCTAGCCGGCAGATTGAACCTTTGTACCTTTCTCACTTTCGCTACAATAAAGAGACTTTGTTATGGAAATGTGGCGATTGCTTCAATCCTTCGCTTCGGAGCGCTAAGGCAAGCGCTGACATGGGTCTCCAAGCCCCCAACTCTGCTGCTATTTACACAAATTCACAACAAAAGGGGAGGGGATAGTAACACAGGTATACACATAAGGTCATGGAGAGATTACATGCATATATTGAAATCTACTTTACCTACAATACATTTCTTCAACAATTATTAATAATATAATACTGTTAAGCCTCATATATTGTTAAACAAATGTATCCATCAAAATTAATTTATTAATCTATATTAGTAGTCTTAATAATCCATTGTCTGTCAGTGTAATTCAATCTTTAAGATTATTTGGAGCCAAAAAGTTTCAGCAAAAAAATATTATTATTGACGTCAATTCTTATCTTACGCTATTCCTGATTCTCATTGGCCCCCCCTTTTTTTCTCCCTTGTTTTGACTAAATGTTATCATAGTACATTCTTTCTCACTGAGCAGGCAAAGCATAGCAAATATTACCACTAGAGAAAAGAAAAAAAACAAGACAAGAAGGATTGCATTTGCTATTATAATAAGTGATATAAAATGCAGCAGAGGAGAAAACTACTATCTATCTTTTACTTTCAAACCTAATACATACTATTAGTGTAACACCCCTGTTCTAAACTTCAACATTCCAAAGAAAAAAAGAGAAGAAAAAAAGATAGGTAAAAATGCAGAATCTTCTCCTTGGGTTATCAATCACTAGTCAATCACTAGTATCAATCACTTGGTTATAATATCTTATCATTTAAGTTGAAGGGTAGTCTTTAAATATCGCTTTGTTATAAATCTTAACTTTATATCTAGAATAAAGACACCCCTCCCTTCATTAAATCGATCCAAATATCACATTTATATAATCTTAAATTCATACATTCCATCAGCCTATGCCTTATAAGTATGTCTGGGCATTCAAATTAGTCCAAGGTCTTAGGGGGTCCTAACATATCGCTTAGTTATAAATCTTAACTTTATCTGTAATTAGAACATCCCCCCTCACAAATAATCTAAATAGCCCCTTTAAACATTCTTCGATTCAAACATTCAAACTACATAATTAATCTTGTCCCAGTTGAAGTTCTAACATTCTCTTTCCATAGGGTGCACACATTTCTAACCAAGCATTAAACTAACTTTAAAACTCAAAACTGAAAAGAATTAAAACTTTATGCTAAAAAAAAGATTAATCTATTTGATATTTCATCTCTTCCACCAACTGATCCTCATTTTAAACATCTGATCTTACTTTCTTATAGTGTCTTAAGTATCCAATAATTCTAATTTCTTACTATTAATTCTGTTACCCCTATTCTAAAAACCGTCCATTATATTTTATCAGTATATGTTTTACCCCTATAATTCAGATTCCTCACCTTCACATTAAACATTTTTCTTAAAAATCCACATACATTTCAGTAATTTAAAATAGTCCAATTTAAAGTTTTCAGTTTTCTTTTCCTTCTGGTCTTCTAATTCTTTCATCATAAATCTTAAGTTCATTGTTATTTTCTCACAGCCATAATCTTCCCTCTCAAAGTTCAATACAATTTTTTTGGCAGTGAAGTCCGATACTGTATTCTTCAAGCTGCATTCCACAGACTCCACTTTAAGGGGGGGCGGTAAAAATAAAATAAAATAGTTTCCTCTTCTTTTTTTCATCACAAATAGTTACTGGTTAGTCCAAAGAGATTGTAAATTATAAATCCAAATAAATTTCAGTGATATAAAATAGTCCAATTTAAACCTTTTAAGTTTTCTTTTCCTTCTGATCTTCTAATTGTTTCATCATAATCTTAAGTTCATTGTGAAGAGGGAGTTATCTTCTTAAAAAATTCTCATAGCCATAAACTTCCATCTGAAAATTCAATACAAATACTTTGGCAATGAGTTCCAATGCTTTGTTCTTCAAGCTGCATTCCACAGACTCCATTTTAAAGGGGGTAAAAAATATATAACATACTTTCCTTTTCTTTTTTTAAATCACGAATAGATGAAAGTCGGTTGGTTTTGTATTAATTTGAATTTATCTTGTCAAATACTTTTACACTTTCTTTATGCACTCCAGCTGGGGTCTTTGATGTTTTTCAGGCTTTTTTCCTCCTTCACCCCTCTGAGATTCTGGCGGCCATCTCTCTCGCCAAAAGCAATTAAAACGACTCCAATCTCTCAGTCTATTATTTATTTGTCCAAATTATCATCCATTCTTCTCCTCCTCCTGCTCTCTGCTTTCTCTGCGCCAAGATTTGCAACAGAGGCTTGATTACAAATAGAGATGGAAACATTCTCGACGCCGTCCGTGATCTTTTCTAACGAGGCAAACAACATTAGCCTGCAGTCCACGTTAATGGTGCAGGATCATTCTCACCCTTATGCTCCAGGCTCCCAGCGTTCCTCCTGAGATTGCCATTCCCAGGATTTAGCTGGAAAATGCCTATGCCCTGGGTTTCCTTTCCTGAAAACCACAGGCTGAATGCCCCATCGGGCTTCAGATAAAAGGCAAGAGTATGGTCCCTTCTTCCCCAGTGGAAGAAGCATGACCGTCCATGTTGGCAAGCCCCGCCTCTCTCCCCCCCTTCCCAGGCCTGATCTGCCCAACCCCTGCCCCCATCACAACCCTTCTTCCACCCGCCTTGCTCCTGCGCCATTCCACCTCCCCTGTCCCACCTCCCCTGCCAACCAACTTCCCTCAGCAAATCCTGGGTGATCCAGCCAAACAGGCAGGACTGCAGCAACTGCACAACCATGAAACAGCCCTAACAGAAAGTAAGATGAGGACAAAAGATGATGTAAAAGCACTGAACTAAAACAATTAAAAAAAAACCCCTCATTTGAAAATTCAAACTGTTCACACCCAAAAAAGGAATATAGCAAGAACAAGGTCTGCAGCTTCCAAGATGGTTGCTCCCAGATTTCCACTGGGAAATTTTCTGCTTTGGGAGGGGGTGTCAGTGGTGTTATCCTACCGGTACGCTGGGCGGGACATCCGGGTGATTGCAAGCGGCGTAATTGGTTATGCAAACGGCGTAACGCTGCAGTACACGACGGGCAGGTTGCCGATCACCCGGATGTCCCGCCCAGTGTACCGGTAGGATAACACCACTGGGGGGGGGGGTAATTTGTGGAACTCCTTGCCGCAGGAGGTGGTGATGGCATCTGGCCTAGATGCCTTTAAAAGAGGACTGGGCAGATTTCTGGAGGAAAAGTCCACCACATGCTACAGGCCATGATGGTTAGGCTACCTTGGAGTCCTGGATGCAGGGGAGTGGCAACGAGATGCACATATTTAGTTGTCTTGTGTGTTCTCTGAGCTCTGATTGTGCTTCCAATCTCCATTCAGTAAAGAGTTATATTTTTGCAGGCAAATGGACAGGGTTTTAGGAAGTGCTTGCCTTTACCATTTCCATCTGATTGTCCCAAGAAATAAGCTCACACTGCTGTTTTTGAAAGCAGAAACTCATCCAGGGCAAAGATCCAGACTTGACGAAGCTGATGAGAAGCTTCATGAGTCCTGTTTGCTAAAGAAAACATAAATTTTGTCAACTTTGCCATTTCTTGCTTTCTGGGTATTTTCTGTGGTTGAGGCAGTGCTTGGAAGAAGATCACAGAAGGAAGTGTGGAAACTGAGGTCAACTGGCCTTAGAACCTGTTTGTGACTAATCCATTAATGAGCTTCTGTGGGGGGAAGCCAGACACATTTTCATGTCTACACCTGAGCATGATCAGACTGCAGCAGAAAGAGTGTCTTCAAGCCAGATAACTTTTCACGGTTTCTTTTTTACCTTGCAACACATTAAACTTTTATGCTCGAAAAGTCATGGCGCTGAGTGACATCTATTATACCTGCAGCCAATGTAATGTTGGCTACAGACAGGAAGTAATTGCCCATCAAAAGAACTTATTATTATTGAAAAGCTTTTCTAAATCACTTAAGGGTATTGGTAGCATGCTTGAAATATTTTATGTAGACAGTTTTTCCTGACCTCTCCACCCCTCAAAGTCTCCATCAAACTACAAACTCGAGCCAGGGCCTTTCCAAGCGGCCCCCTCAAACGTCTGGGCCTGTGGGAAAAGGAGATATATTCTGACAACTAGAAAAAACAAGGGGGGGAACCCCAATCCCATGTCCACCAGTTTAGTAGCTTTCATAGGGTATCTTATTCCCCCAAAGACATATAAAGGCCCAATCCTATCCAACTTTCCAGCACCGATGCAGTTACAATGCAGCTCCAAGATAAGGGAACAAACATTCCCTTACTTAGGTGTCCATGACTGCTCTCCCCCCCCCCCCCGCACAGGATGCAGTGCATACCCCATTGGCACACCTGCATCAGGGCTGGAAGATTGGGTAGAACTGGGCGCTATGTATTTTTCCAGATGGCCAATAGCATAGCCAGAAAGGAGGCACCTCCATAAGTACAGCAGGTGCCGCAACATGCCTTGTAAGCAGCCCCTCCCACTCGCTGCCAAAACCAATCTGGACAACAGCAGCAACTGCTGTACTTGCTGTGTTGCCATCCATCTGGCTGCGCTACTGCAAATGACAAAAGGCTCTTTCCTATTCCACAATGACTGGTACTTTGGGAAAAGGGGGAGAGCAGCACGTTGGAAGCAGTACTTGGCTGCCGCCACTAAGTGGTAGCTGAGGTGTGGGTTGGGGGGAGGGGGATACTGGTACCGATGGATGCTAGTGAGGGTAGAGGCTGGATCCACAGCAGGCTGCATGGTGCAGGTGTCAAACCTGGAGAAGGTGCTACAAGCATCCAGCATGAGGTGATGATGTCATTGGCCAGGGTCATCATGTCACAACTCTCCGTGTTGCTCCTATGCCATGGAGCCTGTGGTAGCCCTAGTTCACTTCAGCAGCCACCAAAAGTCACTCTCCTTAAAGGCAGGGCTCCCTAGTCCTACCTCACAGAACAATTTTCAGAGTGTGTCGCCTTAGAGCGCAATCCTAACCTGGTGTTAGGCCAGCACCAGTGATGTAACTTCGGGTCACTGGGCTAGATGTGCTATGCCTCACCAGCCCAGTCAGTCATAGCATCCCCCTGGAATGGTTAAGGGTGCAATCCTAACCTGGAGTTAGACCGGCACAGTTAGGCCAGTGAAGTTTTGCTAGCACAAGAGACATTGTAACATTTATTTGGACCACTCTTGGAGTCAGAGAGGCCAGCACACAGAGGTGCGCCTTCACCCCTGACTCCGAGAGTGGTCCGAATGCGCTTTACATTGGCCCTTGTACCAGCCAAACTTCACTGGCCTAACTGTGCCGGTCTAACTCCAGGCTAGGATTGCGCCCTTAACCATTCCAGGGGGATGCTATGACTGACTGGGCTGGTGAGGCATAGCATCATCTAGCCCAGTGACCCGAAGTTACATCACTTCTGAGTCACTTCCAGACACAACTGCTCTGGAAGATACAATCAGGGCACAGCAGACCTACATCTGGAACTGCAGCCAGGGCATGCTATGCCAGACCAGGAAGGCCTTGGGCCTCAGAATGCCTTCTAAAGGCATAAAAACGTCATTTTCAGTTTATTTCAGGGAAAATGGGAAGTAATGTTTTTATGCCTTTAGAAGGCATTCTGAGGCCCAGGCAGGCACATATCTAACCTGATGCATAGGATGGTGCGAGCCATGGGGTGCCGGGCAGCAGCGGGGTGCCATTGCGCACGGTCCGGGCGAGACCGCGTGGTTTTCGGCCCTCCCGCCCACCCACGCTTCCCTTACACTCGGAAATGGAGCGTTTCCAGGGTAAGGGAGGCGTGTCTGAGTGACGCGTGGGGGCGGGGCGACGTCAGGGGGCGTGGTTTCAGCGCCAGCCATGGGGCGCGCTCAGGCCTCCATGCGTACCTGGGCCCAGGGAGGCTGGTTGTGGATATCAGAAGACACTTTGGATGTGACTGGAACACAGCTTAGGCCCTGTTCGGAAGGCCTGGGGCAGATGAGGCACTGAGGCAAGTACTTACCTTTATCATTTCCATCTGATTGGCACTGATTCCCTCGGCTTCTACTGACTACACATCCCTGGACCATTCCACAAACAATCACTTAAAATGGAGCAACTTGATAAGAATATTGCCCCAAATGAGGAAGCGCTGTGCAAAATAAAGTGATCAGAAAATGTCCAAGAAGGATATTCTTGCTCCTGTGATTTGATTTCAGTCAAGCTGGGTTTCACAGGCATCTGTTATCCTGATCTTGTGAAAGGTTCAGCATCTGTTCAGGGCTACCTTATACATTACAAGTAGCTCATTTTTTTCCCCTTATGCTGTCTTTCCAAAAGAAAATCATCTTAGCAGGGGATTTGTATCTTGAGTAGAGTGGGGGCTTCTTAAAAAGTTTTTTCCTGCCAGTTGTTTGCTCTTGCAAAATCACCCCTGCCAGCAGCTTTCCCACTCATGGGGACCACTCAGTAGGGTGCATCCTAAATCTTCTTCAGGTGGCAAACAGTGAGGGACAGTGTGTTCAGTAGGTTTCATTGGTTCAGTAGGTTTCAGTAGGTTACATTTCATTAAAAATTGGTGACTTGTATTTAGTAAAGTTAAACCCCAACTGCACTCTGGTGTCTTCTTCGGGGGTAATAGACTACCTCAGAATGGCAGATGCAGGGGAGTGGCAGCAAGATACAAGTATCTGGTTGTCTTCCATGGTCCCTGCCGCATCAAATGAACCACAGTGAGATACAGGAAGCTTGACTGGATGGGCCTTTGGCTTGATCCAGCAGGGTTCTTCATGTTCTTAAACAGATTGGGTTGCAAGTTATTATAACTCCCTTCCCACAGATAGCAACTTTTGTTTTATTTAACTCATATTTACCTCAGAATTTTACCTCAGAAATTTACCTCAGAATACAGGGGAGTAGCAACAAAATGCAGGTATCTTCTTATCTTGTCTGCTCCCTGAGGCATCTGGTGGGCCACTGTGAGATACAGGAAGCTGGACTAGATGGGCCTTGGCCTAATCTAGCAAGGCTTTTCTTATGTTCGTATGTTCTTATATTTAGGGGTCATATTAAACGGTAGCAAATTGCTTATTATTCTGCTTGTTATGATAGCTTAACAATGGTGGTTCCCAAACTGTGTGCTATGGCACCTGAAGGCGCCACAGTAAACTTAGTAAACTGCAGGAAATCTTCAGCAGCCTCTTCTTCC
>JAJKFI010000043.1:10173441-10191154 GCA_029204185.1 Lerista edwardsae | reverse complement strand
TGTGTGTGTGTGTGTGTGTGTGTGTGTGTGTGTGTGTGTGTGTGTGTTTTAAATCATCGCACCATTTCCCGCTTTGCAGCGTTATGGGCCATGTTTATATTGCTATGCAAATTATTCCTTGTAGAGAGTTTACAAATTTCCCCTTTCATTATTAATAGTGTTGCGAGGTCCCTCTTCGCCCCCCCCCATTCCCCTCTATCTATATTGCTTTGTGTAATACATAATTAATGCTAACGGCCGTGCATTGGTCTCGGTGCCCGTTTACATTAGGATATTTTTCCTTGTCTTCTGTCTCTGGAAGATGGAAATTGGTGTTCGGGGTGAATGAAAATGGTTGGGTTTCTTTGTCCTGCCCTCTCCAGTTCTTCCATTTGCTTGACAGAAGAGGCACCTGGGGATTTGCTCAAGAGCTCTTTGCATTTGGAGCTCCGAGCTCAAATGTTGCCTCAAGTGTCAGGGTGTTCTTTGTAGTTTTCTTTTTGGTACAGAGGCAGCTATTCTGTGGGGCGAGGTCGTACATGCTACGGGCACTGTCAGTAGAGGTGTATTTTTGATAGTGTGGGACAGCGATGGGATCTACAAATGAACAAGGGGAATGCTGGGTGGGACGTAGGCAGGACTTCCGCTTGAGTGGCAGCCCTTCCGTAGCGTTCCGCGGCTGCCCTGGCCTCGGGGGGGGGCTCCTGCTTGTCGCGGGGGACAAGTGAGGGTCGCGCCGGGTGCCTGGGCGAGCAGCGGGGGGTGCGCTAACTGGGAGCAGCCCCCCCCAAGGCCAGGGCAGCCGCGGAACGGAATGGACGGGCAGCCAATCACGCGGAAGCTCCGCGTAAGTCCCGCCCAGCGTTCCCCTTGTTCATTTGTAGATCCCATGGCTGGTGTGGGAGGGGCAGGCTCTCCAGGTGCCAGCTGTGGTGGGGAAGAAGAGGGGGAATGCAGGAGTCTAGGTTGGCCCTCCCACCCTCCTCTGCATCCATTTGGCTCTGAGATGGATGCTGAGGATATGGCAGGGTGGTACAAGGGGATGGGGCGGTGGCGCTAGGGGCGCAATGTCATGACTTGCACAGTGTCATCTTGCTCCAGGCTCGGAGCCTGTTGCAGCTCTGCTTTGGTCTAGAACTAGCTTCGGCCACCTCCTGGAACAGCAAATAAGGCTGCATCAGCATCTGATGGTGCGGAAAAACGGCACAGAGAATGACGACTCGTGGACCCGGATTGGCAGAGCAGGGAAGGGCAGCGAATAGGTAGGGGTGGGGTTTCTTGGTGATATTTTCTCCAAAATGTCTTGATTCAAGTAGCAAATTGTGGTGTTATGCGTTTTTATTCTACATTCTCATTCCAAGTTCTCATGGTTATTAAGTTTAAAAGTTTGAAAAGTGTACTAGGTAGACGATATAGGTGATATACAGTCAGCAGATGCAGGACGCAATCCTAAGCAGCACCAGACTGGCGAGGCCGAGGGGCCAGTGCCATATCCGACGCTGCTTAGGAGAGGCTGGAGTCTCCCCGCGGCAAGGGAACGTCTGCTCCCTTATCGTAGGGGAGGCTCCAGCCTCCCCTATGGGCTCCTCAGATCTCCGCCTGCTAAACAGCAGGCGCAGATCTGAGGAGACTACACGGCCCGAATCTGGGCCGTGTAACCTCCCGAATGGGCTTAGGAAGCAGCCGTGTGGCCGCCTTCCAAGCCCCACCCACACCCCGCCCTTGTTCCACCCACAATCTCCCTCCCGCCGCCAATCCCGCTGCTGCCTCCGCACGGAGCCTCCCTCGCGCTGGCTGGCTTCAGCTGATGCAAGACAGGCTCAGTGCGGGCGCATGCTGCCTGCAGTACTGGTTCTGTGGCTCGAGCGCCGATGCAAGGGGCGCAGTAGGATTGTGCTGCCCGCCACAGTATTATTTCTAATTGGAAAAGGAATCAATTTTAAGTTATGGAAAATATCTTAAACAACACAATGCAGTGTTTTGTGTTTTTATTCAGATATTTTTAACTGCTAAAAGGTGGTGTTTAACCACTAAAAAAACGGTTGTCAACAACAAAAACTACCCCTATTAATAGGCTACAACATGACTCCTCCTTAATTGACAGCCCTTCTCTGTGAACTGTCTCTTCATATTCCAAGCAGAGAGAGTTCAGGGGTTGGCCCAGCTGGGTTGATCCTCTGATGGGCCTGGTTCTTCTGCTAATGGCTGACCTGACCGATGCCAGGATACCCAACAGGGTGTAAATGTCCATTTAACAGCATACAATAGCTATATTAGTTTGACACACAGTTATGATAAGGAACTGTCAACTATTTCAAGTGCTCTGGAAGACCTTCAGAAGGTTCAACAGGTACAAAATCCCTCTCCCTTGAATTGAAATTGGTCCTTTCCTATCAGCCTAAAGACCCCTTTGATGTTTTCTGCTTTTCGGGCAGCGCAATCCTGCATTGCCCATCGCGCCGACGCTACGTCATAGTGTCAGCGTGACGGCCCTAGCTTTGATATGGGAGCACTGATAGGCACGCCCGCATCGGCACTAGAGCAGCAGGACCGGCGCTGCGGGCAGTGCCAGTCTGCTGCACCTGTGCTGAGCCTTTCTTGCGCCGACCGAACTTGGTCAGCGTGAGGGAGGCTCCGCGTGGAAGCAGTGCAGGGATTGGAAGGAGGGAGGGAGGGAGGCGGGGGCGGGGCCTGGGCAGGCTTGGGAGGTGGCCATATGGCCACCTCCTAAGCCCATCAGCGAGGCCGTGAGGCCCTAATTTGGGCCGCTTGGTCTCCTCTAATCTGTGCTTGTTCTTCAGTGGGCGCAGATTTGAGGAGCACGTAGGGGAGTCTGAAGCCTCCCCTACAGTAAGGGAGCAAATGCTCCCTTGCCGTGAGGGGGGGGGGCTCCAGCCTCTCATCAAAGTGCTGGATATGGCGCTGGCCCATCAGCCTCGCCTGTCCGACGCTGCTTAGGATTGCGCCCTCAATGTTATAAAGACCCTCTGTCTGGCTTTTGTCAAGTTCTGAGTGTTTTTTTTATATCTGTTGTTCTACTAATCATATTCTATTGATTATTTTTCGTTAGCTGCCTTGGGCCCCTCATTTTTCAGAGTAGAAGGCAAATATTTTGAATAAATAAAATGTGAAACTACCATTACTTTTGTGGTCCAATTGATCTCAGTTTTTACTGCTTTTTGAAAGCTTAGGAGGGTTAAGTTCAAACATCTGCACACTCTCAAATGAAAATCTTCCTTTGTTGAAAAAAAAATCACACCAAGGAACCATGGATTAGCAAAAGATCCGGATATAACACTGTTTGTGGCGAGTCTGTATGATGCATGAAATAATGCAGAACTCCTGTTCCCCATGTAGCCAGCCTCCCTGTCGCTCCCTCTTAAACTCTCTGTCTTGTTTTGCTCAATTTACTACAAAACAAGTGTTTCCACTTCCTACCCTGAAGGGTCAAGTGAGCTCATAAAAAATCCGTCTGTCTCCCTGCATCATCACTAAGAGTGCCCATCAGGCCAAAATCAGAGCTTGTTTCCTGTTGCCTAGCAATCGGCGATGATGTCTAAACTAGACAGGAGATAGACAGAGGTTAATCCCACAGGGCTGAGAGAGTGTTAGTGACATGTTTGAACTAGTAAGGAGAGCACATAGTCTTTGGATCCAACGTGAGTCAATGGGCAAATGTCTGCATTTGTGTGTACAGCCACACGTTCGGGAAAAGGAGAGACAGACATCGCAGCTACAAAATCATTCCAGAGCATTTGAGCCCACTGAACGGGAGGCAACATGAATTAAATACCTGAAGAAAAACCATCTGTATTGACACTGGTGTATCTGAGAACAGAATTTTAATAAAAGGATCCTGCTTATATGGACATTATTTTGGGGTGGCACTTAGACCCCATGGAATCATGTGGCTCAGTCCAGCTGGAAGGCAACAGTGTGTGAAGCAAACTCCCATTGGTGCACATTCCTTGCTGGGTGAGGAGTTGCATGTACCAAGATACGCTGTGCACTTGACTCCTTCCCCAACCAGTTCCCAGAGCCTTGTTAGCAAACTGACAATAGCACTGACATGGGGCTGGATTAGTCTCTTTTCCTCCCAAGTGGCTGATTGGCATGCTGCCTGAACATCACAATCTGGACAAGTTTGTTTTCTGAGTGAATTCTGATCTTAGCCAAGAACTGGCAAACTTTTCCATGCTACGCTGCAACTTGCAAGGGCGCAATCCTAACTTAAGAACATAAGAACATAAGAAGAGCCATGCTGGATCAGGCCAAGGGCCCATCTAGTCCAGCTTCCTGAATCTCACAGCGGCCCACCCCAGGTGCCCCAGGGAGGCAGGAGACAACAAGATGCTTGCATCCTGTTGCCACTCCCTTACACCCGGTACCTGTAGCCCACCACCTTTGTAAGGAGGTTGCACAATCCATCATTGCCTATAGCCCACAATAGATCTTTCCTCCAGAAATCGGTCTAATCCTCTCTTAAAGACATCAAGACCAGATGCCATCACCACCTCCTGTGGCAAGGAGTTCCACAGATTAACTACCCGCTGGGTAAAAAAGTACTTCCTTTTATCTGTTTTAACTCTCCCAACCCTCAGTTTTAGCGGATGCCCCCTGGTTCTGGTGTATATAGCAATTTGGAACACCTGGTTCTGGTGTATACTCTGGTATATAACTTGCACTGGAACAGACAAGCTGAGTTGCCTGCATGGTATTAAGTGCAAGCTGGAGGGCAATCCTTTGCTTTAGATGCTGCCTCAGCTGCCCCTTTGGGGCTACTCAGATCTGTACCTGCAATTTTGTGGGTGCAAATCCAAGTGGCCAATGTAACAGTGCTTGGACCAAGGAAGGGGGCTGAGCCGCTGGCACTGCTGCAGTTGGTCCGACCGCCTCCCAGGCCGATCTATCTCCCAAAAATGCTCCCTCCCTATCTCCGTTCCACCCTCCTGCCAACATCTCTGACCCCCTATGTTGGCCTGCCCAAGCTGGCACATTGTCTCCAGGGCTGGATCTGGCGCCGGGAAGCCAACATGTATCATTGTTCTGGCCTATAACTCCCGAGTAACCATGAATGTGCTTTATAGTACATTTGCTATACTCGTGAGCCAGCACAAGAGACCTGCACCAGCTGAGGAGCAAGTTTGGATCGCTCTGTTAGTTCCAGACAGCAGTTATGAACAGTGGCATTCCTATCAGGGGGCAAAACACTAAAGGTGCAATCCTAACCAACGTTCCAGCACCAGGGTAGTAGTAGTAGTAGTAGTAGTAGTAGTAGTAGTAGTAGTAGTAGTAGTAATAATAATAATAATAATAATAATAATACATGAATTTATATACTGCCTTTCTTAAGATCACTAGATTTCTCTAATGACTGTAAGTCAAGGCGGTTTACATAGGCAGACTTTTATTCACAAACCCGAAGGTTTTTACAATTTACAGAAATGTTCTATCTTTCAAGAACAACACTCATACAGATCTTTCTTTCTGGATTTAGCCTTCTTTCTTAGCCACCCGTCTGTCTTCTGCTGGCTGATAAGAGGCTTCCCTGCTCCCACCAGAGACGCAGCTGACTTCAGCACACTCCTCCTCCCATGAGGCAGCTGGAACTCAGCTTTTAATCAGCCGCAGTTTGCAAGGTCTGCCGCTCACAGAGACTTCTGGTAGTCTCGAGCTCACGACCTTCAGATCTTCAGCTGTTATCTTCGGGCAAACGGAGGCATTAACCCTCTCGGCTAAATCTTCTGCAATGCAGCTCTGAGGTGAGGGAACAAACCCCTGCTAACTGGGCAAGAGGCACTTTTTCAAGTGGTGTCCTCTTATATTTAGCAGGGGGAGAGCAATTGTCCCTCTTCACCTCAGCACCTCAGTGTCTTTCTTGTGGCTGTTGCTGGTGGTGTCCTCCATTCTTTTAGATTGTGAGCCCTTTTGGGACAGGGAGCCATTTAACTTCCTTATTATTTGCCTGTAAACCGCTTTGGGAACTTTGTGTTGAAAAGTGGTATATAAATACTAGTGATTGATTGATTGATTGATTGATTGATTGATTCCCTTTCCTTGAGGAGGCCTCCATGACTCCTGCTCCACTGCAGGTTGCAGCACAGGCCCCATTTGCACAGCTATGTCAGTGTTGGAAAGTGGGTTAGGATTGCACCCTAAGTGTTGCAGGAACCTGAGCTCCTGTGTAACACGGTCCCTCCTCCTTGTCATTTGCGGCTCAGAGGCTAAGAGGAACACTTAGCATTTTGCCCCCCTATAGGAATGCCACCGGTTAGGATAACACTAAAGCAGTATTAGTCTGAGAGCCCCTTTTCTGTTGCACATCAGTGGGAAGATTTAAACCAGGGCATTCCTGGTGCATGATTCTTAGCCACTACACCAAAACCTACTCTTGGGAGCTGCAAGAATGTAGACGGAAGGGTTTCTCATTTTCTCATTTCACTCCATGCTTCCCATACAATTAACCTGACAATGTCTGCAAAGTGTTTGGAGAACTTGAGAAAAGGTCTGTATAAACACCATTATGATTATATTAATTAATACGTGGAAGCAATGGCCAGCACGAAGCAGGAACGAGGAGGCATATCTTTCAGACTTTCGAATTACTTGTCGATGATGTGCTGAGTGGGTGCCACCCAAATGCTCATTGACGTAGACAGGCACAGGAGAAGGATCATTAATTATGTGTCAAGATGTTATGTAATAAGCTTAATGTTGTGTAAAAATATCTCGGTAACGGTGCAACGTACAGGAATTAATTACAACATCATCTTGTGTTTGCAAAATGGGGAGGGGGAGATGCTTTCTGTTGTATTCCCCCCCCCCCCGAAGTGGGATGGGTTGGGTGGAGGAGTCAGAAGATTAATGAATCGGCATTCTTGTGCAATCTATGCAGCACCACGGGGGATGCTGTACTTTGCAGTTCATGCTGCAAACTTTTAGAGGTCAGAATGGACCATGTAGACTGTGAGCGCAATCCGAAACTGGAGTTAGGCTGGCATAAGCTAAGCTCGCAAAGTTTGGCCAGCACAAGGGCCACCATAAAGCGTGTTTGGACGGCTTTCAGAGTCAGGGAGGACGGCTCACGTCTGTGTGCTGGCCCTTCTAACTCCAACAGCGCAATCCTAGAAGTCACGTAGCACCGACGCAAAGCCGGTTGGTGCAAGGGAGCCTCTGTCCCATCTCACGGCGGGGATTGGTGGGAGGGAGGGAGGCGGGGGCAGGACTTGGGTGGGACGTGGGTGGGCTCAGGAGGTGGCCATACGGCCACATCTTAAGCCCATCCACGAGGCCGTGAGGCCTAGATTCGGGCCATGCCATCTCCTTGGATCTGTGCCCGCTCTTTAGTTGGCGCAGATCCGAGGAGCACATAGGGGAGGCTCCAGCCTCTCCTAAACAGCGTTGGATATGGTGTTGGCCCATCGGCCTCACCAGTCCGGCGCTGTTTAGGACTGCGCCCCAAGAGTGGTCCAAACATATTTACGTTGTCCCTTGGGCTGGCCAAGCTTTGCTGGCTTAGTTTATGCCTAACTCAGTTTAGGATTGCGTCCTTTGACACCAGCGACTGTAGGAAGTTGGCTGATCACATAGAATGAGTTATTTTAGCTCATTAGTTAGTAGCACTTCTGCTAACAGAAACAATAGTATCAATTTCATCCAGATTGTTGCTCCTGTTTCCATATCATGCAGTTGTCTCTATTCTCCCCTGCCTAGTTAACACTTCCTCTTGTAACATTGAACATCATAACTTTGAAGTGTAACATTGTAACATCATAACTTCAAACCAGTCGAATGTTTGCAAATGAATGAAAGCAACCAACATTTTCGGTGTTGCCATTTTAATTTTAAAGTGCTTTTTTTAAAATGCAAAATTCAAAATTGAATTTTGGGTGTGCATTCTCTCCTCCCCCGCAAACTCTGTGTGTATTCCACTTATTGAAAGCTCTTGATTGTTTTGGTTCTGGTAGATTTTACATATGTCAAACCATTAAGAACATGAAATACGCAGGGCATGACATTTCTCAGCCACTATCAGATATTTAATACCATGGCATGTCAGCTCGGAAATGCTTAAGGCTTCAATCCCATGCACACTTTCCTGAGAGTAAGCCCAACTTAACACAATGGGTCTTGCTTCTGAGTAGATCTGCACAGGATGTGGCTATGATTGAAGCAGGAAAACAAAGGTATTACTCCCCACCCACCTCCAAACAAAAACCCCCAGATGATCAGCACTTAAAAAAAAAAACCTTGGCAGCACTTATCATGTTTGGCACTGTGTGTGCAAGGTATAAATACACATGGAACTCCAGATGTTGGCTAACAGCCTCTGCTATATCTCTTTTTCACACATACAGACCTAGACCTACAGACTGATGCATGTAGTATCAAAATCTTTTTCCACATAGCAGGCATTCTGAGTAGACCAGGGAGCATATCTGTGTTCCTTAAATTGCTGTATAAAAAGCATCCCGACTATGAATTAGACTTTATTCTCCTGTGGACAGTCCTTCCTTTCTATAGGAATGCCCTTGAAACAACACATCTTATGGCTCCCCAAATCCAGATGTGTATATACAGGTGCCTCTTTGCGTAGGTGATTTTGGATTTTGGCCACACTATTGGAAGTTGGAAATCTGTTGGAAATCAGCCTGTGCACCTCCTTTCCTCCCAACACCTGCAAAGGAGTTCAGTTGTATTGATGTAAGGCCATCAAGCAAATGGCTGTGGGATGGAATAGAAAGGCATACAGAAAGGAGGCTTTCCTGATCGTTTTGAGAGATAAAATGGGCTCACCGTGTTTAGTTGTTCAAGAAACAAACTATCTGAGAAGTCTAAGCTTGTCAGGCCAACATTATTCTTGGCAGTTCTTTATGGAAAGCTGTGGATTTTGTTTTGCCACATATGTTCCCTGGAGAAGCACAAGATTTGGACGGAGCTGTTCAGCCATGCTTTGGGGAAAGAAGAGCAGCAGCAGGCTATATTTGGAATATTGTGTTGCAATAATACGTTTTCATAGCTGATATGGGCTCTCCCCTCTGGGCCTTAGATAGTATTTCCAGCTATTGTGTGTGCATGTTTCTCTATATAGTCACTGGCTCTGAGTCCAAGTGAAGTGATGCTTTTTGCAGATGTTGAAAGAAATATCTGCAGTGAGGAACCAGAAGGCCAGGAGTTAGAAGGGATGTGTCAGATATCCTACAAATGAATGAAGAGGCTACAGTACACAGTACACGGTAATTAAAAATTTAAAGGTTTCCCCACGACCGAATGGTCTAGTCGTGATCAACTGTAGGGTGCGGTGCTCATCTCTGTTTCAAAGCCTGTAGAGCTGGCGTTTTGTCCGAGGACAAGCCTCCGTGGTCATGTAGCCGGCATGACTATATGCCGTAGCGCACGGAACGCCGTTACCTTCTCACCTATTTATCTACTTGCATTTAGGTGCATTCTAACTGCTAGGTTGGCAGGAGCTGGGACAAGCAACGGGAGCTCACTCCGTCGCACAGTCTTGAACTCCCAACCTTTCGGTCGGAAAGCCCAGCAACAGCGGATTAACCCGCTGCATCACCACGTCTCCACACATGGTAATTAGCATGGTCAATTTTCAAAGTGCAATCCTAACCTGGAGTTAGGCCGGCATAGTTGGGCCAGCAAAGTTTGGCCAGCATAAGGGACACCGTAAAGTATGTTTGGACCACTCTTGGAGTCAGAGGGGCCAGCAAACAGAAGTGTGCCATCCTCCCTGACTCTGGGAATGATCCAAATGCACTTTACAGTGGCTCTTGTGCCAGTCAAACTTTGTTGGCCTAACTGTGCCAGCCAAACTCCAGGTTAGGATTGCGCTCTCAGAGTGATTGTAGCCAAAAAAAAAAAAAAAAGTGATTGTTTCATCCATGCATTTATAAGAAGCTGCATCTTTGAGCTTCGAGGTCCTGCACTCTTGAAGCCAAGAGCCATGTGTTAAACAGCAAGCACTTTACAATGACAGTTCATTGAAAGGCAGCCCCCAGCTTAATCAAAACGAACACATTTGTCAAATCCGAGACTTTGATTTCACTGTGTTTTTGCATTGTTAGACCAGGAGTATGATTTTCATATCAATATGCATTTTTTGTTTGGGTTCCAAATAACTGTTTTTGTGTGAAATACATATAGCTGCATTTAAGGAGTAGTTATGTTTACGGGTAATTATAGGCTAGAATTTGCAGAACTCTCATTATCCAGTCTTGCTTAGGTCTTCTGAAAAAAAAAATCATATCGTGGCATATTTATAGAAAACCTCTAGGTGTTCTGTGCTTTTGCAAATTTATTGTTGTTGCTTCAGGCATAGGATTCCATGCATTACCAGTGCCACTACTTCTGTGCAAGTGTCACTCGTGTCAACCTATTTATTTGTTTATTTATTTAAAAATGTATATTGCCTTTCCCACTGATGCAAATGCCCAAGGTGGCTTACACGTTCCACATAAATATATATATAAACACACATATATAAATACAATAAAGTCAATCATAAAAAATGATAAAACCCTTGTGGGGGCGGCAAATATTTGTACCAAATATTATTACAGAGACAAAGAGGGCAGACATCAACCCATCACACAAACTAAATGGAAATGTTTTGAGTCCTTGCCAAAAAGTCATCTGGAAGGGGAATAGTTCCTAATTCCCCTGTTTGAAAATTCCATCGTTCCAGCGACACTACAAAGAAGGCTTGTCCTTGTGCCACTAAACCTCTAACTTGGGACAAATGTGGCACTTGTAGGAGAATCCTCTCAGATGACCAAAGAGGGCGGGTTGGAATGTGTAGGAGCAGGTGGTCCACTCTCGGAGTCAGAGAGGCCGGCACACAGACATGAGTGGTCCAAACGCGATTTGAAATGGCCGTTGTGCCAGCTACACTTTGCTGGCCTAATTGTGCTCGCCTAACTCCAAGTTATGATTGTGTTCTCAAACTCAGACATTGCTATGCCCTAACATCTGGCAGAGGCATTAGAGGCAATGATGATGATGATGTCAGGAATAAAAATCAGTGGGTTCAAACCGACTTCCATATGTTAACTATAGACACAACCGGGAATGAATGAATGAATGAATGAATGAATGAATGAATGAGGGCACAATCCTAAACTGGAGTAAGGCTGGCACAGTTAGGCCAGCAAAGTTTGGCTGGCACAAGGGCCATCATAAAGCATGTTTGGACCACTCTTGGAGTCAGACAGGCCAGCACACAGATGTGCACCATCCTCCCTGACTCCAAGAATAGTTCAATACACTTTTACGGTGGCCCTTGTGCCAGTCAAACTTTGCTGGTCCAACTGTGCCGGCCTAAGTCCAGGTTAGGATTGCACCCTGAGTGTCTACCTGATATGGTGTCCTGAACATTTAAATACGAAGGCCGAATTGACAATTATTTGCACATATTTTCACAATTTCTGCAGCTGGGGTTTGGAGAAATAGGCTTCAGGAAACCAGCAGGCACCAATTCGCCACTCACTACCCCTCTTGCCCCTACTCAGGCCTGAAGAGAGGGGAGAGGGAGCAAAATACTTCCATTCTTCCAAAAGGCTTCCTTGACAAAAACAATTCAGCACAAAACAAACTGATTACAAAATAAATTTCACAGAGAAATTCTATACCCCCTTGCGCCGGTGCTAAGTTCTTGTGCTGGCCGAACGCTGTCACAAACATGCCGTAAAGCGCATCCGCGTTGGCACTGTGGCACTGGGCCAGCGTGAGCAGCAGTGCTGATGCTCGGGTGCTGCCGCAACCATCTGCAGTGCAGGCCATGCGCCAGTCAAGTGTTGGCGGCGTTCAGTCAGCGAAGGGCCTTCGCAAGGGTGGTCCAGAGGCGTTCCGGGGGCGTAACTGGGTGGTGCAGTGGGTGGAGACAGTGGTTATGACACAGGACAGCCATAGTGCCAAATCCTAAACCCCATCCCCAGTCATGGCGCCCCCGATTCGGGCTGCTTCTGTGCACGTTTCTCTGCGCCTGCAAAAGAGAAGGTGCAGATCCAAGCAGGCCCTTAGGGGTGACCAGGCTTACGTGGGTGCAAGGGGAAAACCTCCCTTTGTCCTGCATGTTGCCGCTGCCACCTCCTAATGGGTTTTAGGATACAGCCCTGTTATGTCAGCCTTACTAGGCCGGCATAGTATAGGATTGCGCTCTCATTATCTCAATCTCAGATTATCCAGGACTGCTTTTCCACTACAATTTTAATGCACTTCTATTACGACAAAGCATTCTGTAGTTTGTTAAGAGTAACTCTCTCAGATTTCTTGTTTTTTTCCTTAACACAGTGGTTCCCAAACTGTGGGTCGGGACCCACCATTCGGTTGCAAGCCAATTTCAGGTGGGTCACAAAGCACTAGAGCAGCCATAATGAAAATATGAGAAGCTAGGATGGTGGAAAGGGGGAGGAATATGTGGTTGTTTTGCTTGTGCCAAAGTTGTAAAGGGGCTTTTTTAAAATTCTGGTTCACTTTGCTATTAGAAAATGATGGAGAAATAAATAACCCAACTTATTGCTGCCTTCTCAGGAAAGCAGCAGGTTCTGGCATCACGATGACCGCACTTCCAGCCATGACATCACTTTTGGTGGGTTCCAGATAGATTGTCATTCTAAAAAATAGGTCCCAGGGCTAAAATATGTGAGAACCACTGCCTTATCAGATTCCTACTGTTCTGCCAGAATGCACTGGGGGAAACAGAGGTTCACTGAAAGTGGATTAAAACTATATTTTAGTCCACTGATTGCTTCTTCCCAATCAGACTATAGTGGAAATGGAGCCCAAGTGTTCTCCATAAGCAGCAGCATTTGGGGGAATGCTAAGTGTTGCAGGAGCCTGAGCTCCTGCGTAACACGGTCCCTCCCCCTCTCCTCCAGAGCCATTCACAGTTTGGAGAGCCGGCTGTAGGCTTTGCTCTCTGAGCTGCGAATGGCTCTGGTAGCAAGGGGGAGGGCTCATTGCAATGCCATTGTCCATAAGCTTCAACATGTACCAGTACAATTCAAACATGGGAAAGTGAAACTTACACCTTGAGACCAGAACTACTAGGCCCCAGTGTAGTAGGTCACGCAGTTCTGTTCACAGAATTCCCAGGTCCCAATAGCAATCACCACCCCTTTGTCTAGTTCAGTGTGTGTCCAGAACACATGGCTTTGGATCAAGTCTATGTGTGTTTCAGCATTGTCTGAAGGTCACATGAACAGTATGGAGTACAAATGTAAGTTGGGAGTACAGAAGAGAAAAGCAGGGGAAAGAGGGGAAAGAAGAAAAAAGAAGGCCAGGTAAGTTTATTTCATCTGGGCTTCGTTTCAAAATTATCACATAATAATGGGAGATAGTGAAGGCCAGTGCTTGGATGCCTGTGCATTATTATTAGAAAAAAAAAGCACATGTGGAGGATTTTCATGCTCATGCTAAGGAAAAACTGTCAATGAAAAACTTATTTCAAAACTGTAGTAACATCTAGTTTGTAGGAAAATTTTGGAAAGGAGGGGGCAATCAGGCACCTTGCCCCAGGCCCAATGCCAGCTCTCAGCAGCCCTGCCCTGTCTTTTTAAGTTACCATCATTGCTACCTGTCCTTCATCACCATCTCAGTGCTAACACCCATGAGCTCCTGTGTTTGCTTTGTTGAAATGTCGCTTTGCAGCAGCAGTCAGAGCAGGAACGGCAGCATCAGAAGCCAGGATGTATGACAGCCCTGGGATAGCCTGCAGTTCCAGACTTGTCTTGGGCTGAAATTAGGTCTGAGAACTGAAGTGGCCTGATGCAGTTTGCTCCGAGGCTTTCCTGAAGTGACATAGTGAACCCCACTGAATATTTGACTCTCCTTGCTTTTTGGATTTGGGGATCATAAGACCTAGAGTTGACAAACAGTCTAACCAAAATGTGTTTTTCCAATTCATTTCTGACTAAGGCAAGGGCTATTTCTCTCCCCTTAGTTCTGTCATTGTTAGGGGTGGGGGTTGGGTTTTTTGTGACATTTTTCCCCCAAAATTTCTTGATTAAAATAGCAAATTGTGGTGTTATGTGTTTTTATCCAAATTTTTATTGCAAATTGCACAAACAGCACAATAAATAAGGGTGAATGGCCCTACAAAGGCAAGCAATTACTGGTGCACATACCCCAGACCCACTCAGAAGTTCCCAAGTTGAACACTGGTTGCTGCTTGGAGCATCAAGAAATTGCTACTTACAACTTCCACATTCCATTAAAGTTCTCCTCAGTGTGCACTGTGAATTATGAGTATGTGTGTTCATAGTTTAAGAAAGCTGTTTCTGCCACTTCTCTTCCTGATCACTTACTGAAAACTATACGTGGATTCCTCAAAACTGTCAAAAATGAACAAAAGTGATGTTATGAACAAAAGTGGTGTTGTTCACAAAAATGAACAAAAGTGGTGTGAAATGGATCTAAATTTGTCTCAAACACTGTCAAAAATAAGCAAAAGTGCTGTTATTTCACATTTTGACCTAAATGTTGTTTTATGTAGCGTTTTCAGTAGAAATTCTCATTATTTAGCATTCTATGTTGGTCACTGAAAAAACCATTCCTCGTCATTGTGTATGTGGCCATGGAAGGGGCAGCCTTTGATTTCTGCTTCTAAAATCTCTTTCCATTGTCATGACCTTTTTTTTTTTTTTTTACATTATCCCATTCTCACTCTTGCTCTGCATCGAGCTGCCTGTCAACATTCTGCCCATGCAAACATTAGCCTGTCTTCTGCTCACCAATGCATTGTTTTCATGTCACTTGGAGTTAGACCCAGGAATGGCTCTGCTGATAAATTAACAGCTCCATCAGATGAACAACTACAATAATGCAGCGTTAATGGGGAGGGGCGCAATACGTCAGGATGGGGTAATTTCTTTTATGTTCTATGAAGTTTTATGAAGAGGTGCTGAGAGGAGATTCTTTGTGTTCTTCTCAGATAACTGCATACCCAGATAGGACTTCCTTGAGACATTACGGACTGTGCATGTTTATAAAAGCTTCCCTTCAGAAATGCCTGCTCTGCTCAGATAATGTGAGTGTTTTGCGGGGGAAGGGAAACGGTGGTAGAATGTTCCGGCTAGTCCTTCCCACATCTTCCAACTGCCCTTTTGTTTTGTTTCCCTGTTGTAAGTGGACTTATAGCTAGAGAGATTTCCATCTTCTGGGGTTGAAAAAATAGGACTTTGGATTTCTGCAAGTTTGTAGCTTACCCCGAACCCCCCAATAAACACACAAAACCAGGGCTTGGACTTAACGGGCCACTTTTTTATTGATATATTTATAATAAATTATAACAACCTGCAACTGGGCATGGACCTAAGCTTGCTGGATCTTTGTGGAAACGGTCCTAGCCGTCTACCTCCCCAGGGGGTCAGGATGCTCAATGGGCTTACCACCTGACTCCCGACTACAGCTTGTCTTTGCCAAGCTGAGTCCATCATTGCCAACCCGCAGGTGGAGGCAGCGTGACCGCACCAGCTCACCCCAGCCCGAGCCAAATCGTAGCCTTTGCTAAGTCCGGTCAGGGGACAGCCCAGCTGCCTCACCGAGCCGGATGAGCAACTTATGAGTGGCCCTGGCCAATCCCCAACCGTGCTGCCTCAGAATGGACGCCAATTCACAGCAAAACCTGCCTAGCCCCAGCAGCCTTCCTGCTTATTAAAGTGACCATTAGGACAACTCAAAGAACAATGCCCGGCACCGCCAAAGGCTGGGGTAGGCAAAAAAACAACCAGCTAACAGCCAATCAAGCTGGAAGTCAAAATTCCTACCTGGCCCTGAAGCAACCAGCTAATCTCAGCCTGATGAACAAGAGGGCGGGAGATCACCGACTGGAGCCCAAATGAGGCAGGGGCAGGACAAACACTGCCAAAATCTGCACTTGTCCCGCCCCCTGGCCAGTGTTCCAGCCGATGGCCCCTCATGCTCTGTTGCTGCACAGTGTGCGGGGGCGGGGAAAACTGTGGAGATGCATCACCGTGATTCTGCCTTTTCTGGTCTTCCAAATGAGACCCCTTTCCTCACTCACAAAAGGAAGATATCCAGAGGAAGGTCTGCAGCTTCCAAGATGGATGCTCTGATATTTCCGTGACCCACTTGACACCAGGTTGTGACCCACTAAGCAGGCTCTAACCCACAGTTTGAGAACTACTGCCCTAATAGCATCGGAAGAGAAAACTCATCCACTTCAAAATTCCTAAGGGAGTCACCATCAGGGTCTGTATTATTCTCCCTTCCACTATGGATGTAATCTTTTCATTTCGTAAGCCTGAGAGCAGGACCTGTGTGTCATATTTTGAGAACTGGTTGGGGAAACAATAGTTGTCTGGAAAGTGGGATAATATATAATAAATAACAGGATATAAATAATAAAAGGATAGAATAATGAAGAAATACATGAAATAAAATAACTGGAGAGCACCTGAGTTCTTCATCCCCACCAATGTCTGGTGAGCTCTCAAATCCTTTGGCCCAGCTGCTGTTGTTGCAACCACGACTGTGTCAATGAGTGGATGGGGGTTCTTCTCTAGCTTAGAGCACAACCTGAGCCAGAGCAGAAGAATTGAGAAGTACATGGCTTGAAATGGATTTGTTGTTGTTCAGTCGCTAAGTTGTATCCGACTCTTCACGACCCCATGGACCACAGCACGCCAGGCTTCCCTGTCCTCCACTAGCTTCCAGAGTTCACCCAATTTCATGTTCATCGCTTCGGTGACACTCTCTAACCATCTCATCCTCTGCTGCCCCCTTCTCCTTTTGCCTTCCATCTTTCCCAGCATGAGGGTCTTTTCTAAAGAGTCCTCTCTTCTCATGAGGTGGCCAAAGTACTTGAGCTTCAGCTTCAGTATTTGTCCTTCCAGGGAGCAATCAGGCTTGACTTCCTGGAGGATTGACCGATTGGATCTCCTTGCAGTCCAGGGGACTCTCAAGAGTCTTCTCCGACACCATAAATGAAATGGATTAATCCATGAAATGGATTATCGGTGCACAGCAAATTTACAAGCACAGCAAATTCGGATTCTAATTTGGATCACCACAAAATTTGGAGATCGCAGTAATGGAAAATAAATCATGTTGTGAAAAGAATTCGTAACCTAGCCGGCTTGAAGAGATCACCTTTGTCATATATTACAGAAGGTTAAAAAAAGGATTGTTTTGTTGTGTATTTGTGTAAATAGTAGCAGAGTTGGGGGCTTGGAGACCCATTTTAGCGCTTGCCTTAGCGCTCCGGAGCGAAGGATTGAAGCAATCGCCACATTTCCATAACAAAGTCTCTTTATTGTAGCGAAAGTAAGAAAGGTACAAAGGTTCAATCTGCCGGCTGGGAAAGCCGGTGAAGTCTGGGCCGCTCGCAGGCGGCGTTTCAGTGCAGCTTTACATCTTAAGCACACACAGTGAAAAACTCCTTCTAACAACAGAACAAAGGGATGCAACCAGAGTGTATCTGGTAGGTGGATACCTGAAGACCCCTTGTGCCCCATTTTACCCAATGGGGTGACCCTTAGAACACTATGAGCTCATGGGAATGTGCAGTGTTTTGCAGCCAGGGCTTCCCGTGTGAAACTGCCTGCTTATTCTACACTATCTTAAAAGGGAGTCCAACTACTATCCCTAACAAGCTGGGAAGCTGCCTGCTGAAGGACACACAGGTGTTCTATCTGATCCTCAGACGGAGAGACGGAATGCCAGTTTCAGCCAGTTCTGGACTGTGAGATGTGAAACTGCAACA
>JAJKFI010000043.1:10153583-10173431 GCA_029204185.1 Lerista edwardsae | reverse complement strand
ATGCCAGTTTCAGCCAGTTCTGGACTGTGAGATGTGAAACTGCAACATGTTTTCAGTAGTGCAACATGAGCTTTTATCTCTGAACACCATCAGATATGAGGGGGTGGCAAAATGGCTGGGAGAGGTGCTCACAACATTGCCATTCACCTTTCTGACACTGCAGGTTTGGTCTTATTTCTTCCTCTAACCTCAAACTGCGATGAAGGCCAGATTCATGTCAAGTGTCCCACAGCTAACCTCTACACTAATTTTTTATTGCCTCAAAGAGAGGGATTGAGAAAAAAAAATATTTATAGGTCCTGGAAGAATAGTAAAAAGTTTGCAAGCATTTAGGGCTTTTACTCAATAAACATTTATGTGCCCTTCACGCACCCGTTCAAGATAAAAATAAAATGAAATAAAATAACACCAGGATCTCATGCATGGACAGTAAGCCGATAAATTCTGCTCTAAGCTTATGTCCATGAGTTCTTGGAACTAATGCTGAACTGAAACAAGGGGGCGTGTTTCATGAACACTTCTACCCAGAGGTGTTTCTATAGGGAGGGCAAAGCTCTAAGTTTTGCAAGAAGCCTTACCCTGTCATGTAAATCCCTCCTCTCCCTTGCTGCTGTAGCCAGTAAGCAATGCCAAGATGTTGCTGTTCCCTGTGAGGATTGGCTAAAACAGTGCAGGAGAGGAGTGATTTCCACTGCAAGGTAAGGCTTCTTGCAAAACTTAGAGTGTCGCCCTCCCTGTAGAAACGCCACTGCTTCTGCCCAAAGCAGAATTAGTCCCCTTTTTGAGCAACTGAACATAAATCTGCAAAAGGGTGCAAAATTGCAGATGAATAATAATATGCCACTGTCTTATTCAGTGGGAATCCACTGAATTACTCAGAATCCAAGGTAGGAAGGGAATATCAGGGTCCCATTTTAAATGGCCTTTAAAAAGCATGGAAATAGGGTTCTACCTTTTTCCTATCCAAACTTCACAGTTTCCAAACTGAGGAGCTTTTTTTTAGTGCTGAAAGACCCACTTCCAGGTCATGCAGAGGTCCTTTCTCTTCCCAGGTTTGCCCCAGAATGCATTGCAATGCAGTGGGAAGAAGTGCAGGAAACAGCATGGTTTGAACAGGAAACCAATTCCCACACGGTTTTAAAAGGGCATTTAAAATGGGACCCTGGTATCCATAGTACTATCATTCACAGTGAGGCAAATTTGCTAATGTCGAATCTGCAGATACCGGGGTCTCACTGTTCTCTGGTAGGTCATTGGCTCAGCACTATCTACACAAGTAGCCAATCACAGGCCTTTCCCAGCTTCACTTGGAGATGGTAGGGATAGAATTCACTGTTGAATGCTGCCTTACCATCATTCACTAGCTCGTTCACACAGTACAGTATGCAGAACCCAGGCTCTCTGTAACTCTTCATGGCTCTCACCTCTGGGAGCAGGCTCTGCCGTGGGAGGGAATTCCTCTATGTTTTCTCATCGGATTGAGTTGAATCAATGAATCATTTCTGAGGCAGGGTGACAGCAGAATTGCCCACTCTCTGCAGAAACTGCCTGACCTCGCTTCTTCCCAATCTGCTGGGGAAGGGCTGTTCTGCCAAACCTCTGCATCTGCTATGATGGGATCATCTAATCCCTTCTAAAACATGCATGCAATAGAATCAGTGGCGTTCCTATGGGGGGCAAAACACTAAGTGTTGCAGGAGTCTGAGCCCATGTGTAATGTGGCCCCTCCCATAGTCTCCAGAGCCATTTGCGGCTCCAAAAGCTGGCTCCAAGGCTGTGCTCTCCCTACCCCAACACTGTGTTGCTAATCTACAATGCTCCCCCTATGTGTGCTGTTTGCCGTGATAGGGGAAAAAAATCAATCCATTAAAATGGGAACTACTTTTTAAGGAATAAACATGCATGCAGAAGGAGGGGGGCAGGACCAGAACTGTGGTAGGGGACTGTGGTGGGAAGAATGTTTCAAGCCTCCCCACACTGTACTGTAGTCTTTATCTAGATCAGTGCTATTCAAACCATAGGTCAGGACACACCTGGTGGGTCGCGACCAGTGACGTCGTTCACTGGCGCCAGCAACCGGAACACTGCTGGTGCCAGGATCCGAAACGCCGCGACCGACAGGTGAGCTGTAGCTCCCCGCCCCCTTGCGGCACCCGGCAACACCTCCCTACGCCCGGAATTGCTCTCTTACAGAGCGATCCAGGCGCAGGGGCGGGCGGGAGGGCAAAAACAGCGCACGGAGTCTGTCGCATGTTGTCCCGCTCTCCCCGGAACTACTGGAATGGGGTACCACCCTGTTCCGGTAGGATGACGCCGCTGGTCGCGACCTGATGTCAGGTGGGTCGCAGAAAGCTGGGAGCACTCATCTTGGAAACTGCAGACCTTATTCTTGCTATATTCCTTTTGTGAGTGTTAACAGTTTGAATGTTTAAGTGAGGGTGTGTTTTTTTTAAATTGTTTTTTAGTTCAGTGCTTTTACATCATATTTTGTCCGAATCTTGCTTTCTGTCAGGGATGCTTCATGGCTGTGCAGTTGCTGCAGCCAAGAATGCCAATGTGCATTTCAGGACTGTCATCTTATTATACTACAATGACAGCACTTCCTGCTGAATGATGGCGCTTCCTGCCACAGCATCACTTCCAAGTTAATGACAGCACTTCCAGTGGGTCCTGACATGAGTTCCAATCTAAAAAGTGGGTCCCAGTCTAAAAAGTTTGAATTCCACTCATCTAGATAGTCCCCTTTTCCAATGTACATACTTCTTACAGAAGAAAGAAAGCAGTTCAGAACCAAGGCAATGATTGGACTCATCTACTTTATTCTAAAATGTAACCAGTTTTGGGTTTTTTTGCTGCAAGGGTGAAGAGAGCTTCCAGGTGCAACACACACACACGCGCACACATACAGAGAGAGACAGAGAGACCTGGAAAACACTGGATTAGATCCAGCGGCGTCATGCAGCCGGAACGCTGGGCAGGAGGAACGGGTGAGCAGCAGCCCACCCGTTGCGTACTGCTCCATTTCGCCGTCTTCCCCGCCCATGGCGAAACGGAGTGGTATGCAAGGGGCGGGCTGCCGCTCACCCGTTCCTCCTGCCCAGCGTTCCGGCTGCATGATGCCGCTGATTAGATCCCATTTTATACCCCTTTCCCAGCACTCTCTGCTACTACCGTTTCCTTGGCTATGGCACGTCTCTTTTGTGTCAAACTTTACAGTTTGCCCCAGTTCCCGGACTAAGATTTTTTTTTTAGTTTGGCTTTATCCTTCCCATTAGTCATGGAAAGTAAATTATGAGTTTCAGGTTGGATTATGTGTTTTCGAAAACAAATAAATTCCAGGTCTTTGAGGCGAAGCGATCCTGAAATGATCTGCGGATGCCGGACTTTTTTATTTTTATTTTTATTAAAAACCGGTGTTTTGCACATCAAAGAAACTGTAGCCAAACCAGCACTTGGCATCCTGCCAAACTGCAGGTATTATTTATGTTCATTTCCTGACCTGTTTGCAACATTCTTTGCAGGGGAATGGATTTCCCATGCAACTGATTCTGGGTAATCCACCTCTGAACATGGGGCCAAGACAAGCTGGTAAACAGCAATACAGTCACACGTCTATCACCTGCAAAGAGCCTGCAACATAGAGGACCAGAGGGGAGACCCTCTTTCAAGACTGTTTTCTTTTTCTTCTTTTAATGTAAAAACAGGAACCTTTACTACAAGAGTCTGTAGTTTGCACTTCAGAGCTGTGGAATCCTCTTCACTCCACTTCACCATCTGTAATGCTTCTTCTTTGGTGGGCTTACAGAGGGGGTGTAAAATACACCAGTGGCCAAACAAGGTCATTTGACACCCGGAGCCGATACATTTTTGGCATTCCCCATGACAAATTTATTTTCAGTAATAGTCATGGAATGAATAATAATAATGGTCAGAGAAGCTCAGACTGCAATTTGTTTTCTTGAATTGTGTGTGTGTGTGAGTGAGTGAGTGAGTGAGTGGACCCAATCCTATCCAACTTTCCAGCACCAAGGCATAAGAACATAAGAAGAGCCCCACTGGATTAGGCCGAAGTCCCTTCTAGTCCAGCTTCCTGTATCTCACAGTGGCCCACCAGATGCCTCAGGGAGCACATGAGACAACAAGATGCCTGCATCCTGTTGCCACTCCTTTGCACCCGGCATTCTGAAGTAGCCTACTATTAACGTAAGGAGGTTGCCCAACCCATCATGGCCTATAGCCCACCATGGACTTTTCCTCCCGAAATCTGTCCAGTCCCCTTTTAAAGGCATCTAGGCCAGATGACATCACCACCTCGAGGCAAGGGAACAAATGCTCCCTTACCTTGAGGAGGCCTCCATGACTTCGCTTCATCAGGGCTGGAAAATTGGATAGGATTTGACCCTGTGTGTGTGCATATAGGCATGCCTTGGAATCTGCTGGGGTATTGTTCTGGACCCCACTGTGGATACCTGAAACCATGGATACCAGGGACGCCTTTTTAAAGATAGGGGAACATCAGTGGTTTTGCTGCAACAAGCTGAAAAAAGAGATTGCTTTAATATTCCCCTATCTTTTTAATAGGCATCCCAGTATCCATGGTTTCTGTGGATAATTGAAACCATGGATACCAAATCAGTGGATACTGGGGGCATGCCTGTATAAATTTGTACGTTTGTATATTTATACATATATAACTTTGTAACCTCATACAGTATATATAATCATACCAATAAACATGCTTCACTTGCAGGCAGCTGCAGCCAGTGGTGTCATCTACTCACCAGTAGATGGTATGCTGGATGGGACTTAGCATGATCTGCAGCCCGTCCACTCACTTCCGCTTTCTTCGCGCTCCCCGCACGGCTTTCCCTCGCCTCGGAGGGTGCGCCTGCTTGCCAGGGGGGATGGGTGGGGGGCGCGCAAGGTGCCTGGGCGAGCAGGCGCCCCCTCCGAGGCAAGGGAAAGCCACGCGGGGAGTGTGAAGAAAGCGGAAGTGAGTGGACGGGCTGTCGATCACGCTAAGTCCCGCCCAGCGTTCCGTCTACGGGAGAGTAGATGACACCACTGGCTGCAGCCAATGCAAGCCACATTGCAGCTGCAGCCAGGGTCACATCTTGGGGCAGCCTCTCAGACACCCATCTGCGGCCTGGCACCCAGGGCCGGGTCTCCATCCACAGTCACCCTCTTTGTACGTCATTGAATTGCCTGACTGGGTTCCACTGCAGTGGTCTAGCTAAGCACTACCTACGCTGCCTTGCAGTAGCTGTTCGGGAGTTTCAGCTGAGTTTTGCCTGGAAGCACCAGGAGTGGGATCTGGGCCCTTTCAAATATGCAGCATGTGCTCTGCCATAGAACTGCAGCCCCTCCCATTTCTTTGCTCGTGACAGCTGTCACTGTGGCTGCATTTTCATGGGCTGTTTTGCTGTTTGTTTTGTGTTTTGTATGGTGTTGGCTTTGTTGTGCGCCTGCCAGTGGCATGCCCAGCCCATGCTCTGCCCAGAGGCCAGGCTGACACTCTGCGCCCCTAGCGTCAGCTCTCTGCTCCATCCCTGCCCATTGACGTGCCCTCCCAGTACATCAGACTCCATTTCAAAGCTGTACGGAGGCAAGGGAGGGCGGAGGGGCCCGAAACCGTGCGCCTCTTCGCCTCTTCTGCCAGCCCCAGGAGCTCCTCGCCTGGGGCGGGGAGGGGGCTTGGCTCCCTCCGCCTAATGGTAGGTCCATGACTGTCACCTGCCTTGATTGCAACTAGCTTCTATATGATTTTAGTAAGACAATGAATAAATGACACAGTGTCAGGAATGGCCACTGTTGTTCACTTTACGTCCATGTTCTGATGCCGTAAAGAACATCTATGTTCAAAAACAAGCTTCCACCACAGCAGGTGGAACATCCGGACATACAAGACAGGAGCTACATTTCCTATTTGCACATCCGGACATACAAGACAGGAGCTACATTTCCATGTTAAACAAACAACCAATAATGCAATTTGCTTTTTGCGGAGATTGATCCAGCCCTTTTTTCCGTTCCATGCTCCCCACCTAGTCTTGTGCGCATTGTTCCATGCCTAGGAATCTCTGTTAGCAGCCCTGAGAGCGCAATCCTAACCTGGAGTTAGGGCGGCACTGTTTAGAACAGCAAAGTTTGGCTGGCACAAGGGACACTGTAAAGCGTGTTTGGACCACCCTCAGAGTGAAAGAGGCCATCGCACAGAGGTGCACTATCCAGAGGCGTTTCTACAGGGAGGGCAAAGCTCTAAGTGTTGCAAGAAGCCTTACCCTGTCATGTAAATCCCGCCTCTCCCTTGTTGCTGTAGCCAGTAAGCAATGCCAAGATGTTGCTGTTCCCTGTGAGGATTGGGTAAAATGGTGCAGGAGAGGAGTGATTTCCATTGCAAGGTAAGGTTCCTTGCAAAACTTAGAGCTTTGCCCTCCCTGTAGAAACACCACTGGCACCATCCTCCCCAACTCTGACAGTGGTCCAAACGCGCTTTACGGTGGCCCTGGTGCTGGCCAAACTTTGCTGGCCTAACTGTGCCAGCCTAATTCCAGGTTAGGATTGCGCTCTCATACACTCAGACCATTGCACTCATGGGAGGGCTGTGCATGCCAGTGACATGTGTACCGAGTTTCACCGGACTGGTCCCATGAAGTGCCTCTTGTCCTTCACTGTTTTCAAATCATTATGCGAAAATACCAACTCGTTCTCAGAGCGACAATATCACCATTGGCCGTGTGATGATGTATTCGTGTACGGAAGAGACCCTCTGCTTTCTGTACTTCCTGACGTGCCTGAAACATGGAGAGCTCTTGACCATGTCCAGAGGCAGGCAACTGAAAGGGTGTCAACCTGCTATCTGCAATCAATCTTTGCCTAGAGTGTCAAAAGTGACCTCACTGGGGGTCACTCAGCAAAGCAGAACCATTGCTCTCTGTTTGTCAGGGAAAGGAGCGCTTCATTGCATGCTATAAAAGGGTCATTGACAAATGCTGGCAATAATTTCCAGCTAGGTATCTTGCAGGGAGGGAAGTGGGGGAGGAGGAGGAGGAGGAGGTTGGAGCCTGAGGCAGTACTTGCTTCAATAAATACTTACAGGGTGTTTAAAAAAAAACCCAAGTGCAGCTTTGGACTGTGCATTAAGGGCACTGTGTCAGCTCTTGGGCTCACTTGCATGCAATATAGTAAGTACTTCCATCATTAGAGTGAGTTGCTGTGCTGAATGTCAAGGCTGGCTGAGCCGCATTTAGGAATTGAAAATGTACATATTGCACATTTAATCTCTCCCCTTGCATTCAGATTGTTGGGCCAGATCAGCACTATCAGGGTTATACACAGAAGAAATTGATAAATGTCAAGGGAAAATAAAGGGAAAATGACAATACAGCGCCATAAATTGTGCCAGTTGAGAACAAATGCATCCCTCGTGACAGATTATTTATTACTGTATCATGGTAATATATTTTAGGCATAGTAAGCAGGAGGGAGATTTCCGCCTCATGCTCTCTGAACCACCGATTGCACTGCAGACTTGGATGTTGTTTGTTCCAGAATGGTCTTAAGGGAACTAAGTGAATGCCAGTGTTAATTGAGTGAGTGTGTCCAGCCTCTACACATTCCATAGAATGTGTATTAATCACAGTGCTGATCCTGACTAGGTTCCACTATGGTGGCAGAGTCCACTTGCAGGAATCTTGCAGAGTCCACTTGCAGAGTCCACTTGCGCTTGCCACAGTACCACTTTTATTGAGATACCATTTCCCACACATTAAGTTTTATGCCCCAGACTGATGGCATGGAACGTTCCTATGCAGGCAAGTCCACATTTCTGATGGTCCACTGTGCCACTTGAATGCATCGCCCACTGCTACTGCTGCTCACACTCACCTGCACGCATGCCTCCAACAGAAGCCCACTTCCGTCCCCACTTCCCTTAAGAGTGTACCATGCTGCCTCCTTGGTCCATGCATGCTTAAGAAAATAGGAAGAGTCCCTCTGGATCAGGCCCAACGTCCATCTAGGCTCACTTCCTGTATCTCATAGTGGTCCACCAGATGCCTCAGGGAGCCAGCCTGCATGTTTTGGCATGTTGCATTTCTGGCAGCTGGATAGTGCATTATGCCTCCAGAACATCTCTGCCACAGGAGGTGGTGATGGCATGTGGTCTAGATGCCTTTAAGAGGGGATTGGACAGATTTCTAGAAGAAAAGTCCATTGTGGGCTATAGGCAATGATGGATTGTGCAACCCCCTTACATTAGTAGTAGGCTACTTCAGAGTACTGGGTGCAAGGGAGTGGCAACAGGATGCAACCATCTTGTTGTCTTCTGCCTTCCTGGGGCACCTGATGGGCCGCTGTGAGATACAGGAAGCTGGACTAGATGGGCCTTTGGCCTGATCCAGCAGGGCTCTTCTTATGTTCTATGTTCTTATGTAACATCCATTCTGGAAGGGTAGATGGGGTATAACATTTGGCTGTTAGGCTTCCTGTTTGTCTTCAGGCAAGGCCTATCTGACTTCACTGTGGTTCCACAATGGTTTAGGATCACAATCTTGGTCTTCTTTTTACCTCAGAGGTTCCGTTGTAAAAAGACCACAATTATACATTAACCTCAGTTGATGGCTAGGAGAATCAATGCTTTTTAAGTGACTTGGAGTTCGGACTGCAGTCTAACGATACTGATGTACTCTCTTGTTAGCCTCTTTCTCATATATGCCGCCCAAATGACCTTAATTTGTACCCTGTAAACATTGCTGGGGGAATTCAACTCAAGACATGTCTTCCAGGTGTCTCACTCTGGATCTCATTGTGAAGATAATCCCGCATTGGGCAATGCCTTTGCAATACAAAAATTCTAATTGTTTCAGTCTCAGCGACTTGGCAACAGGTGGTAAGCCTATTCTGGCTACATTGCTAAAACGTCTTTTCATACATTATATTCTCCGATTGCTACTGGGTTATGAAATCTATCAACCAATGCAGTTATTGAAACTGGTTTACTATTTGTCCTTTCTTCAATGACACTTCAAGTGTATACAGTATTTATTTCAAAAACAAGGAGACTTTATTCCCTAATACTCACAGCCCTATGTGATAGGCCAACATTCTCCCAAATTTCACAGGTGGGAATCTGAGTCTCTATGTGGTTCCTCTATACAACTAAAATATAACTGGTTTAACTACTGTAGTGTCTCTGAAGGACCTTAGGAATAATTGTTTATGCCAAGAATTTCCCATCAGAGCCCCACTCCTTACAGTTCTTAAAGATATGTTGGAGGAAACCATGCTGTTAAACCAGTTGAACTTTATAGTGCAGACCGGGACCCACTTTTTAGAATGGCACTTGTGTTAGGACCCACTGGAAGAGCTGTCATGGCAGGAAGTGACATCATCAACCAGGAAGTGCTGTCATTGTAACATAATAAAATGACATTCCTAGAATGCAAACTGGCATTCTCAGACTACAGCAATTGCACAACCATGAAACATCCCTGACAAAAAGCAAGTTTAGGACAAAATATTACTTATTTATTTATTTGAAGAATTTATACCCCGCCTTTCCCATGCTGAAGCAAATGCCCCAGGCAGCTTACAGAGAACAAACAAGGTACAATGTAACCACAAAAGTAAGACAAGAATTTAAGAAACAACAACAACATTAAACATTAACGGGAACAATGAGAGTAATAAGAATAAAATTAGACTCAATTCTCCATATCAGGTCATTTGGGGGGAGGGAACAAACATTTGACAAGGAGTGAGCAAAACTATGACACTATACCAGAGGGACAGAGGGGAGACAGCCACGCAATCATCCAAAGGCCAGACAAAATTTGAGCCCTCTCTGCACCAGGAGAGAGTGTGTAGTTCTTAATTCTGCTGGAAGGGAATTCCATATTTGTGGAGCTGTTACAGAGAAGGCTCGTCCCTGAGCTGCCATCCCTCTAACTTGGGACAGAGGGGGCACTTGAAGGAGCGCCCCTTTAGATGATCTAAGAGGGCGAGCTAGTATGTATGGGAGAAGGTGGTCCTTTAGGTAGGCTGGGCCTAAGTCCTGAAGGGCCTTAAAGGTCAGAACCATCATCTTAAGTTGAGATCAGAATTGAATGGGCAGCCACTGTAGCTGCTGAAGGAGTGGCTGCTGCTGAGTCAAACTGTCTCGCCCCTGTAACTACCCGGGCTGCTGCATTTTGTACTAACTGTAGCCTTCGAACTGTTCTCAAGGGAAGCCCTACATACAGTGAATTGCAGTAGTCCAGCCTTGAAATCACTAACGCATGGACCACTGTGGCCAGGTCAGAACGGCTCAAGGATGGTCATAGTTGGCACACCAATCGAAGCTGGGCAAATGCACTCCTAGCCACAGCTGCTACCTGGTTCTCCAGAGACAGCTGAGAGTCCAGGAGCACTCCCAGACTGCGCACCTGTTCTTGCAGGGGAAGTATCACTCCATTCAGAGTGGGTGAAAGACTTAATGCCTGCACTGAGGATTTCCTGACCAGGAGGACTTCTGTCTTTTCTGGATTCAGTCTTAACCTATTGGCTTTCATCCATACCCCAACTGCCTCCAGGCAGCGCCCCAGGACCTTCACAGCCTCTTCAGTTTGGGATGGTAGAGAGATAGAATTGAGTGTCATCAGCATTTTGGTGACACTCCACTCCAAACCCCTGGATGTCTGTGTAGATAACTTATCTACATAGTTATTATGTGAAAGCAGTGAACTAAAAGCAACATGAAAAAAAACCTCACTTGAAAATTCAAATTATTAATGCCACAAAAGGAATATAACTGTTTGGTTTGGTTCGGCAACCAAACTGGATAAGCAAAGGCTCCAGAGGATTGTTAGAACTGCTGGAAAAATAATCAGAACTCACCTGCCCTCAATAGAAGACCTGTACACTGCTCGGGTTAAAAAGCGAGCAGAAAAGATTGCTGCAGATCCTCTGCACCCTGGCCATAATTTGTTCAATCTTCTCCCTTCTGGTCGTCGATATAAGACTCTGTATACTAAAACATCGAGGCACAAAAACAGTTTTTTTCCCTGTGCCATTAAACTGCTGAATTTGTAATTATGATAAGGCGACTTGGAGTTTGAGGCAATGGTTTATCTTGAAGTATGCCCTTATTTGTTTGGTGTATTTACTGTTTATCATGTATGTTTTGTATTGTATGTATGTAGCCGGTGGCCGTATCAAATTCCAGGTATAGTTTATATACTTGGCCAATAAATTACTAACTAACTAACAAGAGTAAGGTATGTAGTTTCCAAGATGGCTGCTTCCTGAGACCCACCTGACAGTTTCAATAACACTGTTATAACGTATAACGGTTCACCCATTTCACCTGGTAAAGGACAAGTCACATGACTGTTTGAGCCTGTGACAGCCTTCATGTAGGCTTCTCGTAACCTTACAATATGAATTTCTTTATTTCATCTTACAATGAAATAGTCTCATGACTATTCAGCATGTTTTGACTTCTGGTAACTACTGAATAAATAGCTGACAGCTCAAGAGAGAGATCTTGGGGTGCTGGTGGACAATTCAATGAAGGTATCAATCCAGTGTACGGCAGCAATTAAGAAGGCCAGCTCCATGCTTGGGGTAATTAAAAAAGGGGTTGAGAACAAAACAGCCAATATTATCATGCCATTGTACAAATCGATGGTAAGGCCGCACCTGGAATATTGTGTGCAGTTCTGGTCGCTGCACCTCAAAAAAGACATAGTGGAGTTGGAAAGGGTGAAGAAGAGAGCGACGAAAATGATTACGGGGCTGGGGCACCTCCCTTATGAAGAAAGACTGCAGCGTTTGGGGCTCTTCAGCCTAGAAAAAAGGCACCTGAGGGGGGACATGATTGAGACATACAAAATTATGCATGGATGGGATAGAGTGGATAGAGGGTTGTTCTTTTCCCTCTCTCAAAACACCAGAACCAGAGGGCATCTGCTAAAACTGAGGGTTGGGAGAGTTAAAACAGATAAAAGGAAGTACTTTTTAACCCAGCGGGTAGTTAATCTGTGGAACTCTTTGCCACAGGAGGTGGTGATGGCATCTGGTCTTGATGCCTTTAAGAGGGGATTGGATGGATTTCTGGAAGAAAAGTCCATCGTGGGCTATAGGCAATGATGGATCGTGCAACCTCCTTACTTTAGTAGTAGGCTACTTCAGAGTACCGGGTGCAAGGGAGTGGCAACAGGATGCAAGCATCTTGTTGTCTCATGCCTCCCTGGGGCACCTGGTGGGCCGCTGTGAGATACAGGAAGCTGGACTAGATGGGCCTTTGTTCTTATGTTCTTAATTTGAATCCAGTTGTTTTAGGTCAAGCTCCTTCAATGACATAAATTGCCCTCTCCTACTATGCACTGATACTCAGAAATATCCTGGGAAATGTACTCAGTAAGTGTGCATAGAGTTGCAGCATTAGACCACAAACCTATCCATGTCTACTTGGAAGTAAATTCCATTATGTTCAGTGAAATTTGCTCCCAGTTAGGTGTGTTTAGGATTGCAGCCTCAGAACCAAATGCTATTCCCCACCATCTTCTGCCATGCAGGTGCACTGAGGGAGTGCTTTACATGAAACTGTGAGATGGCAGGGGGCAACCAAATAGCCTGGGAGAAATAAATAATATTTGTACCTACCCCTTTATTAAATATTTTTACAGACTCCTCCATAGGCTGCCTGGCTGCCAATGGGTCTCCTCAGACCCATGCCAGCTATTTTGCTGGTGATGTCCAAGCAGTGGTAGAGGGTGTGCCGGGCCAAGAAATCAGGGATAGTACCATGGCATTTGTTGCCAGTGCCAGCATTCACCCCTTCCATCCTTGAAATGCTCCCCACTCCAATCTACCCACTCTGCTACCTTACCTGCTCTAGCATTGTGTCAGGGCCGGCCTCAAGCCAATGTGACCAATGTCATCACATTGGGCCCTGCACTTTGGGGGTCCCCATCACCTGCTGCAGCAGCAGGGATCACTATGGACTGTAACTCAGCGGGGCGAGCAGAGCAGCTTTACCTTGGGCCCTCCCACCTGCCCCTGCATCTGAACTGCCCAAAATGGGCCTCCTGGGAGAAGTTGGTGGTGATGCCATCACGCCACCACCAACTATTTTCAGGTGCCATGTGTGGCACCACAAACGCTTTTCTTGCTGAGTGGGGGGCCCCACGCAGAAGGTGGGGCCCCCTGCGGGAATACCCCACATTGGGCCCTGCCGCTCCTAGAGCTGGTCCTGCACGGTGTCCGCTGCCACACCAGTGGCCATTTGTGCAGGTGGCAATAAGTGCACATCAGCAGCACCCCTTTTATGATGCCGCTGCGACACTTGCAATGTCCGTTCTAGGACTTCTACTACCATAAGTGCCCAACAGAATTGGGCCATCAGTCTGATGAGATTAGAGGGGTGTAAGGAAAACACACCATTTCAATCAGTTTACAGATTGCAACATCTGATTCACAATGTGCTTGTTTTTAAAGGCAGAGCTGGATCCCTTCAATTATACATCCCACAGAAGTGCACTTCCAAGATCTCACTGACACCAAATTATACGGTTTTCAACTTTAATGTACTAGTAGTTCTTCTTTCCATCCCTTTATTATAACTGCAGCAAGGGCAGTGCTTTAAAAAAAAACAGATACATGCATGCTTTTAAAAAACAGATCCACACTAACTGTGATCTGAACCAAAGAGGTAGGAATTAACAGCATGACATGACTTTGGAGACATAATTTCATGATATTTCATTAAGCAGTATCACCGTGATGTCATTTACATTCATGAGTGAGCACAGGGAGGGCTCGTGAGTGACTTATCTCTCCATCTTTGTGAGTGAAGATTAATGTCAGAAATGATCAGAAATCATGTATTATATATACACACATGATGTATATTATTTTAATCTGCCATGTTCGCCAGGCATAAAAAATACTTTAGTTGGTACTAGGAATAGGTGGGTCTGAATGCTGTCAGATTTTGAATATACAATGTGACAAGTTATTTCATTAGGGAAAAATGTTAACAATAGGTACTCATTTTTTAAAAAGAGAGATGGAAGCAAAATAGCACTTGATGATTTTTCTACATGCACTCACTCACTCACTCACTCACTCACTCACTCACTCACTCACTCACACTTGTGACATTGGGGAGAAAAGTTTTATTTTTCTTTTATACCATGGCTTAAGGCCCCTTGATTTTGCAATATTTGGAGAGTAAATTATCCAAATTGCAAACACATTTCTACTATATGCTTTGCTTTATACTATCACTGATATCACATGGTCAGTCAGGTAGATCTCATGAATTCAGATAGGAGGTGTGGACTGATGGTTGAGTTGCTGGTACCGCCTGAGGCTAAGCAGGAGAATCTGTGGTTTGTTTTTGGATGGGAGACAGAATGCCAAGCTAGAACACGCTGCAGTACCTGTTGTGGCAGAACGGAGTCACTGTGGAGCTGATTAGCCAGTGCGGGAATGTTGTGGGAAGGTCAGCTGGCAAAAGAACGGAGTCCAACCTTGAGGACCTGTTCAGGCTGAACTTACGAACCACCTGCTGAAGCTCGATGTCACATGGCCAGAGGAGAGAACTAGAAATGTAAAATGTCCCAAAATTTTGAAGCTTGGAAAAAAACCCCATTTTTTTTGGAAAAAAATGGAAATTTTCAGAAAAATTGAAAAAAATGCTACATTAGCACTTTTTTTTTCTTTTCCAGATGAAAGTCATTCTGTTACTTTAGGAACATAAAATATGACTATGGACAATTTGACATGGCATAAAATTATCACGACTAGCATATTAAAAATATAGTGTATCCAAACAATTATTACAAACAGAATTTACTTTTTTTTAATAATATTTATCTGTAATTGTAACAAATGGAGCAACGATCTCCTGAATTATTTACTAGTTTATGTGGAACAGACAACAAAACCTCCACAAAACAATTTTTAAAAATCCAGAAGTAACAATTATTCATATTTCCTCTCCACACTATTACATAAAAATTAAACATACCCACCCACATGCAAAAACAAAATTGAAGCCTTTTACTTTTCTTGTAACAATAGCAGCACCTCCTAAAGGAAGAAATGCATCTTGCTCTTGCATTGGAGAGTTGCTTGTCCTCATGCACAGAAATTAGAATAATCTGATACCATATATCTTTTTTAGAAATGATTTGGAAAATATTTGAACACCTTGTCTTAAAATGTTTTATTCATCAGGTTAAAATAAAATAGTAGTAGCTACTCCAGATTAATGGATACAAGGTGGTAAACATTTGTACACACCCACAGAGGAAAGCACAACATCATATAGAAAAATAAATGTGAAGACATTTCCGACTTTCTTTCTGTTTCTTTTTCACATGCACACAAATGCGTATGCGTGCACACTGTCACCCTGTGTCCTTTGCCCAGTGATCTGACAGATCAACCACCAAACCTCATGTTTATTTGCTTAGTTTTCCTAGCTTGCTCTGGCCTGAAGATTCAGAGCAGGCTATAGCATGTTAAAAACCAAAACGCATAAATGGAACAGCTGCTGGAAAGGAGGGTGTGCCTCTCTCTCTCTCTCTCTCTCTCTCTCTCTCTCTCACACACACACACACACACACACACACAAAAAAAAAAAAAAAATTCAAGGCTTTGGCCTATATAGGTCAGTCCCAGACATGCCTGGAATTTACATGTGAACAACTAGTTTGCCCCATGGTGCTGCCATGTTTTAGATTTACAGGCAAGAAACTCTTTGACTTCAGGGTTACAGAGGAGAAAACTCTCCTCTGTATTCTCTAGGCCTGAGCCATGGTTTTCTGCAAGTTCACAGGCAGATTCCACAGTTTGCTGCTGCAATAATTGATCAAATTATGCGACTGATTTGCCCCAGGCTCTGTGCTCATTTGAATGCAGTTGGCTGCTCTCTGGGGGCACAGTCCTAACCTGGAGTTAAGCTGGCACAGTTAGGCTAGCAAAGTTTGGCTGGCAGAAGAGCCACTGCAAAGCACACTGCACCCATCTGAGTGCTAGCCTCTCTGACTCCAAGAGTGGTCCGAACATACTTTACAGTGTCCCTTGTGTCAGCCAAACTTTACTGGCCTAACTATGCCGGCCTAACTCCAGGATAGGATTGTGCCCTAAATCCCATATACCTATAAAGTGAGCAGTATTTGCAGTGTTGTCACTGGGATGCTTTTTCGCTTGCAAGCACAGATTTGGACCTGGCGTTATACTCAGAGGTGAAGAGACTGGTACTGCCATGCTAGGCTGCTTTCAGACGTTATTGTGTCCTCTACAGGAAGGAGTTATCCTGCTTTTCCTTTACCTAACAGGAAAACCGTAGTTCAAAGAAAGCCTACAGAAGTCCCCCTTGGGACTTGACCCATACGTGTCCTGGATCATGCTTCTGGCCTCTAATGCATTAGATTCTGACATACTTCCTTGTATTGAGATTTGTTCTGACAATTTGCAAGCCAGAGGATGTCTCTGGTGGTGAATTGTAGCACAACACAAGGCATGGGTCAAGTGGTAAACTGGATCCAGGAGACAGGTGATGTGGTCCAGCAGACAGACAGACAGACAGGTTCCAAGAGGAAAAGCACAACATTGCTATCTTGGTGTTGAGACTAGAAAGCTAAACCTGATTAGTTACAGAAGGGCATCAGGGTCCCTATTGGCTCTGTCACCTGCTCTGGCTAGATTGACAGCTTACATGAAAGCTGTATCACTTCTTGCAATTAAGAGAAGGCACTGGAAAACAGCAACATTCAGTCCCACCACCTTCTCCAAGAGTATCAGGGGACTGCTGCCAAGGGAATTTTTCTTTTTTTTTTTCTCTGCAGTCTTTTAAGAGATTATCACAAGTGCTTCCATGAGTACACCTACAAAGGATTAAAACAACAACAACCCAGAGCAGTCATATTGTCACCATTAGACAGTAATGTCCCTCCAATAATAATAATAATAATAATAATAATAATAATGATGATGATGATGATGATGATGATGATGATGATGATGACGACGACGACGATGATGCAAGTATTTATATACCGCCTTTCTTTGGCCATTAGATTGCTCCTCTGGCTTTAATTCAAGGCAGTTTATATGGGCAGACTTTATCTCTAAACCCGCAAGGGGTTTTTACAAATTACAAATTACAGAGAAGTTCTATCTTCCAAGAACTACAAACAACATACAGATGGAACTTTCATGATTTAGTCCTTCTTTCTGGCCACACGCTTGCCTTCCTGCTGGCTGATACGCGGCTTCTCTGCTCCCACTAAAGAAACAGCTGGCCCAGCACAAGTCCCCTCTCACATGCAGCTGAAGACAGCTTTTATCAGTCATACTTCTCAAGGACTGCCGCTCACGGAGACTTCCGGTGTTGTCGAACTGGCGACCTTCAGATCTTATCTTCGGGCAAACAGAGGCTTTAACCCTCTCGACTAAACCTTCTGTCCAAGGTTAATACCTTTAATACCTTCTTCACCAGGGGGTGGCAACCTACAGTCCACAGGCTGGATCCAATCCAACACCCAAAGCCATCCAGCCCACATGGAGCTTGGCTTGGAGCCTCCCAACCAATTTGCCATGCACCAGACAGGGAATGGCAGAGTTGCAGGCATGGCACTGGGACTCCTTGGGGGTGGGCAGGCGGTTCTGTCATTCCCTGTCCAGCACATGGCGAATTGGGTGGGAGACTTTGTCTCCCAAGCCAAGCTCTATGCAACCACTTCCAGAAGCTTGGCCATGACTTGATGATGCCATCACCAAACACCCAGACCTTTTGCCCAGAAGGGTTATCTAATCCTCTTCTACACAGTATTCACTACTATCACACTTGACAGTAAGGGATGGAAAATTGCACTGCTGGTAACCAGGGGCATAGCTAAAGAAGTGCAAGGGGTGCAACTGCACCGGGCAACAAGCTTTAGGGGGGCAACAAGCTGAGCTTGACACTAGTGACCAAAATTGTAAAAACTTTAGGATAGATTAATAATACCATCATGTTATATATCATTGGAAAGGAAGTGTAATGCGGAATGCAATGAAACAAACCAGAGTGTAATATCTCTACTCTATCAAACGTTACGCCAAAAAAACAGAGAAAATGAAAATGCAACGGTTACATCACTTCCTGTTGATGTCACAGTTGTATTTTCCTTTTCTCTCATCCTGTTGTGATGCCACTTCCAGGGCAACATTTTGCCCTCTGCACTGGGCTACTCTTTCATTAGCTACGCCCCTGTTGGTAACAAATGCTGAGAAGTGTGACAGACCCATTACGAAGCTGATATCTTGGACAGACACCTAGATCTCATGCACAAACAAGCAAGTGGCAATGCTGTCTTCAGAATGAGGCAATGGGAACATTGTGTGAAATATGCCCTTGGCTTTCATTCCAAAAGAACTCGATTATATTTAGACCCACTTTGTGAGTGTTCTGGAATAAGTCGGCGTCAAGGAAGTCTCTGTTTACTCCTGCACCTGAGAAAAACAGGATCATGACTATATTTGCTGTCCTGCCTAACTCTCCAAGTGGTGGGAGATGCGGTCCCTCCCACCTCTCAGTTAATGGGAATTTCTCCAACAGGAGGGGTTAGAGGCTATGACCACTTTTCCTGTGTGAAACTAATTGAGCTCTGAGGGTCAGCAGGTTACAGGCAGGCTCATTATGACAAATGATTTCTGTTTGAGGAAGACCTTTGGGGTCATTTCAGATTCCCCCCCCCCCAAATTTTGTAATTATGTCTGCCTGAGGCCTTAAGCAAACAAAAACATGTGGAATAGAGGCTGCTGGGACATTAAGGATGCAACGTGGCCTAGCCTGATAAAACAGGGTTTTGGTTGATGTAAGAAGGTGAAGGGGATAGGGAGAAATCTTTGATAAGACTTACTGGCCTGCAAAGAGATTTGTGGCTTGACAGAATACAATCTAACTGAAGGTGTTTTCACTCAATATGAGAGAAAAGTTGAAATTAGGCATCACGCTGAACCATGGTTTTAGCATAATTTTGCATTGTTTTCATGAGTTTTGGGCCTATCTTCCTTTTTGTACACAATGGGAGGAAATTCTGGTCCTGGATAGATAGGATTTGCCATTGTGCGAACCTGGCAAATCCTGCTTTGTTCTAACCAGATTATAACAAACCATGATATCAGACTGGATCCTGGATTTAAACAGCCTGATTGTAGCCTTAAGATCAGGGCCGGCTCAAGCAGCAGTGGGGCCCAATGTGGGGCATTCAGGCAGGGCCCCCAACCCTCCCTGCGGGGCCCCACACTCACCAAGAAGAGCTCTGTTCAAGCCACGTGCAAAGCATGGCATGTGGAAGTAGTTGGTGGTGATATAACATCACCGCCCACGGCTTCTAGGTGACCCATTTTGGGCTGTTCAGAGGCAAAGGCAGGTGGAGAGACCAAGGTAAAGCTGCTCTGCTCGCCCCACTGACTTACAGCCCATAGAGATCTCAGCTGCAGCCACAGGCAATATGCTCACCCTGCTAGTGTGGGGGCCCCTGAAGCACGGGGCCTGATGTGATGACATTGGTCACATTGGCTTAAAGCCGGCCCTGCTTAAGATGAATGACTATTTCAACTAGCTACACCCCACTCAGGGTTGCGCCCCACGCTGTGACGTCATGACGCCTTGTGTCATGACATCAGCGACAGAGGCGGGGCTTCCGTGCATGTCCCTTGGCTTCAATTGAAGCCGGGGGAGAAGCATGGATGCTCTCCCAGCTGGGGACTCCCCCAGAGCACAGAGAGCTCGCAGCAGAGCGGCCTGCGCAGAAAGGGCGCGCGCCAACTCGGAGCCGCTCTGGCGCGAGCTCTCTGTGCTCTGGG
>JAJKFI010000043.1:10125420-10153183 GCA_029204185.1 Lerista edwardsae | reverse complement strand
GGGCGCACGCACGCCGACTTGGAGCCACTCTGGCGTGAGCTGTCTGTGCTCTGGGGGAGTCTCTGAGTTCCCCAGAGCACAGAGAGCTCACGCTAGAGTGGCTCTGAGTCGGTGCGCGCCCTTTCTGCGCAGGCCGCTCTGGCGCGAGCTCTCTGTGCTCTGGGGGACTCGAGCGGCTCGGAGCGCGGCAGGGAGCGTGGGGGGCATGCCAACAGCGCCCCCCGCCTTATGGCGCCCCATATGCCCATATGGTGCCTATGCTGCCATACCCTCCCTCCGCCTCTGCCCCCACTCCCCCACACAAAATGATCAGAGAGGCAGATCAGAGAAAATATGTAGACAAGATTTTACCTCAGTTCTTTAACATATTTAAAACATGTACAGTATTATAAACTGCCAGAAAGGAACTGGACAATGATTTCCACTCTAGGATAATTCTCATGTATCAATAATTACATTGAGGATTGGCATATTGATTACTGAATCTATGAAACTCTCTTCAACTGAAGGCGCAATCCTAACCTGTTAAGCCTGCACGCTTAGGCCAGAAAAGTTTGGCTGGGACAAGGTCTGCCGTGAAGTGCATTTGGACCACTCTTGGAGTCAGGGAGGATGGCGCACGTCTGTGTGCTGGCCTCTTCCAACTCTTCTAACTTATGCCAGCAAAAGGGTTGGTGTGGGTCTGAAGACTCTCTTTGGGGACAGGCTGCTTAAGGAGAGGTAAGTAAAAATTTGATTCGTTTTTTTTCTCCTAGGGTATCTGGTCCCGGGCTGGCCCATAGCATGCAATGATGCTCGGATGTCAATGTTGCCTCCACTGATTGGCAGGAGCTCTCCAGGGGTTTAGAGGTGGCTTTTTCCACGCTCGACCCAGAGATGTTGCCAGTGATTGAACTTGTGACCTTCTGTAAGCAATTTGCCACTGAGCTTGAGTTCTTCCCATAGACAGCTGCTATTACTAGCCACCTATTTAAAACGTTTTTAAAAATGTGGCTATGCATAAGAAAGATCAAACAGGAGCCACAGTAATAAACATTGCCAAGGAATCTGTAGTGTGGGTTGTTAGCTGTAAGTTTCAATCTTTCTCTGATATATTTCCATAGTTTGCTATTTTAAAGATTATTCACAACTCAATATGGGCCAATTCATAGAATGACCAGAGCTCTCATTTGCTCTCAAATTATAGTAGAAACTCTACTCTTTGCATTATTGTGAGAAAGGCTGAAAAAATATGGTGGCAGGATGAGCCATACGCTTTAGAAACCAAAGCATTCAGCCTGGTTTGATAACTCTTGAATTATAAACCAATGTCTTGATTTTGCGGGTTCTGGCTTATGGCTTTGGAACAATTTGGGTTGGCAATTCTGAGTCTTTGGTTTTTGGACCTAACATATTATCTGATTCTGGCAGTCTATGCTGTTGGAAAAGCATGTCAGCCACAGACTAATTTCAACCAGGCAGAACATAGATCCATGGCTGATAATGGCTGATATTTAGTTGTGCATGGTTATTGGGCTCTTTTTGGAAGGATATGCCACTGTCAATAATACCAACGCACAGATCCATAGAAGCGGTAGAAAAGTGCATGCACACTGCTGCCCTGTGTGCAATCTTGAGATGTGTAGGGATCCTGATGGCTGCAGATATTCTCACCTAATCTCTGCTTGAAGATTTGCCATACACTGCAGAGCAGATCTGTGAATGGAGACATCTTTCCGCTCCCAGATTGTAATTGTGATGCTTGCCTCAGAAATCTCTGGCTTTCAACATCACCTCCTTCCTAAGCAACTATACAGCCAAGGGCTTCAGAATAGGAATTTGGAAAGCTCACCTGCATCTCCTTCCTCACCTGGCTGAAGGCCTATGCCTCACAATTCAAGACATGCTTTCCTTTCACATATGCAAGGATTTGAATTGCAGGTCACAACTTATTTTTGATTTGAACATTGGAGTTTGAACCCCAAAATGGATGCACTTGATCAACAATTTTATCATTGATCATTGATAACTCACTCTCATGGGAGAATCTGCACTTGGTGAATTGCAATCTGATGTCGGGTGAGTTACAGAAAGCTGGGAGCTACTGTCTTGGAAGCTGCAGACCTTAGTCTTGCTATATTCCTTTTAATATTAAATTAAATTGTTAACAATTAAATTTTCAAGTGAGGGTTTTTAACTAATCTTTTCAGTTCAGGGCTTTTATATAACATTGGTCTACACTTGCTTTCTGTCAAGGATGCTTCGTGGTTGTGCATTTGCTTCAGTCCAAGAATGCCAGTTTGCATTCCAGGAGTGTCATTTTATTATGCCACAACAATAGCACTTCCTGCTTGATGATGTCATTTCTGGTTATGGCATCACTTCCAGGTAATGACATCACCTCTGGGTTAATGACTGGTGGGTCCCAACACTTTCTAAACAGTGGGCCAATCTAAAAAGACCACTGTTCTAGCTAATCCACAAGCTCCTTGTATGCCATTCCTTAATTTGCGATCATACTATTGACTTCCTATTACATACATTGTCAGAAAAATACACCCACAATGCACAATAAAACAGCAGCCAGTGAGTTTTTTTGGAACTAGTAACCTGAAGGACTGATGGTCCATGAATGTCCTAATGTGCCAGAATGGTTTTATCCCCCCTTGAATAAAGATGATGTCAATTGGTTTGGGGTTTCATGGAGAATGTATTAAATGTCATGCTTCTAGCTATTTCTATTGCCCTTCCAGTGACATTCTTTGAGATTATACCAAAAAGAGTCTGCTTTCATACTGAAAATTCACATAAGTTGAAAAGGAAATGTGGGGGATGAAATTGACTGCATTTGCCTCCAAGATGCAGAAAGATTCACTCCACAAGTTTACTGGAAAAGGATTCAGTCAGTACTCTTTGTATGTGAATTTACTACCCACAAATTTTTGTATCCGTGAGGGGCTGAATTGCCCCCTACCTCGTGTTTTCCTACAGGCATTTCAAAGGGCTTTGCGCCAGTCATGGGCGCCATTTTGAATGCCTCCACTGCCTTGTGAAGATCTCTGCTGGCTTCCTGTTGCCTTCTGAACATTTCTGCCACTGGCCTCTGCTGTATTTGGAGGGTCTCTGCTGCAGGCACGTTCCTCCTCCTCCCCCTAACCCCATTGATCCCATACAATCCCATGGTTCACTATCTGTGATTTTGGTATCCACTAGGTTTAGCATGAATCTAACCCTAATAGATACTGAGAACTGACTGTAAGTTGCAAACATTTGAAAACAAGGCAGCTTACTATACAATTCCAGGTATCCTTCCAGCCATAACTCTGACTATGATGTGCTATGACGCACTATTACTGAGAGGTCTTGAAATGTGTTTTCAGTAAGAGTCAATCACTGGTTGGAAGATACCATTTTTTCCCCAAGATGCCCCTCATAATGACAGTAGATCATAACATCATTTTTGGTATATTTTGGGAGCAAAATGATGGTTGGACCAAGCTGTATGCTGGGAAATGGTACAACACTCCCAGTGCTGCTGGTAATAAACTGCCCAATGGGGAAAAAATGAAATTCATCCAACAACAGTAAGCAGGTCCCTAAAAATGTTACAAGAATGTCATGCCCTTTCAAACGGCGTCACATGAATGGGATGGAGAAACTGGATGGCACCATTCAGATCAACACTATTTATAACCTTTGGAATTGGTCACATGTGGCAATACACTAGCCCCAACACACACGTTTAGACGATTTCCACATCTTTTCAGAATTCTGTTTTTCTAAATCATAATTTTCTTTTGCCACTCTATGAAATGAATCTTAGAGCCTAATCCAGTGGTGGGATTCAAATAAATTAACAACCGGTTCTATGATGTCATAGCTGGAGCCAAAAAAAACAACAAACCAAAGCCAGCCAAGGTAAGCGAGTGGGCGGGGCCTGGCCATTTAACAACCGGTTCTATAGAACCTGGGCGAACCCCCTGAATCCCACCACTGGCCTAATCCTATTCTTGTCTACTCAACAGTTAGCCTCATGGGATCCAATGGGACTTACAGCCCAATCCTGAACTGCCCAACTGCCCAGGAGCAAAGCAGTAGCCAGGTGGCTACCACTGCCTCCTGTGGCAGCCAGACAGCTATGGGAGGCTCCTCAGGGGAAAAGGACACTTGTCCCCTTTTCCCATGGTAAGGGTGCAGGGAGGGCAAGCGATCTACTCATGAGAGTCGCCGCCAGCCCCACCCCACCCCCCGCCCTGCCCTGGAATGCTCTTCCGCCCCACCCAGAAATGGCGCAACGCTGGCGGCCGGTGGACTCACTGCTTGATTATTTGCGGAGCTCTCTCCAGACCACATGGGGACAGTGTCGCCATGGCGTCATCCCAGCGCTGGCGGTAATGGCTTACCGCTAGTGCTGGAGTCGCTGTACAATGCCTTGTGCGACAGGGACGCAGACGGTACAAGTGTACCGCCCACGTTAAGCCCAATAGAATCGGACCCTTATTCCCAGGTGAGCGTGAATAGGACTGCAGCCTTACCTGATTTTATATTTAGAAAGAAAATAGTGCAGGAGTGAATATATTTCAGGTTGCTTTTAAAATGTCATTTTGTTTTGCATTTCAGACAAAGTATTGAGATGACACATTTCAAACAGATAAATGAAAATGTTAGGGTGACGTAGTATTAGTACAAAATGACATTTTTTTAAAAAAAGAAAGGCACTGTTTGGACATTGCTTTGGTATGAGTTCAGAATGCCATTTGTTCTATATTAAAAAAAATCCAAACACTGAAAAAAAATTGTATTTTTAAGTAGACATGAAATAGAAATGGTCTTTTTGACATGGCATCGACAGCTGGTATCAACATTTCTTGTTTTGCAAAGTACTCAGGGAAAGCCAGCTTCTTCTTCTTCTTCTTCTTCTTCTTCTTCTTCTTCTTCTTCTTCTTCGGACTTGTCTGAATTGGCCAGGTCTTTGTGTCATCTGCTACTGATGTTGTTACCTGTTGACAAGAGAAATATGATTGATTAAAAAGCAATCTTTAAAAAATGAAACAGAGGCAGAATATTGCTCTACTGAGATGTGAAATATGAGGAATAGGTAAAATGGAAGGAAGTTGGAGGCTCTCAAAAGGTAGTGCTGGAGAAGAATATCTAAGCAGGATTGCACAGCACATAGGTAGGTAGCATCCAAAACGACCCCAAATCATACTGAGGGCGCAATCTTAACTTGGAGTTAGGCCAGCAAAGTTAGGCTGGCACAAGGACCACCATAAAGCATGTTTGGACCACTCTCGGAGTCAGGGGGGATGGCGCACGTCTGTGTGCTGGCCTCTCTGACTTCAAGAGTGGTCCAAACGCGCTTTACAGTGTCCTTTGTGCCGGCCAAACTTCGCTGGCCTAACTGTGCCAGCCTAACTCCAGGTTAGGGTTGTGTCCTGAATAAGATTGGAGAGAAATGAGGAGCTGCTGCAAAGTGAAAATAAGAGGTGATCTAGTGTTTTTTTTTGTGTGTGAAATGGGGGCACTAGTTCCAGATAAGATAGAAAAAACATTAGAAGGTGTCTACAAGACAATCAAACCAAAATGGAAATTTGTCCAATGTAGGGATTGAAACATGAAAATGTGTGCAGAAGGAAACTGCTCAATCCACACTGCATGTGGGATCTTCCAAATTGTGCACTAAATTTGCTCTTTTTGTATAAAATCAATGTCAGTTATAGAGATATAAGCTATTCATGCCATGTGTCTGGGCAGAAAGCTCATGCCGTGCCTCTTTCTGGCCATTGTACCGCATCACCTAATTTATTATCAAATATTCTTTCCCTCTGGAATGGCACCATTACACCTGAGTATCTTTCACTGTGTAATTTTATTAATTCCGTCTCCACATGTCGGCCAGCAGAAGTTGGAACTGGCTATTTCACAATCCTAGAGCCAGCTACTTCCCATTCTCATTTCAAGGCATCTTTCCCCTTTCCCTTAAATATGGCACACATTTACTGTGTAGAACTGTACAATTCAGTTTTGAATAAGGAAAAAAAAATCAAAAGACTACATCCCAAATTACAAGTGGAGAAATAAGGTGAAGATTTGTTACAAGATAGTGAGGAACAAAACATGTGGTGAGGGTTGATGTGGCTACACCCACATCTTCATTTTTATATAACAAAAGCAGACTGAATTATTACACTTTGTTGGAAATGTTTTTTTTTTTAATCAGCAAAAGCACCAATGAGCTTTGGTGGCCTTAGTGCTTTTTTCTGTAGTAATTTCTCCTTTTAGCATCTCAGCATCCTGTCTAGTTGCCAATACTTCCTTGATTGAAAGTGCATCGAAGTGCCACATGCAAGAATTGATGGGCGAGATCCAGAATGTTCAATTAATGCTCTGCCGTTTGCCATTTCAAAAAAAGGGTGGGGGTGAGTGGGTGGGAAGAAAAACTACAGTAGATTTCCTCCCCACCCCAAACATTAAAAGGGATTCCTCCTCCACCTTTAGATTCCAACTGTCCCAGCTGGAGACCTTCTAGGCCTTTTAAAAACAGGATTAAAAAGGCAGTTTTCGGCATTAGCACAGCTCAAAAGGATAACCTCAGCTCTTTTCTCTGCCAGGCAGCTTTTTAATCCCGAATCACATGTCACTTCAAATTATGAATATGATTTTCACGTCCCCCTCGGGCCTAAATTTCACCCAAGTAAATCCTCTCATTCAGCAGCTGGAGAAATGTGTCAAAAGCAGTGATCTTCAAGTGCGGAGAGAGCTCTGGGAGAGATCAAACTGTCCCAGCCTGAACTCTCTCAGTGCGAGCCATCGTTTTCCCTCTTGCTTATCGCTGTTGACACCCCCTTCAGTGAAAAAGGCTGAAAGGGCAAGACTGAGGAGAGCTGCTCTCTGCTACACAGAATTTCGAGTGTTGACTTCTTGCTGTTTTTTTTTTTCCCCTTCTGTTTGGGGAGGATGAGAAAGAATCTCGGAGGAGATTGGAAATAAAATGGCTTGACAGCCCACTGCATTCTTTTATCTGTTTTTACAGAGCGCTAAATGTGTCCAACCAATCACGTGAATCAAAGGGGTGGAGAGCTCCAAACCGATTCGAGCGTGGAGCTGGTAAAGAGCAGCGTTTGGATCAGATGGCATCTCAACCAGAGTGAATGTTGTTGTTGTTCCAGCACGGACAACAGTAAAACCGAATCTCCATACTGATTCAAAGCACATCCCAATTTGGAAATTAATGCAAGATTGAAAGCTGAGGAGAAGAGGGTGTTTTTTTTAATGGAATGTACACTTTATCCAATGTAGATTTTACGTGCGTTAGAAATGGGGAAAATGAAAAAAAGAAGAGTTCTAAGAGTCATCTTCCTGGATCAGACCAAGGCCCCTCTACTCTAGCATCCCTGTGCCTAATTTTGAGACATACAAAATTATGCATGGAAAGGATAAAGTCGATAGAGGAATGTTCTTTTCCCTCTCTCAAAACACCAGAACCAGGGGGCATCCGCTAAAACTGAGGGTTGGGAGAGTTAAAACAGATAAAAGGAAGTACTTTTTTACCCAGCGGGTAGTTAATCTGTGGAACTCTTTGCCACAGGAGGTGGTGATGGCATCTGGTCTTGATGCCTTTAAGAGGGGATTGGACGGATTTCTGGAGGAAAGGTCAATCGTGGGCTATAGACAATGATGGACTGTGCAACCTCCTTGCAAAGGTGGTGGGCTACTGGTACCGGGTGCAAGGGAGTGGCAACAGGATGCAAGCACCTTGTTGTCTCATGCCTCCCTGGGGCACCTGGTGGGCTGCTGTGAGATACAGGAAGCTGGACTAGATGGGCCTTTGGCCTGATCCAGCAGGGCTCTTCTTATGTTCTTATGTAATACCAGCCAGCTAACTCTGGAACCTTGCAGGGTATGAAGGTAATGGCCTGTTATCCCAGGCCCCGCCGGGCGGGGACCCCGGAAGGAGGAGACCCTTACCAGGAGGGAGACTGGGATTGTGAGGCCTCCTGGCCAGGCGCAGGAGACAGCTTGCCTGCTTGGAACCACCTCCTGAGTAAGGAAAGGATCCTGCAAAGGCCCAGGATGATTTCACGAGAGCTGGGCCAGACAGGAAGGGGAGGAGTCCAGGGAGGCTGGAGGACAGCTCATAAGGGCCCTGGACAGCGAAGGGAGAGGTCATTCCTTCGAGCCCTGTGGAGGTAGGAGAGGGAGAACGATCATGGGGTCCAGCAGCCCTCCTCCCTCTGGGAACCACCTTTATGGGGCCAGCATGGCTCCATACTTTGGTTTTCCATTCTCTCCGTACCCCTCAGCAGTTGGGGAGAAGCTCCCCCGAAGGTGGGGGCCCTCCTGAACTCCGACAACCAGATGAAACAGACCGGCTGAACCCTGCCTGAGCGGGCACCCTGGCCGGGTGGCCTGGGAAAAGAGGCCAGGTGAGCCACCGACTCTCTGCACCCCTGTGAGGGAACCCCGGGGCAGACTGGGGCAGCCCCTCGGAGGCAGGTAGGCAGAAGGCCAACCAGGGTTGGGCGCAGAAACCCCCAGGAACTGAGGCACGGGAGCCGGCTCAAGGAGTCTGGTTTACCTGTCGGCGATTCTTGTGATGGAGGGCACCCAGAATGAGCTAAGGGGTCCTTGTGAGGCAACGAGAGCACCCCCTCATGAATGAAAAGGCAATAGCTTGCTTGAATAAATTGAAGCAAAGCTACTGGAGTGCCCCAAGTGCATCTGTCCATCGAGAAGCTGCCTAGGTGTGCCACCGACACCCCGCTACTTGCCCCTGGCGGCACTCACATGGCCATAGCCATTATTTAGCCCAGATATATGGTACTCAGAGTGCACTGCCTCTCAGCATGGTCTTCTGTCGAGAACATTAGCTGCCTTCTGCTGAGTCAGAGCACTGCTACATCTAGCTCAGTACCAGTGGCGGACCCTGCAACAGCTCCCCACCTCCTGCGACACCCCCGCCACGCCACACTCGGCCCGGGGAAGGGGGTGGAGTTGGGATGTGGCCGCTATCCAACCCCCAGGCTGCGTGGCCCTGTGCCTGCTAAACAGCAGGCCCAGATCCGAGCAAGCCCACTGGGGAAGCTGGTGCCTACTGTGGGGTAAGGGAGCGAACGTGCCCTTGCCTAATGGAGGCTCCAGCCAGCTCCTAACGTGATACAGCACAGGCATGCTGGCATGCCTGCTCCAGTGCAAGTTAGGATTGTGCCCTCTGTGACTTTTAATCCAATGCTGCCCTTCCCCCCCCCCGCAAGAGAATTTTAATAGGAGGAAGCAAAAACCATTCAGAATGAATGGCTTGAAGCCACGCATTCTATAGGTGTAGTTTGAACAGGCAGCATATATCAAAAGGGGAAAGGATTGATGGCCCCATGAAGATCACTGATCACTCAAAACTGTACTGCTCAGCTCAGTAGTGACTTTCAAAAGCACCGTGTCCCATGACTTCTCAGGAGATGTGTCAAAGGCATTTCCCATAAATAAAACGTGTTGGAAGAATGTTCTTTGGTGCTCAGAAGAACAAACAGTGTTGTGTGGAAGAGGGGTAAGCGAACAGTTCCTCTGCCTTTCCACAGTTGATGAACCACAGAGGTTTATTACAGAGCATGCAAACTACACACCATTCCTATGGTGTGAGTTGAGCTATCTGTTTTGCTGACATGCAATGGACTGGAACTGACTGCAGGTCCTGTCCTACTGCAACTATGCAGCCCACTCCTGGTCTCATTTTTAATGGATTTGATGTACAGTCCACTCATTTGGCCCCGTAATGGAAAGCAATGAGGTGAAAGAAAGAAGGAATTTTTTTAACTCAGTATTTGGTGCAGGCTACATATGATCAAAATTGGCTGAATTGAATCTTGTTGTGGGTGTGTGCTTACTTTCTGTTATCATAAAAAAAATGTATTGATTGAGGTCATTACAGCATCACACATATGAAGTTAGACGGATATCCTGTTCAATCTCTCTCTCTCTCTCTCTCTCTCTCTCTCTCTCTCTCTCTGTGTGTGTGTGTGTGTGTGTGTGTGTCTCTCTCTCTCTCTCTCTCTCTCTCTCTCTCTCTCTCTCTCTCACACACACACACACACACACACACACACACACACAAGGATACAGTATTATATAAGATTGATTGTGAGCCCTTTTGGGACAGGGAACCATTTAACTTTAATGTTACTATTTGCCTGTAAACCGCTTTGGGAACTTTGTGTTGAAAAGCGGTATATAAATACTAGTGATTGATTGATTGATTGATAACTTTCTTCAGGGGACCTTCAAGCACAAAAAAGTTAACACAGATGTCATACTATCCTTTAACTTTTGCACGCTGCAATATTTTACCTGTACCTGTATATTTTCTGCTCTTGTAACTAGGCAGAGGATCCCTAATCCGGATATCTGAAATCCAGGCACCTTCCCATCCAAAGCGGTCTGGATAAGGGATACTCAACCTGATTGATTAGTACCTATTACAGGAAGTGTTGCAAAATGTGTTGCATGTTTTTATGTTCAACCTCAAAGTAAATTGGCCACTTTCTTCTTGTTTTCCCATATGGATTTTCATTTAAAGAATCCCTTCAGAAGTTAGACAGGTGATCAGTAGGAAGAGGATCTTTTCTGGGGTGGCACCTTGTGTGGGGATACTCACTCAGTGTGCCGGCCAAACTTTGCTGGCCTAATATAACTGCAGATTAGGATTGTGCTCTAAGAAACAGTGAATTGCTCAGGACCACAGAACAAGTTTTCCTGGGCTCCAAGTTTTCCTGGGCTCCAAGATCACCGCAGATGGTGACTGCAGCCATGAAATTAAAAGACATTTACTTCTTGGGAGGAAAGCTATGCGAACCTAGACAACTTAATAAAAAGCCGAGACATCACCCTGCCAACAAAGGTTCACATAGTCAAAGCTATGGTTTTCCCAGTAGCAATGTATGGCTGTGAGAGCTGGACCATAAGAAAGGCGGAGCGCCGAAGAATAGATGCTTTTGAATTATGGTGTTGGAGAAGACTCTTGAGAGTCCCCTGGACTGCAAGGAGATCCAATCGGACAAATCCTGAAGCTGAAGCTCAAATACTTGGCCACCTCATGAGAAGAGAGGACTCTTTAGAAAAGACCCTCATGCTGGGAAAGATGGAAGGCCAAAGGAGAAGGGGGCGGCAGAGGATCAGATGGTTAGATAGTGTCACCGAAGCAATGAACATGAAATTGGATGAACTCCGGAAGCTAGTGGAGGACAGGGAGGCCTGGCGTGCTGTGGTCCATGGGGTCGCGAAGAGTCGGACACGACTTAGCAACTGAACAACAGAACAAATTTATGACAGAGGTTGCACCTGAACCCAGTTCTCCTAAATGGAACTCCAACTCATGATTCATCACCTTACTTCCCTTCCAGATCTCTGTGCACTTCCATTTAACCACTGCCCAGATCCCACAGAACTTCTCATGTTATTGCTGCAATGAATGCTATTGGTATTTCTAAACTGAAATCGTATTACATAAGCCTACACTTATGTCTCGAGATAATATTCTATATTCCCTACAAACCCCAAGGTACGACCTACGAACCTGCACTAATATGTGTGATAGAACACCCTCCAAATAAACTGTTTTAGCCGCTGCTCTCAGAATAAGATGAATCAGTGTTTCTCAAATGGTGGGTAGGGACCCAATAGGTGGGTCGTGAGCCAATTTCAGGTGGGTCACAAAGAACACAGAGAAGCCATATTGAATATATGGGAAGATGAGATGCTGGACAGGGGTGTGGCTGTATAGTTATGTTTGTATCGAGGTAAATAGCTTTTTTTTCCTTTCTGATTTACTTTGCTTTTGGAAAATGGCTGAGAATTAATTTATTGCTGCATTCTCAGGAAGCAGCAGGGTCTGGCGTCACCATGACATCGCTTCTGGTGGTCCCAGACAGATTGTCATTCTAAAAAGTGGTCCCGGTGCTTGAGAACTAGTGAAATAAATCATAACATTTGCCTCTGAATTAGTGATGGGGAAGGTCTCTTAGAATTGGATTTTCACAAGTTTTCTCAGAGGACCCTTGGGGGAGAAAACCTCACGTTTTCTGATCTAATATGGATTGCTCCACTTCTCTCACCAATCCACTCAAGGGATGGTGAAGTCAGAGAGAGAAAAGAGTTTAGGCTCTTCTGTCTCAAATTTTAATCCAAGCTGGGAAAGAATTATAGGGTTGTAATGCTCACTTCTTCGCTGAGGAAACGATTACAAGCCACTGAAGGTTGTATTTCCAAGCCAGGGAATACTTGTTTCGGTGTCATCTGTATACTGGAGAAGATTGATTCCAAAGCACATTGGTCATCTCATAGGTTATAATAAATTTCCATTTCTGACCCTCAATCTGAGGTTTTGCTGTTTTTGTTGGGTTTTCTCTTTCTACTACATTAGACTGTGGTACAAGTTTTGAAGAGGCGACTGTGGCAATGAAGAAATGTTTTGACTGGAAAAATTCTTTGTCCGGGCCTCAGAGAGGCGGATGACACCCCAGCAGAACTTCAGCCTGCAAAGGCAAGGCAGGCCCAGAGGCAGATAAGGTGAGGCCCTGATTTAGCCCTGGTAAGGCCTCATTTGGTCAGCATAAGAGGGCAGGGGCTTGACTCACCCTGGATCCTGATCCTGTCATGGGGTCTATAAGTCAGAAGCCTGCTAGCATCTGTCTTAGCCAACGGCCTAAGAGCGCAATCCTAAACTGGGGTTAGGCTGGCATAAACTAAGCCAGCAAAGTTCGGCCAGCGCAAGGGCCACCATAAAGCGTGTTTGGACCACTCTCGGGAGTCAGGGAGGATGGCGCACGTCTGTGTGCTGGCCTCTCTGACTCCGAGCGTGGTCCAAACATACTTTATGGTGTCCCTTGTACTGGCAAAACTTTGCTGGCTTAGCTCATGCCAGCCTAACTCAGTTTAGGATTGCGCCCTAAGCCCCCTGACCAGTGGTGTCATCTAAATGATTTAAGAACAGGTACTCACTTTTGATTGGCACGTGTCGGGACCCGCCCACCGGAAGTGACGTCATAAGCCGGAAGTGAGGTCGTGGCAAGAAGGGACATGAAAAAAGCCCTTTTTGAGGCCTCAGATGATTTTAAACTGACCCAACAGTTGCAACAGTATTCCACAGCACCCCCAGAACATGTGAAGGAGGCCTGGCATCATGTTAAAACCCCAGAGCAACTCATTTTTCAGTGGCAAGGAAAGGAAAGGCTCCGCTCGCTGCCTGCCTGCCTGCCTGGCTGGCTCTGAGAACATGCAGGCAACTCAAACATGCAGGAAATTCAAACGTTGCAGAGGGCGGAGTCGACGAGTGGGCGGGCGAATGGGCGGGGCCAGCTGTAATCCTAGAAACCGGTACTCGCGTACCCCCGCGTACCCCCTGCATGACATCACTGCCCCTGACCCTTATCACAGGCCAATTGGTTTTTTTAAGGGTAATGGCTCCACCTCCCTCAGGCTTGCCCCACCCTCCCTTCCTACCCCATCAACCTTGCCTTCCACCTCCCTTTCAGCTGGAGCTGCAGTGCCAGCTGGGGCCCGTTCCCCATTCCCCCAGCCTGCCTGCCTCACAAGTAATTCCTCCCCTGGCTGGGGCTGTGTTCCGCAGTGAGTGCCGATGCTCCATGGCCTCTCTTGCCTGCTGTGTGAGCCTTGCTGGTTGCAGCTGAGTGTGCAGCTGGCACCGGACATGTGCCCAATGTCGGCCTTGAGGGTGGGGCCTTCCCAGCGTTGGTCTTGCTGCTGGAGCTTCTCACCCAGTGGAGTGAGGTCCCCTCCTCTGTGCCACCAGAGACCGCGTCAGGCTGCAAGACACTGGGTACACCTGGGGTCTCCCTGGCGGCTCCACCTTGTTACCCTGAAGGAGCTCTGGCAAGGCGGAGCCCAGGGGAACCCCAACCTTCTTCATAATCCTAGTACATTCTTTGTTCATTGTATTACTTATGCCAATGTATTTTTTTATCACGCTAGATTTAGACAGTAGATTACGTGAACCTCATAACCTGATCCAAAACTGGAGTACCTGGACTGTGGAAGAAGGACGCGCTACACAGGGAATTTCCCTTCTGTAGGAGGTGGAGCTGTTGTGAAATTGATCGCCGGGAGTTCTAAGAAGAGGCAAGATAAAGATTGCTAAATCTAATGTGACCTGCCGCCATAGTCAGATGGTAGTTTAGATTTCATGACCCTGGATTTCCCATCTTACCCAATAGGACAGTGTGTAATATATTCCACACTGTTTTCTAGCTTAGAAATATACCAGTATACCATGGTCCAATATACCAGGAAATATGATGATGAGGATGAGGATTAAAATAACAAATTTTGTTCTGAAACAACGAACTGAATTTTTAGACTGCAAACCTGTGAACACTTCGTGGAGAGTAAGCCCCATTGATAAGGCTGTGGTTTGTTGGGTGATATTTTTAACCCAAAATTTCTTGATTAAAATAGCAAATTGCAGTGTTCTGTGCTTTAATTCCACGTGCTCATTCTAAGTCCTCATTTTTATTAATTTTAAATGCTTTAAAAGTGTACTAGGTAGCGGGTATCAGTGATATAGTGTCAGCAGATGCAGTCACAGCGTCATTTCTAATTGGAAAATTAATCTGTTTTAATTTCTGGAAAAACAATATCTTAAACACCAAAATGCAGTGATTTGTGTTTTTATTCAAATAGTAACCTCCAAAACGCTGTGTTTTGTGGCTTTTATGCAGTTTTCAACAACAACAAGCCCTACCCATTGAAGACAAGAGGACTTACTGCTGGGTAGACAAGCATAAGATTGTGTTCTAAGACAAATATCTAGCAGTAAGCAAGTAAGAGCCCAATCCTTCACACACACGCACGCACACACACACATGCCCCCCCCCCACACACACACCTCTGCTCTGCTGGTACAGCTGCATCAAAAAGGAGCATGCTTTTTGAGAAGCAGTGGTGGGGTGGGGCAGATGGAAAGAGTTCAGAGAGGAGAGGGGAATTATTTCCTGTTACCCCTCCATAGGCCTCCTGCTCCACAATAAGTCTTCTGTGTCCTATACCTGCTCTATAGCTAGTGCAAGTAGAAGAAAGAGTTGGAAGAAGAAGGCTGCGAAAAGAGGGAAGATGATCCAGACCACACCATCATGAGTGGCAACCGGATGCAAGCGTCTTGTTATCTCATGCCTCCCTGGGGCACCTGGTGGGCCGCTGGACTAGATGGGCCTTTGGCCTGATCCAGCAGGGCTCTTCTTATGTTATGTTCTTATCTCTGAATCCACTCTCTCTCACAGGCTCCCTGCCTGTTCCTCCCCTTCCCTGCCCAGTTTCACCCCCTCCCTGCCCACTCTTGTCACTGCCTTACCTTCTCTGGAGGGATTGGTAAGGTCTGGTGATGCATCCAGGGCACTGCTGCCGTTTGCACTGTGCGCTCCGTCCGCAGCCATTTTACGACAGCGGAAGGCTCTGCCACTGTTATAAAGCCCTGCCCCCGACAGGATGGGATTGGGTGTGAATCTCCTAAATTTTTGGTTCTGCAGCTCCAATCATTATTTTTTCACTACCATAATGCAAACACATTTCTCGACGCTCCGGGTTATATTTATTATGATGGTCCCTTCTGTTTATCCAGTAGCTATTTACAATGTGTGATGAGAAAATAGATGTGAACTGGGGAAGTAAAGCAGTTTGTTGTTATAAAAAAAGATTGTGGTTACTTGCGTTGTTTGGTTTTGATGTATTTACAGTAAAATGGCTAGTTGTTGTTGTTCAGTCTCTAAGTCGTGTCCGACTCTTCGTGACCCCATGGACCACAGCACGCCAGGCCTCCCTGTCCTCTACTAGCTTCTGGAGTTCTTGTTCATCGCTTCGGTGACACTCTCTAACCATCTCATCCTCTGCCGCCCCCTTCTCCTTTTGCCTTCCATCTTTCCCAGCATGAGGGTCTTTTCTAAAGAGTCCTCTCTTCTCATGAGGTGGCCAAAGTATTGGCGTTTCAGCTTCAGGATTTGTCCTTCCAGGGAGTAATGAGGCTTGACTTCCTGGAGGATTGACCGATTGGATCTCCTTGCAGTCCAGGGGACTCTCAAGAGCCTTCTCCAACACCATAATTCAAAAGCATCTATTCTTCAGCGCTCTGCCTTTCTTATGGTCCAGCTCTCACATCCATACATTGCTACTGGGAAACCCATAGCTTTGACTATGCGAACCTTTGTTGGCAGGGTGATGTCTCGGCTTTTTATGCCTAGTAAAAGGGCTAGGCAGAGCATAACTCAAAAGGCATAGTCATGGCATTAGGCAGTAGCATAGCTTTGGGGCAGGAGCCCTGGGGCAGGTGACACAGTGACACCCTGCATGGCATCTCGTCAACCCTATGCCTGCGCAGTCACCCTCTCCCTTGTTCATGTGCAGCCCTGACCCCAGAAATGGCTCCATTTGGAGTCATACAAATCCAGGGCAGGCAGGAGGGTCCATTTAGCTGTGTTTGCTAAATGTTAGTCCTGTCACCCCCCTCTCCAGCGGTGTCAGAGGAAAACCACCACCCGCCTTCCAGGTGGGAGGCAGAATTACCCTCTCAGCCCCATGGTAGCTAGGCCACTGCACTGTGTTCATTGTATAGACCAGTGATGGCGAACCTATGACACGCGAACCTATGACACACTATGATGTTTTGGCTGGCTCACCAGCATTCACCAACTCCTGACGACGACTGAGTTTAATTTACTTGTATTTCATTTTTGTAATGATATTATTTGATGTTTGATATTTCTTTATATAATTCATAGCATCACACACAATTGGACTGTATTTTTTTAAAAAATAAATGAATATGTAAAGAATAGTTTCTCTTTTGTTTGGGGGTGGGTGACACACCAAGTTACCGAGTCAAGTTAGGCATTTTCTGAATTTTTGACACAAAAGGTTCGCCATCACTGGTATAGACATTCCCAGCTCAGAGGGAAAACACTGACTTCATAGCTAACAGAAGCTAAAGGAATGCTAGAGAAGTCACTAGAGAAGCTGCGGTGTCCCCAACACTTAGTGGCAGAGGATATCTTCTTCAGGCAGAAAATGACAGATTCAATCCTTGGCATTTTGAGTTAAAGTGTTTAAGTTAGTAGGACCGATTTCTGCCTGAGGCTCAGAAGAGCCGCCACCGATATGATAAGGGATTACAGAGCAAGATCTGATTCAAAAGAAGGCAACCTCATATTTAAGATGATGTTATCTAAAAGGGTTCACATGAGCTTCTCAGCATTCCAACTGGGTACTGTTTAACCCAGTTAAATCAGAGTCCTTATGTTTAAGCTGATTGAGACTGCAATCCTAAGCTTCTTTTCCTGGAAGAAAATTTCACTGAAATCAGGTTCAATACACTGGTTGTGCTGAAAGTTGTCTTTCGTCTCAGATTCATATCCACCATTCTGTGCTGTAGGCATCATTGTATGCTGCCTTTGAAAAGTAGAACTGCGCTCACAAAAGTAGAACTGCACCCAAGAATAAAAGCTTCTCTTTAATCAGTCCACCTTTGACAAGCCCTTTCCTCTTTTCTTCTGTCAAGAGCCCAACATTATGCAAACCAGCTGACGGCCAATCCAATTGAGGGCGAAATCCTAACCTGGAGTTAGGCTGGCACAGTTAGACCAGCAAAGTTTGCCTGGCACAAGGGACACCATAAAGTATGTTTGAACCATTCTCGGAGTCAGAGAGGCCAGCACTGATTCCAAGGATGATCCAAATGTGCTTTATGGTTGTGCTGGCCAAACCTTGCTGGCCTAACAACAGGTTAGGATTGCCCTCTGAGCTTCAGGATGTTGATATAGGCCTTTTCCTTAGGATGAAATGCCATTCCTCCAAGACCTCTTTTAGCAAACTTTGCTGGCCTAACTGTACTGGCCTAACTCCAGGTTAGGATTGCACCCTCAGAAATCTTAAAAATGACTTGGCCATGGTCATTGTGGGTCATGGTGGGTAGATAAAAACACCAAGACTCAATCCTTGGATTGAAGATATGAAACTATGAAGAACTTAATTATGTTCACAAGCATTTTTTTTTAAAAAAACTATAACAATAAAGCTTGGTAGATCATCATTCTTCACCCCTACACATGGCCCAAATATGTTCATGTCTTAATATTCCCAAAATAAGCACACTAAGCAACAAGCATTATAAATAAGCTTAGAACATCTTACTGGTGAGCCCATGTGCAAAAGTTTCTCTAACACCCAAGAGTAAAATCTTCTCTTCAAAAACAAAAGAATTATTATTATAAGTTAAAGACCAACAGTGAAAGAACAAAGCGAGAAAGTGTTTTTTTTTCCTTCTTCTGTGTATTTGCCTAATGAATTTATACTCAGGGGAGAAATGCGCATAAGTCTACACGATGTCAGCCTCACATTAAACAGATGGCAAAGGAATTATGACATTTGAAAAAAAAGGTCTGTGGCATCCTTTGGTTTTAGCTGAGAGATAATAATACAGGTGGTACCATGTAAAGGAATGAGATTATGGCACATTTCTGGGCATTTTACTAGTATTCCACAGGGTCCAATTCACAGCATTATCATACGCCTCCCTTTTTCCTCCCCACACGGACATCTGGTGCCATTAAAAACCAGTAAAAGAATTGTTTTCAAAGCCCGCTCACCATTGCTACATCTGTCAACATATGGGGTAAATTTGCATAATATGTAGGGGGAAAAAACCAATAGTCTGTTTATTGACGATCTGCTATTCTTTTCTAATCAGTATTTGTCTGTTCCATGTAGTAGTTAATAGCCCTCAAAACTGCTCATGTACTCCGGAGTTATGTTCCTGGAAGTCCTACAAAGATTCACAGCCCATTCTAACCAGAGATGGCCATATCCTGCCCCGGTTAGGACGCAGTGGTACAACTTGAAGTAAGGGGACTTTTTGTGTGTGACAAGAGTCACTGTGTGTGATGAGAGCTCTCGTCACATGCTCCGGAACCCAGTTTTCAAAGGTTCTTGAACACACAGTGACAGTCCTCTGTGGGCTCTTGTTCAGAACTTATAATGGATGCCCAATAAGAAGCACATAGGTGGAGAGTGCCACTTCCGTGCTCTTCCATTGAATGTGTGAAGAACGTCTGAAAGGGGTTGGGATGGTCTACAAACGTGGTAACTAGACAGACAAGCAGCTGGATATTCTGCATGTCCAATATGATATGGCCATTGGAATATTTCACATCTGCTGTCAGGCTAAGAGAAGATAATCTGAGAATCAATCAATAACAAGCCTACCCTTCCCTCACTCCCTACTTCCGAGTCTCCTTCATTAATGATTCCTATTAAGGAGAGAAGGGGATACTTTGCCAGCATCTTCCCTTGATAAAGTCTCACGTTGCCATTCAGCCCTGTTGAACATTTGCTGCGTGTCCATTATCAAAATATCATTTTCGGCTTCACTGCACACATGTAGGAACAGTTGTGGTGTTATAAGGAGCGAGAAAAACAAAGATAATAAGCCCAGATTGTATTGGTGTAATTATCCTCCCTAGAACAGGCTTTGGTGACTGGATAGACCTAATTTCTGCAAAGTCATAAATCTAAGAACATAAGTTGTCACTGATTAGATTAGTAACTATCATTGAAATTTCACATTGGAAAGTAGTCCTGCTCCCTCTTTAATAAAGATGGATACCAGGTGCAGACCTGGCCCAAGCTGAACGGATGCACCCTAATTTGCCACCCTTTTGTTCCCTTTGTTTTGTGCATGCTTTAGGGCACAATCATAACCTGGAGTTAGGTCAGCACAGCTAGGCCAGCAAAGGTTGACTGGAACAACCTCTCTGTTTGGGCCTCTCTGAGAGAGATATATGCCATGCTCCCTGATTCTGAGGGGGCAATCCTACCCAGCCCTGGAATGGCCCAGCCGGCTGGCCAGCACCATATCCAACCCTGAGTGGGGGGAGGCTGGAGCCTCCCGTGGCAAGGGAGCGTGCGCTCCTCGGATCTGCGCCCGCTATTTAGGATCCGAGGAGACTGCGTGGCCTCCCGAATGGGCTTAGGATGCGGTCGTATGGCCGCTTTCCAAGCCCTCCTATGTCCCGCCTTCCCCCTGCCCGCATTCTCCCTTCCTCGCCCAATCCCCGTGCCACCCTGTCATGGTGCCTCCCTTGCGCCGGCCAGCTTCAGGTGACGCTAGGGAGGTGCTGCGCGGGTGCAACAGGACCGGTTCTGCCTGCAGCGCTGGTCCCGTTGCCTTAGCACCGATGTGGGGGGTGCCGATTGGTGCCCCCACATCAGCGCTAAGCGCACAGCATCAGCATAACCTTGTTGTGCCGACACCGTGCAGTCCGTAGGATTGCGCTGTGAGAGTGGTCCACACGCTTTATGGTGAGTGGTCCAAATGCCCATGCACCTGCCAAACTGTGCTGGTCTAACTGTGCCGGTCTAACTCCAGGTTAGTTCTGTTCCCTTACTGAGCATGTGCCCCAACCCCCCTCTCCTTCCCAACAGTCTGGCTCTGAACATGCTTGCCCAGCCTACTTAATAAGTCAGGCAGGTAGGCGGGCAAGGAGCAGGCAGCGGCACTGTACTCTTTCAATCCCAGCATGCACTACTCATCCTGTTTGAAGAAGGATGCAGACAAGGACAAGGAGGTGACAAGAGTTGAAATAGAAGTAAGGGGGTTCCTCTGCCTTGGCCACCAACTTCTTGCCCACTTAGCCACAGACTGGATTCATGCTGGCAGATGAGGAGCAATCCTGTTTTGAGCATATTCCTGGCCTGATTGGAGTTGCATCTCTGCAGCCCCCTCGCCCCATGCTACTTTCTTGAGTTCTTACCACATTTACTTCCAACCATGGTCCTGGAGGAAGAAGACGTTCTCTCGGCTGCTGTCAGCATACAGGACTGAAGCATGGGGTGAGGCCGTTGGGAGTGTGGTAGCCTTGGGGGAAGTGGTGAGGTGTCAGATGTGGGGCACCCCTTGTCAGTTTGCTGTCTCCTCCAGGCTGCCACATAACATGGCCGCTTCATCACACCTTTTGGATGGCCTAGTCCTGATAACACAGATAATCAAAGCAGGAAAGTCCACTTGTTAGAGACCTTCTAATCATGTCAGGAAAAAAAAAAAAAGGGAAATTGAAGATGAGAGGAAACCAGAATGTGTCTCACTGGGCTTACTGAAATAGGCCGTCTCAATCTATTCACATAGGAAGGTTGTCCTGTTCTCATTCTCGGTTCCCTATCTCCCTTTCAAAATAGATCAGCACTAGACATGACATTAAAAACCAAGGCTTAAGGAGCTTCAAGTTGAAGAAATGAATTCTTCGCGTCCGTCTTCACGGCAGAAGAACTTGGGCAGATTCCGCAGCCTGAACAGCCCTTCCTAACTAAGGAATTAAATCAGATAATGGTAATAGAGAAGATGTTTTAGATCAAATTGATAAATTACATATAAATAAGTCACCAGGCCCAGATGGTATACACCCAAGAGTTATTAAGGAACTAAAGAACGAAGTTGCTGACCTCTTAACTAGAGTATGTAACTTATCCCTTCAAACAGCCACAGTGCCAGAGGATTGGAGGATAGCTAATGTCACACCAATCTTTAAAAAAGGGAGAAGGGGGGACCCTGGAAACTACAGGCCAGTCAAATGGTGGAAAGCCTCATCAAAGATAAAATCCTAAAACACGTAGAGGAAGTGGGGGCGGGGAAGATGGCGAAACGGAGTGAGACGCGACGGGCGGGCTGCTGCTCACCCGTTCCTCCCACCCAGCATACCGGTAGCATGACACCGCTGACCATCGTGGGCTATAGGCAATGATGGGTTGTAACCTCCTTACATTGGTAGTAGGCTAATTCAGAGTACTGGGTGCAAGGGAGTGGCAACAGGATGCAAGCATCTTGTTGTCTCATGCCTCCCTGGGGCACCTGGTGGGGCCGCTGTGAGATACAGGAAGCTGGACTAGATGGGCCTTTTGCCTGATCCAGTGGGGCTCTTCTTATGTTCTTATGATTGAAGAAATGGCAGGGTGAGGTTGTGGAACTCTGTTCTTACTCTGTCCTGCTTTCTTTTAAGATGGCAAACTAAAAAAAAAAACAACTAGTCTAATCCAGACGACTTTGGGAGTTAATGATTAGATTAATTAATTAAAGTCCAGGACCAAATGAACTGTACCGCAGGATACCCGAGATGTGATTGTGGTAACTGCTACCTGTAATCTTTGGGAACTCAGGTTGAAGAGGGACTGGAGACAAGCAAATGTCATCCCTATCTATATATATGTAAAGGAGAGAGAGAGAGAGAGAGAGAGAGAGTATGTTTTACATAGGCTCCGCAACGCCTGGAGCGATTGGCACGAAACTTGGCACGCATACACCTTGCTGCCTGGCCACAAACACTGCGGGGGTCGGGCCCCCCTAGCGCCCCCGGGGGTGGGGGTACGCGGGGGTCCCCGCGTGAAGTTGGCCGAAAACGGCCGAAATCGGCGTCGAGTCCATAGCTCCCAGGGTCACCAAGACAACTGGCGACGCTCCCGACACCGTTGGGGTCTGGGTTCAGTCCCCCCTCGATGTGGGGGGCAAGAAGGGGTGCAAAACACAACGTCCGCCATGCCCTGCTGGAAAGCCTGGACCTATTGGCACCAAACCCGGCATGCGGAAGCCTAGCGGCCTGGCCACAAATACTGCGGGGGTTGGGGCCCCCTAGCACTCCCAAGGGCAGGGGTGCGCAGGGGGCCCCCCATGAAGACGGTCAAAAATGGCCGAAATCGGCGTCAAATCCACAGTTTCCGGGGTCACCGAGATGAGTGGCGATGCTCCCAACGCCGTTGGAGTCCGGGTTCAACCCTCCCTCGATGTGGGGGGCGAGAAGGGGTACGAAACAAAATATCCGCCATGCCGTGCTGGAACGCCTGGACTGATCGACACGAAGCCTGGCACACATACACCTTGCAGCCTGGCGACAAACACTGCAGGGGGCAGACCCCACTAGCGCCCCTGGGGGTGGGGGTACGCGGGGTCCCCACATGAAAATGGTCAAAAACGGCCGAAATCGGCATTGAATCCACAGTTTCTGGGGGCGCCGGGACGAGCGGCGATGCTCCCGAAACAGTTGGAGTCTGGATTCAGGCCCCCCTCGGCGTGGGGGGTGAGAAGGGGTACAAAACAAAAGGTCCGCCATGCCGTGCTGGAACGCCTGGAGCAATGCGCACCAAACCCGGTACGTGTGTGCCTTGCGGCCAGGTGACAAACATTGTGGGGGTCAGGCCCCCCTGGTGCCCCCAGGGGTGGGGGTACAGGGGTCCCCGTGTGAGAACGGTAGAAAACGGACAAAATCGGTGTCAGATCCATAGTTTCCGGGGTCGCCGAGGTGAGTGGCGACACTCCCGATGCTGTGGGAGTTCGGGTTCAGCCCCCCTCAACATGGGGTGGGTGGGAAGGGGTGCAAAACAAGATGTCCGCCATGCCATGCTGGAACGCCTGGAGCGATTGCCACCAGACTCATCACGCACGTGCCTTGCGGCCTGGCGACAAACACTGCAGGGGACAGGCCCCCCCAATGCCCCTGGGGGTGGGGTGCACAGAGGGCCCCATGTGAAAATGGTCAAAAACAGCCAAAATCAGCGTCAGAACCGTAGTTTCCGGGGTCACCGAGGTGAGTGGCGACGCTCCTGACGCGGTTGGAGTCTGGGTTCGGCCTCCATCAGCATGGGGGTGAGAAGGGGTGCAAAACTCATAAACTCTGGAAGATCATTTTGTTACCTGGGCAACGCCGGGTAACAAAAAGCTAGTCTTTGATAAAAGGAAAAAGGAAGATCTGGGAAACTACAGAGCAACCAGCCTGACGTCAATACCTGGAAAGACCCTGGAACAAATTATTAAGCAGAATGTCTGAGAGCATTTAGGAAATCATAGAGTGATTTTGAGGAGCCAGAATGGGATTGTCAAGGATGTGTTGCTCCAGACTAATCTCATCTCCTTCCTTGATATTGTGATTCATCTGGTAGACCATGGGGAGCACCATGGACATATTATACCTAAGCAAAGGATTTGACAAAGTCTTCCATGACATTGTTATGGTAACATGCGGGCTAAATGGTACTGCTGGTTGAACAGCAGACGGGTTCATTGTTGCAATTTCATTCATTGATTGACCAACGTGCAAATAGTCAATTAACAGCTTTCTATAGGCTACAATCCAATATCCAATTATCTCTGTATAAGTCCTATTGTACTCAGTTGGGCTTACTTCTGGGTAGATGCGCATAGGATCACACTGTTACAGCATAATCCTAAACTTCCCAGCATCTGCATGAACAGCTGTGCCAAAATGGCCACCACTATATCCTGCCAATGCGGGGAAGCTGCTGGAGGTCTCATCAGAGGAAGGCGTTATTCCTCCCCCCTTACCCTAGTAAAGCCGCAATCCCAGCCTCTGCAATGGGGCTTCTCAAGTTTGCATCCACTAAATTATGGGCCCAGCAGGCCTCCGTTGAAATCCCTCCAATGGGATTCTGCCCTTCCCCCACCCACCATTCCCCCACTATGCCTCAACGTGCCCTCCCACCACCTTCCTGCACCACCTGGCACTTGCCTTTTTGCTGCCAATGGCCCGGGCATCTTTGACAGCATCAATGGGACAGTGTGGACTTCTTTGCCAATGCTGCTTGTTCTCTGGGTGCAGCAAACATGTTCATGGCAATTTTGTGATACCCAGCACTGGAGCCCATTAGGATCAGACCCTTAATCACATAACATGAATAAGCAGTGCTGTGGGTCTTAATTCTCTTACTACTTTGCATTCTCTGAAAACATTCTGCTGTCAACTGGACAGCCACATCCTAATTAATAGTGTTGATCCAGTGAGGATAATTTATTTGCGAGTTCCATGATTTCCATTGACTTTTGGGGCTGTTATTCACAGTGTTGACTTTTGTAGTGGAACCTGGTGAACTCACTCTAGAATAGGAATAAGCTTTTAAGTATTTTTACATCCCTCCTCCATTTTTATGCTTCCTTCAGGGGCAGCAGCTATCTTCAGACATTTACTTTCTATGGAATTTGTCTTTGTATTTTGCATGGCCTTCTTCAGATGCTTGCTTTCCTTGAGGAGGTCTGTGCATTATGCATGTTTTGGAAAATTTGCACCTGCTGAAAGTTTTTGGGCTTCAGAATTTTAAACCAAACAGAACTTTGAATGTACTGTAAATGCCATACAAGCATTATATTAGAGGGAAGAGAAGGGGCACTTTATTTGGCACGGCAGGGCTATGATGGACAATAAGAGCCTTGAACCTAATTGTAGACAATGCTTGGGGATGTAGATGTAAATTTATTTATTTCCCTGTACCCAAAAAGGAGCGTCCAAATCTCTCTGCTAAACCCTATCAGAAGCAGTGTTGCAAACCATATTGTTGCAAACAAAATTCTGCGGGGGGGGGGCAGGGGGGGGAAGAATCCCTGCATTAAAGAGTGTGGCACTGCAGACAGAGAGAAACATGGAGAATCCCATTTTACTGCTTCAAATTAGAACAACCCATTTTACATGTCCCCCAGGACAGAAATAAGAACTGCTCAAGAACTCACTGCAGAAATCCAGTGCATTTTGCTGTAGCTTTGACTGGGCAGCAACCTGTCACCATTGAAACAAAAGGTGGTTTCAAAGAGAGGATGCATGCTATTTGAATTAGGACAATCTTTCTGCCAGTTACCAGCATGGAGTCAGGTACTAACACCCGGCTGGGAGCCAGATGGTATTCTTGCACCCCTTGTATGATCCAGCCTCTGCCCTACAGTTGCTTCACTGCATTAAGAGCTGCAGGCCTCCAGATTTCTCCTTTTCCCCATCTGTAATTGTTACTGAATAAAGTGGCCCATTCTCCCAGCTTGGTGTCTGGAGTGTTCATAGAGGTGTGCACAAACCAGTGATTTGAGGCCATGACACCTTTTTTCCCCTAGCAGAGGCGTTTCTACAGGGATGGCAAAGCTCTAGGTTTTGCAAGAATCCTTACCCTGTCATGTAAATCCCTCCTCTCCCTTGCTGCTGTAGCCAGTAAGCAACACCAAGATGTTGCTTTTCCCTGTGAGGATTGGCTAAAACGGTGCAGGATAGGAGTGATTTCCACTGCAAGGTAAGCCTTCTTGCAAAACTTTGCCATCCCTATAGAAACGCCTCTGTCCCCTAGCCCAGGCTGGGGGGAGAAGAGGGCTGTTGTGATCCTCTTGCTGCGAGCAAGGTGGAAAAGAGTTGAAGTCCCCAATAGAATAGCAGGCCGAAGACGGTGGTAGGCATAGGATCTGGGGCCTTGACTGCCTGCCAAGAGTGCCATTTCATGTGAATATTTCAGGTTGCTTCATGGCAAGGCCAGTCCTGCAATTAAGAGATGGCCATCTGTCCAGGAGAGAAGGATCATTGGTTTCACATAAAAGAACATGATCTAGAGCGCAATGCTAACCTGGAGTTAGGCCGGCATAGTTAGGCCAGCAAAGTTTGGCTGGCACAAGGGATACCGTAAAGTATGTTTGGACCACTCCTGGAGTCAGAGAGGCCAGTACAAAGATGTGCGCCAACCTCCCTGACTCCGAGAGTGGTTCAAACATACTTTACAGTGGCCCTGGTGCCAGCCAAACTTTGCTGGCCTAACTGTGCCGGCCTGATTCCAGGTTAGCATTGCGCCCCTAAAGAATGAGATCTTTCAGGGTCTCAGATAGGAATCTCGTCAGTTCCTCTTGAGCATTTGTCTTCACACTGTTTCACTAAGATTCAGGGTGCAACCCTAACCAATTTTCTAGCAATGGGGTAAGGGCAATGCACCTCTGAGATAAGGAAACAAACATTCCCTTATCTTGAGGAGGCCTCTGTGCCTACTACTCCACTACAAGATGCAGAATAGGCCCCATTGGCACAGCTATGTCAGCACTGGAAGGTTGGTTGGGATTGCGCCCTCAGGGTTGTGGCTTTCTCCATCTCTCCAATGACCATGGAGTCCAGCACATTAGTATAAGCCAGGCCCAATTCTTGGTCACTTCTCACACAAAACTCTGCACCTCTCTGTCGAAAGGTCTCTGCCCGTCTCTCGCAGCCTCTGAACTTTTCACAGAACCTGTCTCGCCAAGCAGGAAGTGTGCTTTGCTTGTGTGCCAGCCTTTGGTCAGCCCAGCCCCCTCCTCCATGTTTTCTCTAAACACTGTCGGTTTGGTGTCGGAGTCTGCTGTGGCTTGACATCACTGCTGGCCTTTCTGAGTCATCGCCTTGGAAACAAAGACCGATATGTCGGAGGCTTCAGGGAGTGCTGGGAAGTGCAGCGGATGTCCTGCATGCAGCCGCATCTCCAGAGACAGATGAGATGGGAACCCTCACTCTGAGGTTTGTGTTTCTTTCCCAGGGCATTTGTTTATTTGCATTATTTCCTCCCTTTGCCCCGAGGTCTTTGAATGCCAGGGTGTAACTTTAACCACGCTGGGTTTTGCAGTGGGTTTCTCTACTGCACATTTATAAAGGGTCAGCTAAAATGAAGAGTGGTTTTGGCTGGAGATTTGTCTGCATAGACTCCAGAGGAACGTCGGACGGCTTCCTAAGCCAGGAAGGGGGGGGCGGGCTTTCTTATCCAAGCTTCTTATCTTTCTTATCTTACCATGATCTCATTGCCAGGTCACTGTCCAAGGATGGATCTCACTTGGGCATGCCGTCAGTCTTTGGAAAAAGAGCACTCTTCCCCTGGCACCAAAGCAGAATCCAAAGTTTGTAAGCATTTAATAATAATAATAATAATAATAATAATAATAATAATAATAATAATAATAATAATAATAATAATAATA
>JAJKFI010000043.1:10053369-10117142 GCA_029204185.1 Lerista edwardsae | reverse complement strand
TATTATTATTATTATTATTATTATTATTATTATTATTATTATTATTACCACCCCAGGCCATCTGAATCATGTGCTGCGGCACAAACCCATGATTTTGCATGACACCACTTGAACTCACATGAGGAATGTTTGCAGTGGCATGCGACACCATGACTTGTGGCTTCTATCGCAAATGATTCAGTTGGCTCATTCACTAGATGCAAAGTGCAACCCAGACTGGAAAGGAAGCACAAAATCTGTTGTACAGAAAACGGTGTTGTGAACGGGCTTTTATTCTGCAATTGGGAATGCTACCTAAATGGATGCAAGGATGCCTTATCCCTTTGCGTTTGTCTTGCAGGTGCCACATCCATATGAAATCAAGGTAAAGAAGCAGGATGGAGATGAAATATGCAGAGGGAAAAGAAACTGACTATAGACATACATAAAACTGCAGGGGAAGCAGCTGTTAGATATATGAGTGTACATTCTTGAGAGATTTTACTGAAAAAGTGCTTACAGGTTTTTTTCCCCCAACAGAGCATTTATATAAACCTTGTAGGCACAAGGCAATAGGGGGAAAGGTAAGGATGCAGTGTATATAACCAACTTGGGCTGTTTCTCCCTCTGGGAGATTTCGAGTGATTTGATTCAGCTCTCTAACATTGTTCAAGGTAGACTTCATCTCCCCCAGCACTCATCAAAGCTGCTAATAGGTACTTCAGAACTCATAAAGAGATGACCAAATCTTGGGCACTGGGGATTCTGCCTCATTTATCTTCCATATGAAGAATCAGATCTGATTTTGTACACTGCCTGCTTGGATGCTAATGCAGTGACTGCTCTCTGCCACTCTGTGGAGGTTTCCCTCGCAATAACGATCTGCTGAAAATGCAGGCAAGAGGCAGCCAGAGTGCCAGAATGGGTCTATTGCGAGCTGTATCGACACCACAGTCCCTCGCTGCTCTTAAGCATCCGTGTCGTGAGGGTAGCTGGCAGGACGGATGAACCAACAGGCAGAAGAGAATGCATCAGGCTTTCAAACTCAAACTCAGATTCCTGATGATGATGCATTTATATGACACATTTCAAGCTTTCAGAGCACTTTCGAGAGCTATAGCTCTGCAATTTCTCAATGGAGATAAGTGCTTTTTGGGACATGGGTTGCTATTCCGGATAAGAAAGTCAGGGAGGCCTCCTCAAGGTGAAGGATTATTTGTTCCCTTACCTTGGGACTGCACTGTGGGTGCATCAGCACTGGAAAGTTTGATAGGATTGGATCCTCTAGAGCAGCGTTATTCAAACTGTGGATCAGGACTCACTTGGTGGGTCACAACCTGATGTCAGGTGGGTTGTGGAAAGCTGGGAGCAGCCACCTTGGAAGCTGCAGGCCTTACTCTTGCTGTATTCATTTTATGAGTGTTTTCAATTTGAATTTCCATGTGAGGTTTTTAAAATTTGTTTTTAGGTCAGTGCTTTTACATAATATTTTGTCCTAATCTTGCTTTCTGTCAAAGACGTTTCATGGTTATGCGTTTTGCTTCAATCCAAGAATGCCAGTTTGCATTCTAGGAGTGCCATTTGATTAAGCACATTGACAGCATTTTCTGCTTGGTGATGGCACTTCTGGCTATGACATCACTTCCAGGTTAATGACATGACTTCCAGTGGGTCCTAACACAAGTGCTATTCTAAAAAGTAGGTCCCTGTCTAAAATTGAGAACCACTACCTTAGAATATATTGAATGACAAAAGTATGTGTTGGTGACTTATGGTGCTCTGATCTTTGGAGGAAAGGTGGGGTAAAAACTATTAGTATTAATATTAGTGTTGGTTTAATAAGCAGCGATCATGCACATAAGAAGGGTGTGTGTGATTCACTTGTTGCTCTATCAGGATGTACTTCACTGCTGCCATCATAGTGTCTAATTTACACCATCAGGGTGTAAACCAGGCACAAACAGTTTGTGCGGCTCAGTCCTGTCTCCTGTTCTGAAATGCTACAATAAGAGTACTTCAAAGGGATTAGAATGTTATACCCTGTGAATTATGAGATTCTTGGGTCTTAATTTAATGGGAGCCAAATGACTACTCTGGCTGAAGCTCTTTATTTGGAAATGGCACATTTTATTACAAGATGCTTTTAAAGGATGGCAGAGAAGTGCAAGGATTTGCCTCCTTGACTCTGGATTTGAGATACTTTTTTAAATGCAGTTTTGCTTTACGTTGTGCACAAAACCATTCATATGACTTATCCTTTCACTTACAATTTCCATTGGGCTAGCGATTTCCTACTGTGCAAAGAGCCTAAAATGGTAAAGGTTTCCTTGGGAGCCAACCAAATGGTCTAGTTGTGACCAACTGTAGGGGGCGGTGCTCATCTCCGTTTCTAAGCCTGTATGGACGGCATTTGTCCGAGGTTAAGCTTCCATGGTCATGTGGCCGGCATGACTATACGCCATAGCACACGGAACACCTTTACCTTCCCACCGAAGTGGTAACTATTTATCTACTCGCATTTTTTTTACGTGCTTTCGAACCGCTAGGTTGGCAGGAGCTGGGACAAGCAACAGGAGCTCACTCCGTCGCATGCTCTTGAACTCCCAACCTTTCGGTCAGAAAGCTCAGCAGCAGCGGTTTAACCCACAGCACCACCACATCCCTATTGCAATCAGCCTACCCAAGGGGGAAAAATCCAACATTTTAAAAAAGCGGAGAGTGACTTTGACTGAGTTTAGAGACTGTCATATATCATAGCTGATGGGTGAAATGGAAGGGTAGGTCATTATTATACCTTGTGCAATGCTAATTATGGACAAGCGAACAGACCTTTTACCATTTTAAGGCTTGCTGTGTACTTATGGCAGCAACTGTGAGCACTTCTCAAAAAAGTCCTAAGTAAGTGTTCTGCATAAACCCAAGAAGGGAACATTAAAAACATTTCAAATTAACAGGATAACTGAATTGAAGTCCTCAAAAGAAAAAAAAATGCCGGAATGCCCCATTTCAATGTAAAAAGACACGGATGATTGCATGTGCCTAGCCACTTGCATGCAGGGTTTGCACACCAACCACCTGCGCCACTGGTGTGTTCAGTCTGTGGGAGGATGGCCCAGTGCATGCAATGTGCCTTTCAATGAGATGGAAGCTTCACAGAACACAGGAAAGAGCTTTCCACCCAGACTTCTGTTTCTTCTGTTTAAATCAGGCCTGCATTTTTGTTTTGTTTTGTTTTGTTTTTTGCCTAGAGCAGGGCTCACTAAACCCTGGCTCTTGGGCTGGATCTGGTGTCCACCCAAATCCCCCCCCCCCAGAGTAGCGTGTGCCATTCCACTGCTCCATTGCTTCAGCCTTCGCTTGATCTGGGCATAGAGACGCTCTGGGCAGTCGTATCTATGGTGATGTCCTGGTGCAAAGCCTGCTGGGATGTTGGGCCAGACTCGCAACAATGAGAGTCGCTGTGCCCAGCTCAGGTGAAGACTGCAGCAATGGAGGAGTGGAACTGTATGTGCTGCTTGGGATGAGGAGGTTTTTGGTTTTTTTTGCCTAGATTTGCAAATAAATAAATAAATAAATAACTGGGATTCATTGTTGCAGCTGTATTGCCATGCAGGGAGTTGCATAGGATTGGGCTGCCTTCTGGCTTCCGTAAGTGATAGTCAATAGCTATTATTCCTGAAAATAGATCGGTATTTTTAAAACACCTAAGGGGTGTATAATGAGCTAGCCTGATTCCAGTAGCGCCAACTCCATGGCCGCTGGTATGATGTCAGCACCCACAATATGTTTTCGGGGGTGCTCTGCACTCCTAATGTTGGGCACCCCCACACAGTGTGGCATCCTCATGTTCGGCGCTGGGAGCACACCTGTTCATCAAAGCGCAAGCATGCGTAGCGGTTGCATTGCAATCGAGCCAATTGAGGTCCTTCCCAAGGCGTCACTGGCGCCTTGGGAAGGAACCCATTGGCTCGATCGCAGCGTGACCACTGTGCATGCTCAGCCTGACCGCTCCAACAAACAGGCATGCTCCCTGCCCAGCGCCAAAATGGGTGTGCCACGATGCAGGGTGGCCTTGCCAGCCTCGAGAGACATTTGACAGGGAATTCTCACAATTGTCTTTGCCACAGTTTTCAGCTACTGCTTTAGAGGACCCTGACATATTTTCCTAAGGCTACGTTCTGCAGCAGCCTGGGCTCTTGTATATCACGTCCCCTCCCCCTCACCTTCAAAGCCATTTGCGGCTTGGAAAATTGGCTGGGAGGCTTTGCTCTGAGCTATGAATGGCTCTGAAACCTAGGGGGAGGGGCTACATTATGCAGGAGCTCAGGCTCTTGGAAAACATAGTTTTGCGGGCCCCCCCGCCCCGTAGGAACACCACTGGCTAGCATTACAATCCATCCCTTTAGGAGGCACCATCACAAGAACCATGTAACAGAGTTGAAGCACTCACCTGGCTGTAATCACAGTCACTGGTGGGATGAGTGGCGTCCTCCTCTATTCTTGGGAGGCACTCTATCCTACAGATAGTGGTCCTGGTACCTGGAGTGCATGTTGCCATGCGAATTGACATCAGTGGAAGCTTCACAATTTTGCAGCCCATGCACTAAGGTATCACACACGCAATATGCGCACTTGCATACTGTATGCATGATCCAAAATAGTGCGGAATGGCTCCACTTAATTACCTGAGAATACTTTTGGTTGCTTTTCATCTAAGCGAAACTGTAGCATAGGTTTTGGCATACAGTACTGTATGTTGATGCCATCAAGGACAAGATAAAATTGTTATGGAGTTAGATTCATCCCTCAGGATCTCACTCTGGTTCCCATTCAATTAGAGCTAGATAGACAAGTCATATTTGTGGAAGAACAGAAAAGGAGAAAAAAGAAATCTAACAATGAGAAAGATTTTATGGAGCCAGTACAATAGCTGGTGGGCAGGTAGTGTATCTAGGGGCAGTCAGAAACTTCCAGTTTACAAAAGAAGAGGTCATCCTTCACAAATATGATTAACATCTTGGAGGGGAGGTGACAATGAAAACTGACAGGGTAATGCCGCAGACATAATAGTCTTGGACCGAGATGGCTATTTATGATAGTGTGTGTTGCCTGAAAGACTTAAAGGCAAAAATGTCTGGCATTGATAGTGGACGTCTCCATTGGCATTAAAAGAAATTGTTGGAAATGGAGATCTGACATGTTAGGAAGTGGTGGATAGTTTGGGAGCTGGTAGGATGTTCTGGGGAATAAGCATTTCACCTTTTTCATGCACTGATAGCACATAGGAACGAATGGGAAGTGATGTGCTCAAATTATGAGATGGCATAAGTCAATGGTTCTCAAACTTTTTAGCACTGGGACCCACTTTTAAAAATGACAATCTGCCATGACTCATCGGAAGTGATGTCATGGCCGGAAGTGCCATCACTGTGATACCAGAGCCTGCTGCTTTCCTGAAAATGCAGCAATAAGTTGAGTTGTTTCTCAATCATTTTCCAACAGCAAAGTGAATCGGAAAGAAAAAATCCTATTTACAACCTTGACACAAGCAAAACCTCACAGCTCTCCCCCTTTCCCAGCATCCCATATTTTCAACATGGCTGCCCTAGGTGCTTTGTGGCCCACCTGAAATGGGCTCGCAACCCATTGGTGGGTCCCGACCCACAGTTTGGGAACCACTCGCATAAGCCCTTTTTCAGAAAAACCTTAGGCGTGGAGACGTTCAGTGCTTACACACAGAGAACTCTGCTACCTGTCTGCTGAAATCAGGCACTCGCTCCTCATGAAGAATTTCTGCAGTGACAAACACTCTTCACAGGGAGCGACACTTTTCTGAGAGATGGTTATTATTAGGAATGCTCAGCATCCAGGATCCCTAATCATGGGTATGATAATCTCTCCTCATGGAAATGGTTGGTTGTGATGGAAATGTGCTCTTTGTGGATAGGCTCTCCAGACAAGCAAACATATGCTCAGAATGAAGGACCATCAGGCAAGTGACATGGGCAGCCTCTGTCCCTTTTGGCTGGCTATGCTAGCCTCTATTGATCCTAACAGCCAGCAAGAAAGGAGAGGAGCTGCCTGCAAAAGAGTCCCCTTATGGTGTGCACCCAGGTAAGGGTGCCCCCTTGCTATGCTGAAGTGCAGTTTAAAAATGGTGGCTGACAAGAGCTGGTTGTTAGGAGCTGTAGACTTATAGCATTTTCTTCACTGCTGCCACCTTGCTACCTAGACGTGTGTGTCATTAATAGCTAAAAATAAGAAAATAAAAAGGACTCCTGCATCACTGCCTGTGTGCACCCCACAAAACGTTTCAGGATGCAATCCTAACCTGGAGTTAGGCCAGCACAATTAGGCCAGCAAAGTTTGGCCAGCACAAGGGCCACCATAAAGTACGTTTGGACCACTCTCGGAGTCAGGGAGGATGGCACACATCTGGGTGCTCGCCTCTCTGACTCCAAGAATGGTCCAAACGTACTTTGCGGTGTGTGCCGGCCTAACTCCAGGTTAGGATTGTGCCCTCAGAATCTGAAAAATTGTCGAAATTCGGCCCACTTGCCAAAGCATACTCCAGGGCTTGATGAATGCGATGGGAGGGAGAAAAAATCCATTCCGCATTAAGTAGCTCCCTCAAGCCTGATGCCTGCCCACCCCTTGGTCTGAGGCATGAGGAGGGAAGAGAGTTCTTCATTGCTCTGAGCTGACTGTAGCCTGAGACTACAGTAGTAAGAAGGAAACAGGAGGGGAGTCATCGCATCTCCTCATGTCTTGTTTTCCTCAAAAGCAGAAGGGGCCACTTCACCTGTGCCATGTCTTGCTCTTAATTACCCTTTGTCTGCTCCTTCACAGGGTTCACCCTCTCCTTCTGATTGCCAGCTCCATTATTTGAGGCTAGGAAAGGGAAACATTTCCCCTCCGTCCTCTGCATATTTTGACATCGAAAACATTTCCACCCCTCCCCGCTTTCTCTGGCTATGATCACTGCATTAAAAGGCCCCCTTGAACTCTTGTTTTATGGACACAAAGAGCATCATTTTCTCTATGTAACCTGACACTTCCCAGAGGCAGGACAGCAGTCAATTACCTGATGAGGCAAGCTTTGTGTTCCACGCATATGCAGCAGCCCCCAAGTAAAATACACCCTCTGAGGCCTCAGTGAGTGTTTCTTTGATGAGGAAGTAGTTATTATGGAGAATATTATGCAGGCGCTCGGGTCAGGTTCTCACTAATTTAAGTCTTTTCCTTTTTATCTTTCCTCAGCTATTTGGCTGTTGTGTGGAGTCAAGCGACACCCAAACCAGGAAACAAGGGCCTCAATCCGCTCACTTGTGTCAGGGAGAAAGCGCTTGTTCAGTGTCTGCCATCTTCATTTCATTTCATTATTACAAAAGGCTTTATAACCCATGTCTTGTTCAGCCTTGCAGCACCCGAGAGAAACGTGTCACTGGTGTGCGAGTTGATGGAAAGAAGGCTGAGTGAGAGCGCAATCCTAATCTGGAGTTAGGCCGGCGAAGTTTGGCTAGCACAAAGGCCCACCGTAAAGCAGATTTGGACCACTCTTGGAGTCAAGGAGGATGGTACACATCTGTGTGCTGGCCTTTCTGACTCAGAGAGTGGCCCAAACATGCTTTACAGTGTCCCTTGTTCCGGCCAAACTTTTCTGGTCTAACTTGTGCCAGCCGAACTCCAGGTTAGGACTGCGCTCTGAGACTCATAGTGGTCGGTGGCAGGCACTGAAGTAGCTTGTTAGGACAGCATTGCCCAAGCAGTGGGTCATGACCCAATACTCAGTGTTGCACCGCAAAGCATTACTGGGAGCTGCCGGGTTGTTCCTGGAGGTTGTTCCGGGTCATGCCAGGCCTACAATCCATCTACTGGCCTTTGCAGGCCCCAGAATGCCCTTCAGAAGCGACCAAAAGTGACTTACAGTTTGCGCCTACTACTTTGCTTCCACAGGCATTCTGGGGCCTGTTGAGTCCAATGGAGTGAGTCGCGTGCCCAGCAGATCCTGAAAGCAGCCCCTGGTGGTTCCTAGTAATGCTTTGTGGTGGAACATTGAGTATCTGATGGTGACCCACTATGAGGTGTGTGTCGCAGTGGTGAAAAGTTTGGGAATCACTGTATTAATAATCTGTTCATTTAACACAGTTGTTCACATGGTATGCTTTGGCCTACAAAGAAAGTCTGATTTGGCATAAAGTGGTGCTTTATAATATAACAGCAGTGGCTAAACTTGCTTAACATGACAGACACATATGATAAACTTCAGGTGTTTGAGAGCCACAATATTCAAGAAGCATTTCAATTTTTAATTACCCACGGTGAACATTAAACTTAGGTTTTAACCCATTGAACTCTCAGCTTATACCCAGTCATTTCTTCAAGTGAGCTTGAAAATCTGTTGTTCACCTTTTTTATGAATTGTGATGCATAAAGGAGCTCAGCCAACATAGTTCCACACAGGGCCGGCTCTAGCAGTGGCAGGGCCCAATCTGGGGCATTCCTGCGGGGCCTCCAACCCTCCCTGCGGGACCCTCCACTCACCAAGAAGAGCTCTCTTTATGCCACGTGCAAAGCATGGCATGTGGAAGTAGTTGGTGGTGATATCATAACATCACTGCCAACTGCTTCCAGGTGGCCCATTTTGGGCTGTTCAGAGGCAGAGGCAGGTGGGAGAGACTAAGGTAAAGCTGCTCTGCTCACCCCACTGACTTACAGCCCATAGAGATCCCAGCTGCAGCCGCAGGCAATATGCTCACCCTGCTAATGTGGGACCCCCTGAAGCGCGGGGCCCGATGTGACGACACTGTTCACATTGGCTTAAAGCTGGTCTTGGTTCCACAAGCCGCACATTAAATGTCAAAGAGCTGCATGTGGCTCCCAACCCCTGGTTTGGTCACCCCTGTGATATAATTAATCAGCCCGTTTTTTCGGCTGCAATGCCTTCTTGAATCTGTTCTCTTCTTTGCTCCTTTGCTCTTGCTCCTTTCAGCCGTCTTCTGAAAAGTCATGGGTGCAACTCTCTTGTAGACAGAACACTGGGTTGGACTTACGCGTGATCGGCAGCCCGTCCACTCACTTCCACTTTCTTCCCGCTCGCCACGCAGCTTTCTCTGGCCTCGGAGGGGGCGCCTGCTCGCCCAGGCACCCAGTGCGCCCCCCACCCATCCCCCTTGGTGAGCAGGCAACCCCTCCGAGGCCAGGAAAAGCCGCCGCAAGCGGGAAGAAAGCGGAAGTGAGTGGACCGGCTGCCGATCACGCGTAAGTCCTGCCCAGCGTTCCGTCTACAAGAGAGTAGATGACACCACTGGGTGCAACCCATTTTTTTAAAAAACATCACAGCTTTACCTTTCTGGCATTCCTCTATAACCAGGAAATCCTCCCCTACTCCACCCTCCTTTTCGAGCCATTGCTCACTCCTAGGCCTTAGTCATGCCTGAATTACTGACAGCCTAACTGGATGTTACCTCAGTCACTGGGTAATGAGATGTGGAACAGGGCTCTTGGCACCCTTGCACTCGGGCTATGACCTGGCGCCATCAGTGGAGCAGAAAGAGCATCTATCTCTCTGGGAGAGGAAGTTCCTCTGCGCTGCAGCCAAAGGCTTTTTGCACCTCACCCTCACCTCAGCTGAAGGAACTTCCTAGTTGTGGGCTGCCCAAATGTGAGCATTCTAGGGCAGAAGCTGCACATTTTTTCCCAGGCCTAACATACCACTGTATCTAAATAGTAGTTGTGAAATGGTATTATTATTAAGAATATATTAAGAATATTTACATGCTACTGCTGTTGCTATTGCTGCTGCTGCTGCTGCTGCTGCTACTACTACTACTATACTGGTTGTTTATTTAAGACATTTATATCCTACCTTTTCAGAAGTGCAAGGTGGCTTACAGACCTGAATGGGTAAATACAGTATAAAATTCAAAAAGGGAAATAAAAACATTTAAAAACGAACACATAATTAAAAATATATATTTCTATGCATAACTGACTTCTTCCTTTTAAAAAAATCCATTTTCAGGTAGCCCCCTTTTGACCATATCTTTGATCATTAAAACTTATAACCTCAGGGCTGGCCAGTCCATGATGCAAATGAGATTTAAATGCATCTCATTTGCTGCATTGGGCAGCTGATTGGGGACTCAGCAGAAGGGTGGCAACCAGAAGCCCTCCCACTCCCCCCTATTCCAATGAAGGAGCCATTGACAGAACCGGCTCCTTCCTGCTTGCTGGTTCTATAACCAAAGCAAAGAATGCAGGGCATGCTCCCAGCATGCTTCACCTTTCTTACTTAGCGTGAAGACCCAGCGTGGAGGAAGGACTAGGATTGCTGCATTCTGATCCCTGAGCAACTCATTGCTCAATCTGGCTTCCTCACTGTTCCCCACCAGGTGCAAAATTGTTCTTCCCTCTCCATGGGCTCTTTGAACAAAGGAGGAAATGGAGCACGCTGTGGGAGTCATCTCAGCAAGGTTCACTTTTCCTGCTTTGGGAGGCCACATGGAAGAGTCCTCCCCCCCCCCCCAGGAAAGGGAGGGTAGCAGACCTGGCAGGGGAATGGTGGAGCTATGTACTTCCTCAGGCAGCCCAATAGCTTCAGCTGGCCTGGGTAACATCAGGGTGCAATCCTAAACTGCAGTACATAAGAACATAAGAAGAGCCCTGCTGGATCAGACCAAAGGCCCATCTAGTCCAGCTTCCTGTTTCTCACAGCGGCCCACCAGGTGCCCCAGGGAGGCATGAGACAACAAGATGCTTGCATTCTGTTGCCACTCCCTTGCACCCGGTACCAGTAGCCTCCACCTTTGTAAGGAGGTTGCACAATCCATCATTGCCTATAGCCCACGATGGACCTTTCCTCCAGAAATCCGTCCAATCCCCTCTTAAAGGCATCAAGACCAGATGCCATCACCACCTCCTGTGGCAAAGAGTTCCACAGATTAACTACCCGCTGGGTAAAAAAGTACTTCCTTTTATCTGTTTTAACTCTCCCAACCCTCAGTTTTAGCGGATGCCCCCTGGTTCTGCTGTTTTGAGAGAGGGAAAAGAACATCCCTTTATCTATCCCTTCCATGCATAATTCTGTATGTCTCAATCATGTCCCCCCTCAGGCGCCTTTTTTCTAGACTGAAGAGCCCCAAACGCTGCAGTCTTTCTGCATAAGGGAGGTCCCCAGCCCCGTAATCATTTTTGTTGCTCTCTTCTGCACCTTTTCCAGCTCCACTATGTCCTTTTTGAGGTGCGCAACCAGAACTGGACACAATATTCCAGGTGCGGCCTTACCATCGATTTGTACAATGGCATGATAATATTGGTTGTTTTATTCTCAACCCCTTTTTTAATGACCCCAAGCATGGAATTGGCCTTCTTAATTGCTGCCGCACACTGGGTCGACACCTTCATTGAATTGTCCACCAGCACCCCAAGATCTCTCTCCTGAGCTGTCACAGACCAGTAAGGCCAGCATAGTTAGGCCAGCCTAACTCCAGGTTATACAGAAGCAACTAGCAGAGACCTTAGTTTCAAAGATCCTTTCACATACAACATGGTGCAGCAGCAGATCTTTCCACCCTTCGGGAGAAACGGAAATCAGAACAAATCTTGCATGAAGAAGGCCATCTCCTATTTGGACTTGCTAAAAGGTGCTTGGAGCAGGATGGCAACTGTCACCTGCAGGAAATTTTTTCCATAATATGTAACAAGGGAGAGAGGAAAACGTGTGAGAACACATGGAATAGAGTGGCTATGAGTCAGCCACTGAAGTCATTGAGTTGCATTCTTGCAAGGCTCATTTTCTTTGCCCGGGAATAACCTTACTGCCTGACCCCAAGACCAAAGGTGACACCAAAGGTGAGAAAACTCCTTGCTTTGCCATTCAATGGGCATGTTAACTTTGAAATTCATCAGCTGTTGGATATGTTGCATTTACTGGATGTTGCCAAAGCTTCTACAAAGCTTCCACAAGAGCCGGCTCTAAAATCAGTGCCTTAGTTTCTTAACACATGAATAACACATGAATAATTTTCTAACACACATTAGCTAGTAAACATCTTTAGTGAGAGTGGCTCCTGGTTTGGAACTGGGGACGCTGGTAATGGGCTTATCTGTTTGAAGCCCTAAGCAGGAACATAGCACAGTCCACAAGATACTTAAGGCTAAAGTCCCATGCACATTTATCTGGAAATAGGCCTAATGAATTTAATGAGCTTTACTTCTGAATAGATATAGATCGGCTTGAGTTGTGAAACCCTGTTCAGACAGTTAGTTAGTTAGTCAGCTGGTGATTGTGCATGGTGAAAGGGCAAGATGAGCTCAGATTGCAAGTTAGCTGACCAAGCCAAAGAATGAATTTGACAGCCCAAGCCCTTGGGCTTCAGAATACACATCCTGCTGCCAGCCATGGCCGAAAAGGTGCTGAACAGTGGTGTACCCAGTCAAGGCTCCACCCTGGCCAGGTCAATGTTCACCACCCACCTGATGCCGGCTTCCCGCTTCTGGCATAGCACCCACCACGCCTCAACGCTCTCCGTTTTGGAGCATTCTGAGCACAAGGGTCAGACAGTGTGACGGCGTGAGCAGTGGCTCAAGTGAGAGGGCAAACAGCGGTGGTTGCCCTGCTGCCACTCAGGCCCCCGTGATTCCGTATACCCTCCACAAGGCACACCACTAGGAAAGCACTTCCCAGCAGCACACTACTGAGCATACTCCTGGGATGCAGATGGGACGGCTGGCGCTTTCTTGCCCATGCTATTGGCTCTCCCGTTGCCTGCCAAAGCAAGCAAGTCAACAGGAGTTGTTGGGGGTGGGTGGGGTGGGGTGGGAAGGCAGCAAAAGTGGACAGGGAGGGTGCATGACAGGGGGCAGGGAGGCTGAAAGAGGGGATGGATCCAGTGGAAATGAAGCACACTGGGGGTGCAATCCTACCCAGCGCCAGAATGGTGAAGCCGGCCAGCCAGCCAGCGCCATATCCCATGCTGCGTCGGGGAGGCTGGAGCCTCCCCGTGGCAAGGGCATGTTCGCGCCCTTACCGTAGGGGAGGCTGCAGCTCCCCTATGCCCTCCTTGGTCCTGTGCCTCAGCAGGCGCAGATCCAAGGAGACCGCGTGGCATGAATCGGGGCCGTGTGGCCTCGGGATTCAGCCTTATATTTGGCCTTATGGCCAAATCCAAGGCCTGCCTCCCTCCTGGGCTGGCATGCCTTCCGGCCTGCCCACATCCCACCCACGCCTCTCCCACATCCCTCCCAGAATCGCCCTCCTCCGTCCAACAATGGCACCTCCCTCACGCCAGCCAGCTTCGGCCGACGCAAGGGAGGCACATTGCCGGTCCTGTTGCTTTAGCACTGATGCGGGGGTGTCACTCCCCCATTGGATGGGGATTGGACTGCACATCCAATCCCCCCATTTTTAACTGCCTTCCCTGTCTCCTTTCACTCCTTGGATTTGTGCTCACAAAATTGCTAGGACAGGTCCAAGGAGATCCATTGCAGTTCAGGCTTACAGAGACATAAGATGATTTAAGTTCCCTTTCACCCCTGAAGCCTCCTGTTCCACCCAGCCACCCACCCACCCTCCACTGGATGCAGTGCATGCACCCATTTTTGGCATGGTTGCACCAGTGGAGGGAGGAGGATAGGGTTCGGCTCGGGATAGAAAGAATATGTGGAGAAATAGTCTTTTAAAGTAACTCTAATACTGCCATCAAACGTTTACTATAGACAACTTCAAGACAAATAAGAATGCTTCTACTCAGGAAACATGTTTTGAAGGAGGAAAACCCCCAAAGCATTTTAATATGACTAGCAAAGTTTGCCATCAAAACTTTGCACTTCCTTAGAATCTACCGAATTTCACCAAGGCAAATTTTGGATATAAGAAGAGCCCTGCTAAACCAGGCCAAAGGCCCATCTAGTCCAGCTCCTACATATTACAGTGGCCCACGAGATGCCTCAGGGAGCACACAAGCCAACAAGATGCCTGCTTCCTGTTGCCACTCCCTCATTCTTGGACTAAGGTGAGCATTCCTCATCCTTCTTAGGCAAAAATCTGAGGAGAACGTAAGGAGTTTTAATAAAGCCCATGAAATTTCTCATGGGGTGTGGTGCCTGATGCCTCAAACCTGATGGCTTGCCAACTCTCGAAGGATGCACCATCCTTAGAGAGTTGCTGAAGGTGATCAAGTCTTTAAGTAGCACCTAAGCTTCCAGTTCTCCTCTTGCTATAATTAAATGTCTTTTGGGGGAAAAGCCAATCAGAGCAGACAACATCAAGCTTGATGGTACAACAGGTTGACTCAGAAAAAGCCACTTCATATAGTTTGTTCATGCAAATGTACAGTAGCGTCCCTAGGACAGGCAGGGCACTAAGTTTTGCAAGGAGCCTTATCTTGCCATGTAAACTGCTCCTCTCCCTCACAGTCATAGCCATAGGCAACATGGAGGCGTTGCTAGCTATGAGGGAGATGAAGATGAGCGGTTTACACGGCAAGGCTCCTTGCAAAACTTAGCACTCCGCCCTTCCTCTAGTGATGCTACTGCAGATGAATAGGAAATAAGAATGCTTTTCCTGGTCAAAGAATTTCACTCACACATACTGCTCCAGAAGAGATGTATGAGATGAAATACATTGCAAGCAACGCTTCATTGACAAATTAATATTGTCCTCAATTAAGCTTTGGATCACCTTCCTCAGCTATGTATACCTTCCATATATGTAGATATGAAAGCAGAACTATTGATAGTTGAATGAATACACAAGCCCAGCATAATATTGTCTCTTAGTCCCTGTTGTGAATTTCATTGAGGTCAAAACTTCAAGCCACATGACTAAGCAGAAATAGATGTGGAAACAGTTCAGTGACTAAGACCTTTGTGTGCACAAAATGTAATTGCTATAGGGTGATGTAGGGCATATTTGCATTCGCTCCTTATCATGAGTGAATGTGAATTTAAAGCCTCTGTGGTCTGATCTGAGTGTCCTGAAGTTGGTGGAGTATGTTGGGCTTGGACATAGGAATCTTACGTTGAAATCTTTGCTGCTTAGCTGTGAAGATAACTGGCTTCGAACCATTGCTCAGCTCAGCTGGGAAGCTTATCATCCTGTAATTTTAAGGCTAAATGTGTTGCTCCTATCTCTTTGGAGAAGGGGTGGAACCCAAATTCAATAAGTACTGTTACAGACATGTTCTCTGAATCATCTTCAGATGGAAATTGGCATGGGTGTGGTAGCCTGGTGTCATTTAAAGGTTATGACTGTAGTGCACCAAGCCATTGTGATCATTCGGTCTGACACTCCTGTGAATAGTTTGTGCAAACCACAACTTGTCCCATGCACTCTCTGATTATACTCAGTTTGCAGGTTTCTCATAAAGGAAGCCTTCCTACTCACTTTACTACAATAGACCTTGTTTTTGTCTGGACAAGAGCTGAATTACAGTACATTTGAAAGTATCAAAATGGGGTGACATATTCCATTTTTCACATTCAAATAATGGTTTTGAAGTGTATCAGAATTTGGTTGGGTTGACTTGGAAGACTTGATTTGGAAGACTTTTGGGGCTGGCAGTGCTGAGTAGTGGGAAGCAGTGGTGTAGCTAGAGGGGGTCAAAACAAAAAGTATTTCCGGTGTTGCCAAACAAGCCCCTCCCCCTCACTGCTGGAGCCATATCCTGCAGCCAGAGCAACACAGAGGCATCTCCTCCATATTGCTCTGGCCCACCAGTATGACTCTGGCAATGAGGGAGCAGACCATTCATAGGGTGCATTGTGGTGCCATAAACACAATGTGTTTTGACCCCTCTAGCTATGCCACTGGTGGGAAGCTAGGAATTCCTCCCTCCTTCAGTTTTTTATGAGCGCTTTAGGGCTTTTAATGTTCCCCTCACTTTCAAATCAAGGCACTCTTATGAGGCCTCCACAGTTTTTCTTCAAAACCGGCGGCTCTACAAGAAACTGATTTTAAAAATGAACCCAATTTGATTAAGGGCACAATCTTAACCAACTTTCCAGCACCAACATAGCTGTGCCAATGGGACACGTTCTGCATCCTGCAATGGAGTAATAGTCACAGAGGCCTCCTCAAGGTAAGGGAATGTTTGTTTCCTTACCTCAGAGCTGCATTGCCCTTACCCTGGTGCTGGAAAGCTGGTTAGGATAGCACCCTAAATATTTCATGAGATATTATGAAACAAATGCACACCCCTGTTGATTGCTACAGGAACAACCTTTAATATCAAATGTTGATGCTGAGTATCAAAGAGTTACACTATTTTATACCCAGAGGAAATATTGGATCCAAAGAAAAGTCAGAGGCCCTTTACCACCCAAATAATCAGAACAGAATCCTGAAAAACATTTTTTGTTTCAGCTCACCTTGACATTGTCCTTTTTCTCCTCTACTGTCAGAGCTTTTTATTCGTTTTATAATTTTAAGTGAGTTTTATAAAATGTTGTTTTATGTATTGTTTCAGCATTTCCTTTCTTGTGGAGAGACTTGTGTCTGACCTGGTTCAACCCTGGTTATTCGGGAATCCTACGGAGATGTCTTTCTGCAGACACAAAATTGATGGTATGTGAAAGGGCATGAACAGCTGCCTGTGGATTATCTAGTCAAAGAACGGCCCCGAATCCCAAAAAGGGAATGTCTCTGTGTACTAGAAAGGAATGATGGGCAGCACAGGGACAATGAGGGACAAGCAATACAAAACATAAAGAACTGCAACGGAGAAACACTGGCACAGATTCTACCCTTGCATTTCTTTACAAAGCACTAGACCGAACGCCTCGTTTTCTGGTACATTACACATAAAATGGCCCAAAGATGGCCTTCAAGGTATATGACACTGTTCCACAGCAGAAGCTAAGCAGGGTCTGACCCTGCTTAGCCAACTGGGTGGGAGGCTGCCTGAGAACTGCATGCAAGCTTCTCTGCGCTCTTTGGAGGAAGATGTGCCATAAAATAATAAAATTTTATCTCAAATGGTAGCTGTCACATAAAGTCTGCTTCAAACCGCCCCATGTGGCGGCTGCTTCCATGTGGCGAGTAAGCAGTAGGCAGCACCAAAGGATTGGAAGACAGCCTCTGTGCTGCCACATAAATATCCAGAAAGACAGGTTTATGGGGCATGAAGAAAAACACCTGATGGGGGTCCAGGGCACAGAAAACAGCAGCCCTTGATGCAGTTAAGCAGGTTTGGATTTGGCCAATGCCTCAGTGCGAGACACTCTGGGTTGACCTCAGAGTTCAGGTTTGTTGGGCACAAGAACTGATATCACCACCATACCAAAGCTATGACTGCATGGAGGTGATGTTGGGTGCGTGTCTTGTGGGGCCAAGAGCCCCCAACCCCCGTTTTTAAGAACTCCATAGTGCTACCAAGGAAAATGGAGCTGTATTAAATAAATCAGTTATTCTTTTTAGACCCACTTTTTAGAATGGCTGTCATGTCGGGACCCACTGGAAGTGATGTCATTCACCTGGAAGTGATGTATAGCCAGAAGTGACATCATCAAGTAGGAAGTGCTGTCATTGTGATGAAATAAAAAGATGCTCCTGGAATGCAAACTGGCATTGTTGGACTGCAGCAATTGCAAAACTATGAAACAATGTGGCAGAAAGCAAGACAAAATAGTATGTAAAAGCAATGAACTAAAAACCATTTTTTTTAAAAAAATGAATATAGGTCTGTAGCTTCCAAGATGGCTGCATCCAGCTTTCCACAACCCACCTGCCAACCGGGCCGTTCCGCCTGAATGACGCCTCTGGTCGCAACCCACTGAGTGGGTTCCATCCCACAGTTTGAGAAACACTGACACAAATGATCTGCACAGTGAGCTGCTGTATGCAGATACATGCCATGATAAGTAACAGATGTATCATTTTCCTTCCCTTATTACAACGACATTAAGGGTTTTGATGTACCTGATATAATTTTTATATAGAGAATAATTACAATTTACTCCATGCATATATTGGGAAGGGTGTCTTTCTAGCAAGTTTGTGATTATGTACCTGTACGTAAAGGGACTGTACTATTAGTCATATTTGCTAATTTTTCCTTACAAAAAACTTGCTTGTAACTGCCAGGAAATAGCTATTAAATCATGTTTGCACCTTTTACAACATTCAAATTCTTTTGAGTCAGTCTGTTTTCAGATAAATAAATTGATCCTGAAGAGGAAGCAGATTCCTCTTTGTTGCAAAAAGGGTATTTGAAAAGAATTCATTTGCAATCCTAGTGGAACTTGAAAGCAAAGGGAGAAACCCCCATACCATGCCAGAGAGCTAGAAACCCCAAACTTGGCAGACCTATCACAATGATACTCCTGCCTTACTGAATGGCCAATACCAATAGAGTACAAAGCTTTAACAGATCAATTGCATCCATCTAGAGCAGTAGTTCTCAAACTGTGGGTCGGGATACATTCCTAATCTTGAGTTAAGCCAGCAAAGTTAGGCTAGCAAAGTTTGGCTGGCACAAGGGCCACCCTAAAGCACATTTGGACCACTCTCAAAGTCAGCAAAGATGGCAGAGTTTGTGTGCTGATCTCTCTGACTCCGAGAGTGGTCCAAACATACTTTACGGTGGCCCTTGTACCAGCCAATCTTTGCTGGTCTAGCTATGCTGGCCTAACTCAAGATTAGGATTGCACCCTGAGTGTTCTAGCTTGTTGTGTGCTTTGACCTATCACTAGCTGTTGTTTTTTTTTTTTAATGGAAATGGTAGCATATTTTGCCTGTTCTGATTTTTAAGTGTTTTCAATTTGACATTTTTGTTCTTTGAAAGTGTATATTTTACATTTACATATTGCATATGTTAAACTGATTTTCAGTACTATAAGCTGCCATGAGATTTTGGAAAAGTGGGGTATAAATGTTTTAGATAAAATAAATACCATGTCATCCAATTGCTATGACTTCCCTTTGGAAAGGCAATCTTCATTTCCATCTTCCACAGCAGCTTGAATTCACCCCAAGATCTTGGCAGCAAGTTTGAGAATCCAAAGAATGTGACTATTGCCTGTGTATATCTACATGATGTAATTACCTCTGGAAGATGGATATCTTGTACTGCCATGCACACATTATTATTACCAATGCCAGCCACTCCTGCCGCACATACAAGTTCAGACAGAAGGCCAATGGAGACAGGTCACAGAGTGCAGGAGTCTATTGTAAGAAGGACAAAGGCACAGAAACGCAGGATTGCAAATGCTCCAGTGCATTTTATTTATCCAAATTCAGATTGCAAAGTACAAAAAAAGCCTTTTGCTGAAAGTTCGTATGGATTACATTTTTATGGTACAAAAAATAATCGTGTCCATTGTTAAGACACCGCAGATGTACATGCTGCAATGATGGTATCGTAGTCCTACAATTGGATTAAGAGTGCAATCCTAACCTGGAGTTAGGCCAGCAAAGTTTGGCTGGCACAAGGGCCACCATAAAGCTTGTTTGGACCACTCTTGGAGTCACGGCGTACATCTGTGTGCTGGCCTCTCTGACTCCGAGAGTGGTCCAAACATTCTTTACAGTGTCCCTTGTGCCAGCCAAACTTTGCTGGCCTAACTGTGCTGGCCTAACTCCAGGTTAGGGTTGCGCTCTCAGTGGGGAGACTTGGGTTCAAATCCTCCCTCAGCCATGAAGCTCAGTGGGTGACCTGAGGGCAGTCACCCTCACTCAGCCTAAACTCTCTGTCACAGGGATATTGTGAAAATAAAAGGGTGGAGGGGAATGTACCATATTCATTGTATATGAATGGCATCCTGAGTTCTTTGAAGGAAGGGTAGGATATAAATTAGTCCATGTTCCTACATTCATGCAAGAAAACAACCAGTAGCTTTAGAGAGAGAGAGATTTGTTCTATTTGCAATTATGTGTGTCTTCTTTGTGACATTGTTGGATCGATGGTCATTCAAATAATTGGTGCCACCTACACGAGCCATTTCTCATACCACGCTGACTCTCCCTGATCCATTTGATCTGATCGTGTAACAGGTCTGCATGACATTGTTACGCCACATATAATGATAACAGACCTTTACAACATAGCAGAGCCAACCCTATGACACAGCAGTCACTGCACTCAAATGCAATGCCGCACCTGGGAATTGAAATCAGTAATAGCCCATGGTTGGCACGCATTAGATTGGCAGCCTAATCTGTCATTATTGCTGGGGTTGGCTGATGAGTCCAGAATAACCTGGAAAATGAAACATGATTGCAAGAGAAGTCCTATTGAAATGAACAGGGTTATTGTTGCTAGGATTGTTGCAGGATTGTTGCAAAGCCACTTCACTGAAATAATTAAATGCAATGCAATGCATGGAAGTAAATTGCCTTGAACCTGTGCACTTCTCTTGTGTCCCAGGGAGTATTAGAATGCCTCATAAGAACATAAGAAGAGCCCTGCTGGATTAGGCCAAAGGCCCATCTAGTCCAGCTTCCTGTATCTCATAGCTGCCCACCAGATGCCTCAGAGAGCACATGAGACAACAAGATGCCTGCATCCTGTTGCCACTCCCTTGCACCTGGCATTCTGAAGTAGCCGACTATTAATGTAAGGAGGCTGCACAACCCATCATGGTCTATAGCTCACGATGGACTTTCCCTCCAGAAATCTGTTCAGTCCCTTTTTAAAGGCATCTAGGCCAGATGCCATCACCACCTCCTGTGGCAAGGAGTTCCACAGATTAGTTACCCACTGGAAATAAAAGTATTTCCTTTTATCCATTCTAACTCTCCCTACACTCAATTTTAGTGGCTGTCCCCTGGTTTTGGTGTTGTGAGGGAGGGAAAAGAGCCTCCCTCTATCGACTCTATCCATCCCATGCATAATTTTGTATGACACAATCATATCCCCGCTCAGGTGCCTTTTTTCTAGATCAAAGAGCCCCACCCTCTGCTATCCAGAATACCCAGCATCCTGATGGGATGCTGTTTCTAAGCATTCTTTTGCCAATGTCTCCTCTGTACGTGTAACCGTTCTTTTATCCAGAGCACAAACTGCCCTGAACTGCTCCAACAGAAGGACAGCAATGCACATGCACAGTCATTATTTCATCCTTCAGCCTTTCCTTGCGGCCTGTCACCACTGACTTGCCCAGCTCTTTTCTATGCCTTAGCCCAGTCATTCCCAAACTGTGAGCTGTGGCTCCCCAGGAGCTGCAGCAACCAGCCAGGAGAGCTGTAGCATTCTTGCAAAAAAATCCACAGCCCTATGCAATGTACAGGATTGCAGCCCTAATGGGAGCCATGGCCAATGGCCCAGCACGTCGCAGCCAGTTGAAAATGTTTGGGAACTGCTGCCTTAGCTATTGGAGGAAGGGGAACTATATTGTATGCATTTTGCCTTTCCAAGATTAACAACCTGAATAAATTCCCATTGTATTAAGTGTTAAGTGGTCATCTTAAGATAGGAGAAAATACCCTAGCCCAGTGGTTCTCAAACATTTTTGCACCGGGACCCACTTTTTAGAATGACAGTCTGTCTGGGACCCACCGGAAGTGATGTCATGGCCGGAAGTGCCATCATTGTGATACCGGAGCCTGCTGCTTTCCTGAGAATGCAGCAAGAAGCTGGGTTATTTCTCAGCCATGTTCCAATAGCAAAGTGAATCAAAAAGGGGGGAAAAGCCTATTTACAACCTTGATACAAGCAAAATAATCACACAGCCCCCTCTTTCCTGCACCCCATCTTTCCATATTTTCAATATGGCTGCTCTAGGTGCTTTGCAACCCATCTGAAATTGGCTCGAGACACACTGGTGGGTCCCGTCCCACAGTTTGGGAACCACTACCCTAGCCTGATCCACAGTGTAAAAGGATCACAGTGAGACAACATTCTTGTTTGGGTAAATATTATGAAGTGGCAATATTTCACATGGGACTGTTTGAGTGGAGAGGCATTTGTGGAAATGTGACTGTGTAGCATGCCAAATAATCTCCGTGCTGAAGGGCAGCTTGGGCCTCTGTTCCATCTTCAGTTATTGCAGCCAAAGCCACAGTGAGACAGAGCCATCTTTGCTGTAAACAGTGCTGGTGTTGTACCCGGGCACCGTGGAATAGGTTATTAATGCTTTGCTGTCCCCTTAAACACAGTCCCCAGCAATGTGTAATCTAAGATCCTCAGCAAACATGTATGGCTACAATACCCTGGAATCTCACATTTGCATGGAGCTGGCATTAACCCTGGGTAACAGTCCCGGAACCCCAATAATTAAATTGTGACCAGAGATGGCTGAGATAGAACAGCAGCGAGGAGACTGAGCTGTGAATCAGGACTGCCCTGCTCTGAATCCTGCACCTGCCATGATCTCACTAGGCAAGCCGCTCCCTCCCAGCTTCAGCTGCAATAAGGAGATCATATGAATGCGAATGCAATCCTAACCTGGAGTTAGGCCGGCACAGTTAGGCTGGCAACGTTTGGCCAGCACAAGGGACATCGTAAAGTATGTTATGACACCGCTGCCACCATGTTATGATGAGGGGATCTTCCCTCCCCTTGTGCAGCTGCCGCAGCCACCAGCCCAGGCGTAACACAATAAACAAGAGTTCCTGAGCAAACCCCTCTCAAAAAAAAAAAGGGCAACCAGAAGAAATAAAACCCAATTTTGTTTAACATACATAGGTAAAAGGTGAAGGTTTTCCTCATGATCGAATGGTCTAATCATGACCAACTGTAGGGGGCGGTGCTCATCTCCGTTTCTAAGCCTGTAGAGCCAGCATTTGTCCGAGTTCAAGCTTCCGTGGTCATGTGGCTTGACTATACGCCGTAGCGCACGTAACAGCGTGCGTTACTTCCCACCAAAGTGGTATCTATTTATCTACTCGCATTCTTACATGCTTTCGAACTGCTAGGTTGGCAGGAGCTGGGACAAGCAACGGGAGCTCACTCCATCGCAAGGTCTTCAAGGTCTGTACCTGGACCTTTTACACACGAGTAGTTCTCTTCCCACCACCGATACAAGAACAGGGTCAACATGAAACAACCATTTCATGACAGGACCACTCTTGGAGTCAGAGGGACCAGCACATCCTCCCTGACTCCAAGAGTGGTCCAAACATACTTTACAGTGGCCCTTGTGCCGGTCAAGCTTTACTGGCCTAATTGTGCCAGCCTAACTCCAGATTAGGACTGTGCCCTTACTTATTTAAAAGGGCTGCTGCAAGGCTAAGTCCTACATTCTGGGTAAAGTGTGTTGCACAATCAAAAAGTGCTATTCATGTAAAGTATTATTTATGTATTTATTATCATAATTAAGTATAATTACTGTGGCTGCAAATAACACTTCTTCGTATTCATACATGACAACAGCGTCTTATTGAACAGGGTAAACCCTGGACACTGGCTGAAATGAATCAATCACCCCCCATTAGCGGAGAATCGGATGTTGAAGGAGAAGGCTGGTTTAAGGCTTTTCAAGTGGTATTCTGAAATGCTAATTATGTTAAGAGCCATTGCGCAAGATAGGGGTATAAGATTAAACACTCAAATGAATCTATCCCTCTGGTATTGTGGCAGCTGTATTTTTGGAAACTGCAATCCTTTATATTTCTATTTTCTCCTGGCTGTGCCCATAGACCTCATTAATCTCCACAACATTTGCAAGAGCACAATTGCCCTAATTCCATCTGGCGAGAGTTTGAAAAATTCTAAACTTTCTTCTTGCCTATTCTTCTTCTTCCTTTTCCTTCCCACTATCATTCTGGGCATTCTCGGCAATTTAACACTTTGCTACTTCTTAACGATCTTTCTAGAGCTGGTTTGGTTGGTACATTTCAAGAAATGGGGATGATTAATAGCCGGGCATATGGGAGCTCTCTACAGGCTGGGCCACTGCCATTGCATTGACCTTGTTCCACAGCGGATGATCTTTACAAAATCAAAATTAGAATCCATAGAAGTGGGGCTGGATATTTCCTATTTAAAGGAAAAGAAAAAAAAACACATACCATTTCATGGACCAGCTTGTTCTCTTTAACGATGTATATATGAAAAGGCTCCCCCTTGGGAACCAGAAAGGAATAATATATGTACAGAAGCTGCCTGTAGATGTAGATTAGAAATGAAAGGGTGGGGATGAAATAAACCCCCTCCTTATGACAGACAAGCTGTCAATCAGCGTCTTAAAATCAGAGCCAAAGGCCCAAGTGCAGGGTAGCTGAAACTTGGGCAAACATATCTGACGTTAGCCACAAATATTCTTAACAACCCCCTGTGCTGATTAGGGGCCCAATCAGTGATGTCATTCAGGGGGAATGGACCAGAACGGGCGTTCCGGATCCTAATGGGCTCTGTGGCTGCTTCCAGGGATTTTTTGTGTTTTTTTCAACATTTGAATTTGAACTCAAAAGTGAGTTCCTGTTCCTAAATCACTTGAATGACACCACTGGGCCCAATCCTATCCACCTTTCTAGCACTGATGGAGCTGTGACAATGGGGTGTGCACTGCATCCTGTGGTCGTAGGGTAATCAACAGAGGCCTCCACAAGGTAAGGAAAAGTTCATTTCCTTACTTTGAAATAGGGCTGCATCAGTGCTGGAAAGTGGTTTAGGATTGGGCCCTAAGATCCTCTGATCAGGCTATGGTATGCCTCCTCTCTACTCAAGGTGAAATCAGTTAGCTGCTAGGAGGAAGGGCATTTACTACTGTTGGCCTAAGAACAGGGTGGTCCAACCTGTGACAGCCAGAGGGCTGAATAACCCTGGGGTTACTCCACAACTGTGCAGAAATGGAAATAATTGGCGGTGAGCTGATTATGTCCCTGCCAGTTACTTCCAGGTTCTGAGCTGCCGAAGCCACTTAGCAGGATCAGTCGGAAGGAGGCGAAGGCAGTGGTAGGTGCAGCAGTGCTTTTCTATCTGCTTGCCATGCTGTTCCAACTTCTCCTTTGGAGAAGCTGGAGTGGCATGGAAGGAGACTGAAGCTGCTGTCCTAACTTGGAGGTAGGCTCCGGCTCTAGCAGCTTTTCAGGGCACAATCCTACCTGGAGTTAGGCTGGCACAGTTAAACCAGCAAAGTTTGGCTGGCAGAAGGGCTACCGTAAAGCACGTCTGGACCACTCTCGGAGTCAGAGAGGCCAGCTCACAGATGTGAGCCATCCTTTCCGACTCCAAGTGTAGTCCAAACATGCTTTATGGTGGCCCTTGTGCTGGCCAAACTTTGCTGGTTTAGCTTATGCCGGCCTAACTCCAGTTTAGGATTGCAGTCTTAGGGCACAGTCCTAACCAGCTTTCCAGCACTGACATAGCTGTGCCAATGGGGCATGTGCTGGCTCCTGCAGTTGGGGGTACAATCATGGAGCCATCGTCAAGGTAAGGACATGTTTGTTCCCTTACCTCAGAGTTGCATTGCATCCAGCTGGTGCTGGAAAGTTGGTTAGGACTGCGCCCTGAGTCGGGAAGGATGGCGCCTGTCTGTGTGCTGGCCTCCCTGACTCTGAGAGTGGTCCAAACACCCTTTATGGTGTCCCTTGTGCCTGTCAAACTTTGCTGGCCTAACTGTGCTGGCCTAACTCCAGTTTAGGATTGCTCCCCGAAAAGCTGCTGGAGCAGGAGGTGGGGGGCTGCGGTGGAGCTTTCAGGAGCTGCCAAAAAGGACCTCACCGGCCACATGCCACGTGTTGGACCACACCAGTCTAGAACAATCTCTTTTTAGAGGTCAGGAATGCCTCTGCTTTTATGATCTGTCAATAGGTCTGTAAGACCCATTTGTTTTATGCGGTGCTTGGAGACTGAGAGAGCAGTGCTAACCTGCTCCTAACCTGCTCTGGAGTAGGCAGAATAGGCAGAGTAGGCTGACCTGCACTGCACCCTAACCAAGTTAGGAGGGAGCAACAGTTTAGTGCAGGACAAGGGGACAAACACCCCAAAGTGAGCCCAATAGGGCTGCTCGGATCTGTGCCGGCAAAATAGCAGGCACAAGTCCATGCAGCCAGGAGAGGCTCAAACTGGGACCATCCAGCCCGTGGACAGGGGTTTGGATGTGGTCTAATGGCCATGTCCCATCTCTAGCCCCCTCTTACCCACGGGTCCACCCTCCCTCTGCCCCATTTCGCCTCCCACCAACCACCAGCACATCTCGACACTCTGGATTGAGCTCTGAGAATTCTTTAGAAGAGGTGAGTTAGGTTGTGGAAGAAGAAATTCTTGGTTGAATTGGCTCTTTCTTATGGCATTTTGAAAGGGACGTGGTGGCGTGGCGGGTTAAACCGATGTTCTGCTGAGTTTTCTGACCGGAAGGTTGGGAGTTTAAGACCGCACAATGGAGTGAACTCCCATTGCTTGTCCCAGCTCCTGCCAACCTAGCAGTTAGAAAGCACCTAAAAATGCAAGTAGATAAATAGGGACCACTTCGGTGGGAAGGTAACGGAATTCCATGTGCCTTGGCATATAGTAATCCCGCCACATGACCACAGAAACTTCGGCTCTTCGGCTTAGAAACAGAGGTGAGCACCGCCCCCTATAGTCGGGCATGACTAGACCATTCGGTCGTGGGGAAAACTTTTCCTTTATGGCATTTTATGTCCTACATGGGCAGCAGACCTCTAATGAATCTTCCTATTTGGGTGGCAAGAATGGGCTAGGCTGGATCAATGCCTTCCTTTGCTGCTAAATTACCAATAAAAGGTTTATCATGTGAGAAAGTTTATCATGTGTTGTTTTACATACTGTTTTACATACCGTTGAATCTTTGCTTTGCTCTCTTTAGCTTATTTTCTTGAGAATCCCTTTGAAGATGATGAATACATAGCAGTTGTATAGCACTTTTGAGTGTCCCAAATGTACTTCCCACATATTGGCATAATCCTTACCATGATGACCCTGTAAACTGGTTCTTATTTTCCCTGTGTTGCATATGGGGGGGGGGCTGAGGTTGAGAGGGGGCAGCTTGCCAAGGGCTATCTAGCAATTTCATGGCAGAGTGAGATTTGAACTGAAGCAGGCAGTCATGCTCAGTCCTTTAGTTACTCTGCCACACCAGCTCTCTATGGGTGCCATTGTATGGCAGAAATGTGTCAGGAAAATACTTTAAGGGTGAAATCCTATCCTGGAGTTCGGCAGGCACAGTTAGACCAGCAAAGTTTGGCCGGCACAAGGGCCACCGTAAAGTAGGTTTGGACCACTCTCAGAGTCAGAGAGGATGGCACACGTCTGTGTGCTGGCCTCTCTGACTCTGAGAGTGGTCCAAACCTACTTTACAATGGCCCTTGTGCCAGCCAAACTTTGCTGGTCTCACTGTGCCTGCCGAACTCCACAGTAGGATTGCGCCCTAAATAAATCAGCAAAAGGGTGGCTACCACCAACTGAAGGGTAATGCCCTGTTTGTGTAAATGGATCTCTGGAGAATGCACCACAGAAGTGTGATCGTTCCTGACGTTTTCGCAAGGCTTAACCTTCCTGAAATGTACAGAACTTCATTTTAATTTTAAGAGGCTCAAATATTTAAAAATAAGATCACTTGTCTCCGTAAGCTCTCACAGCTTGAGTTTGAGGAGCCATGGGGAGGACTTATCCCATCTTCCTCTTGCTTTTTATTTTTTTTATTTTAGTTCTCTACCTCCTTCCCTCTTAAACTTGGAATATCTTCTGAGAACAAGTTTGACTTTGTAGAGAAGGGTTTCTTTTTTTTTTTTTAGTGTGACAAATGTAAGACATGGCTTTCCTGAAGGGATGACATATTGGCCAGTGTTATAATTCTTTCAAGCCTACATTAATCCTTATTAATACTGTTGGCATAAAGTATGAGCTTGGGGGGGGGGGAGAGCATGAATGGAATGCAAGTTAGTTTTATGCCAGTACTTTCCCTCTGTCCCTTTAATGGGTCTTCTGAGCCGGAGGAGGCCTCCATCGCCCGAAGCACTTAAGACACAAGGCCACATGCTGCCCTTGATCCCTTGCGCACCGTTCCTATTAAGTCCAAGAGGAGCTGTGCATGCAGATGGCGGTTCTGCTGCCATCTTCATGCCGCGCCAGCCCTGCTTTTCATGAGAAAGGAGGGATTCAAACACACTTTTGGGGGGAGGGAGATGGGGTGGGTGAGAAAATTAGTAATGGGAGCCAGAGGTGGTCTTGCATCCTTGGGTCACTGAGCTGAGTCCTCTTTTGTAATGAGCGCATCCGTGAGGGTCAAGCCCCAGGAAAGGTGAAAAATTAAAAAAAAGAACAGTTTCATTCCTGCTTGCTGCTTGAAAAAGAAATAAAAGAGCAGCCTTGCGAGAGCTACGGAAAATGCGTTGTTAGTGAAACCTAACATAGCAGCTGTCAGGAGTAGGACAATCTTAACTGGGACCAGGCATGTGCAAAAAGGGGGCGTTTAACCCTTTCTTCTTGCAAGGCAGACCTGATGGAAATGCTCTCCCAAAGTTGCTAGAAGCATCAATGCCAATGGAAGCTTCATTTCTGGGGCTTATAGTTAGGGTTAAAAGGTAAAGGTAAAGGTTTCCCCACAACTGAATGGTCTAGTCGTGACCGACTGTCAGGGGTGGTGCTCATCTCCGTTTCTAAGCCTGTAGAGCCAGCGTTTGTCTGGTTGGTTAGGACAGTGCCAGTCTAATTGGCCTAAAGCCTGCCCTGGGTGACTATATCACACACTTGTACCAGGCCCAGAAAATCATGGGCTGTGCTTCATCAGCACTTAGGGCCTCAAATTCAGTTTTGTTCCAAGCAAAATAGTCAGGTTACACTCGGGTCCCATTTACTGTATGACCTGCACAGCAAATATGTGCCACATAATGCAGACCTGGAGTGCATTATAGTAGACTTGGGTATTTTATTTCTCCTTCAAGAAGCAGCAAAACTACATGGGAAATTTTTTGACCAACTATGAAATTTCAAGTCAGCCAGAGAAAAGAAAGCAAATAAGTGTTAAGATGATTAAGAAAGAGAAAAGGCTTTCTTTCCCCCCTTTCTGTCTTCCTTTCTCCTTCCTTCAACGGACTGGCAACAAGAAGAAACTAGTCATGTTCAGAGCTGCCAGGGCATCAGAGGAAGACGATGTGTAGAGGGAAAAATTAATGACATGCTAAATATATTGTTGTAATGCACTGGGAACATCTTCCCTTTCCGAAGGAAACAGCTTAAAAACCACTTGTGAGAAACGCAAGTCGGGCTTGAGCAGAAACGACTCTGTGGACAAAATGTGTGGATAAGTAAGTTGTCTGTAGGCAACTGCAGGCCCACATGCTTGGTACCAAGAGCTCTTTGTATGTATTGTTGGGTTTTCTAAAATACAGATCCTTGGCGTAGAGAGGGAGAGTCAGAAGCCCAGGAGAAAATGTAGAAAGGACCGCTTGACAGAGGAATTTTTAAGAGCCTAATCAGCGGCGTCATGCAGCCGGAACGCTGGGCAGGAGGAACGGGTGAGCGGCAGCCCGCCTGTTGCGTTCCGGTCCATTTTGCCATCTTCCCCGCCCCCACGGCGAAACAGACCGGAATGCAACAGGCGGGCTGCCGCTCACCCGTTCCTCCCGCCTAGCGTTCCAGCTGCATGATGCCACTGAGCCTAATCCTATGCTTCCCCACTGCTCACTGGCAAAGCAGCACCAATGTGGGTGCTGCTGCATCCTGTGGGGCCGAGGAAGAAGCTGGAGGTCCCATCAGAGTAAGGGAACATTGGTTGCCTTACCCCATGTAATGCCCCTGCAGCCCTGAGCCCGCTATAGCAGGCAAAGAACTGAGAAGACCCATGAAGGTCTCCACAGCCTGGGAGGGGTTTGCGATTCAGCAGCAGACTCTGACACCATCCCCACCCCCTGCCCAGGCCCAATCCCCTATGTTCTATCCTCCTCTCACCCAGTTCCACCCCCTGCCTGCCTTCCCCCCACTCCAGAACATCTTCCCACCACCAGTAGGGAGAACTACTGCTCAGCACCCCAGCAACATGTCCTCCTGATGCTGAGGTCCAGCACCAACCGGTGCAGGCATCTCTGCTGCGAGTTTTCTGCTGGCACTGGAGTACCTTACAACACTTTTGCAATGACAGTGAGGCAGGAGTGCTAGCGGTATACTGGGAACAGTAGTTGTTCCCAAATGACAATCTGTCAGCACCCACTAGTGGGTCATGAGCAGTGGCGTCATCCAAGCGGAACGGCCCATTCCGCCGTTCCGCCAGTTCTGCGGATGGGCCTGGGCCGCGCCGCCTCTCCGGAGGACGGGCGAGCTGCTCCTGGGCCTGCCCACCTGCCCTCACGTCCCAAATCGCTCTGAAATGGAGTGATTTGGGCGCTGTGAGGCACAGGAAGGTGTGGCAGCCCTCCTCCATAGGGGCGGAGGGTTGTCAATCATCCGGGCGTTCCGGTTCCTGGCGCGCCCGGATGACATCACTGGTCATAAGGCAATTTCAGGTAGGTTGTGAAGCATCTAGGACAGCCATCTTTGAAATATGGGAAGATGGGGCACTGGACAGGGGGAGGGCTGTATGCAGTGGTGTCAGCCTACCGGTTCGCTGGGCGGAGTTTTCGCGGTCGCTGGGCGGGTTTCCACGGTGATCAGCAGCGGGCGTGCTTTCGCCATAACGCAACGGGACGCAGCGAGCACGCTGCCGATCACCGTGGAAACCCGCCCAGCGACCGCGAAAACTCCGCCCAGCGAACCGGTAGGCTGACACCACTGGCTGTATGGTTATTTTGCTTGTGTCAAGGTTTTAACTTTCTGATTCACTTTGCTGTTGGAAAATAACCCAACTTATTGCTGCATTCTCAGGAAAGCAGCAGGCTCTGGCATCACAATGATGGCACTTCCGGCTATGACATCACTTCCAGTGGGTCCTAGATAGATTGTCATTCTAAAAAGTGGGTCCCAGTACTAAAATGTTTGAGAACCACTGCCCTATAGGATTGGGTCCTTGGTCTCCCTAAATAGCCAGCTAGTGTGTAGAGGGAGGGGTGCCATTTTGGATTCTGTGAATATGCATGGAATAGAGGGGAGATTATAGCAAGGTCTCTTCTTGGACAAAATGCACTCAAGTTTAAACTGGAACAAAGCAATACATATTAAAAATACATGTTGTGCTCTCAGTATAGGAAGGCCTCCCTACCCCCCCCCTTTTTAGGCAGAGCAAGCATGTTTAGCAAACATTCCTAGTATTTGAGCCCATCTATGAGGCAGTTTTACAATCTGTAGAATTTATGAGTTGATCACAGTTATGGCTGTTCCTAATATACAGGGCAATATACAATGTATAATTGTATGCAATGTATACAATGCAAGTAGATAAACAGGTACCACTTCAGTGGGAAGATAAACGGTGTTCCATGCGCCTTGGCATATAGCCATGCTGGCCACATGACCATGGAAACTGTCCTCGGACAAACGCCGGCTCTTCAGCTTAGATAGCGGCATCATGCTACCGGTACGCTGGGCGGGAGGAACGGGTGAGCGGCAGCAGGGGCAGGGAAGATGGCAAAACGGAGCATTATGCAACGGGCGGGCTGCCGCTCACCCGTTCCTCCCGCCCAGCATACCGGTAGCATGACGCCGCTGAGCTTAGAAATGGAGATGAGCATCGCTCCCGAGAGCTGGTAATGACTAGGCCATTCAGTCATGGGGAAACCTTTACCTTTAATATACAGGGCACAATCCTAACCTGGAGTTAGGCCAGCACAGTTAGGCCAGCACAATTTGGCTGGCACAAGGGCCACCGTAAAGTGTGTGTGGCCCACTCTTGGAGTCAGGGAGGATGACGCACATCTGTGTGCAGGCCTCTCTGACTCCAAGAGTGGTCCAAACTCGCTTTATGGTGTCCTTTGAGCCAGTCAAACTGTGCTGGCCTGACTGTGCCGGCCTAACTCCAGGTTAGGATTGCACCCACAGTCATTACATAGGCTCTGAAATGTCCTTCTTTTACTTTTAAGCAAGCCCTTCAGAGGCCCTTCTAAATTCTATTCCTAAGAAACAGACACACCCAGTTTGGTGATTCCGTAGTACTGTCCTGTACATAGATCCCAGAAAATAAATTCCCAGCTAGTTTAGGATATTGAAATTACTCCTGAAAAATCTATAAAACCATGTTGGAGCATTTGCATCGTTTTAACTGCTGGCCTAATACGACATGGATTTGCTCCACAGACAGTAAATATCACACCATCCCCAGGGTATAATGAGAAACCGGCATCTAGGTCGAAGATTCGCTTATGCAAATGTAATTTAAAAAATTTCAATTAGTTTCATGTATCAAACATAGAGATGAATAAAAGTTTGATTAAATTTGCATTTGTTGTAAACTATATTTTGGCACTCCTGAAGGGGAAAATATATATCTCATAGCCCAATCCTATGCATGACTTCTCAGAGTTAAGTCGCATTCTAATCAATGGGGCTTACAACCAGGTAGGTGTACATAGGATTACAGCCTTAGGGTCAGTGGTGTTATCTACTCCCGCGGAGATGGAACGCTGGCCGGGACTTACGTTTGATTGACAGCCCGCCCATGGCGTTCCGCTGCCCGCCCGCCCGCCGCGCAGGGAGCCCCTGGTTGTCGCGCCCCACTGCTGCTCTCCTAGGCACCCGACGCGTGCCCCCACGGCTTCTGCGGCGAGCTGGCGCCCCCTCGAAGGCCAGGGCACCGGCAAAACGCTACGGATGGGCAGCCAATCAGAGCGTAAGTCCCGCCCAGCGTTCCGGCACCTTGTTTATGAATGACACCACTGCTTAAGGTGCAATCCTAGCCTGGAGATAGGCCAGCACAGTTAGGCCAGCAAAGTTGGGCTGACACACTGGACACTGTAAAGTGTGTTTGGACCACTCTCTGACAGCCCAATCCTAAGCAGCGCTGGAGCAGGTAGGCAGGTGGGCCTGCTCTGTACCCAGCACTGCTTATAGGGAGAGTGGAGCCTCCCTGGCACAAGGGCACATGTGCCCTTGCACGAGGGGAGTTGCCAGCCTCCCTATGGGCTTCTCGGATCTGCACCTGCGAAATAGCAGGTCACAGATCCAAGGAGACCACACGGCTTGAACTGACATTGCGTTGACACAAACGGGCACCTGGGATTGCGCCCTGAGTCAGAGAGGCCAGCACACAGACGTGCACCATCCTCCCTGACTCCGAAAGTGGTCCAAACCCGCTTTATGGTGGCCCTTACTTTGCCGGCCTAACGGCCTAAACTAAACTCCAGTTTAGGATTGTGCTCTTAGTTCCCCACCTAGTTTACCCATCCTGAATGGGGAGAGGAATGACCCTTGTGGATCAAGGTAAAGATTTTTTTTTTATTATATCTGTAATTTTGGACTTCTGCATATATGAATGTATGAATGGCTAGATGGGAATTCCTCATAGACGAATAGAAGTAAAGGTCACGCCATCAGCTACTGGAAAGGCAATTTTCCCTATATTTGCAATAAGGTCTTTAGTTTGACCTTTGACGTCTTCGTGGTTCCCTCTGACCCTGCGTGATCACACTGCTAGACTATTAGGAGTTGAAGGTCATGCCACATGCTTCACCACTTCCAAGGTCAAGTGTTGGGTCACATTAGAGGCAGTCTGTAAAGCTCCTGAAAATTATGTATCGAACCATGTATGGCTTGACGTTTTGCAGCTAATTGTTCTTTGTCTTGAAGCATCATATGACCCAACAAGCATGGGAAGGTTTCTTCAGATGATGAACCCAATAACGTATAAGACTGGTGGATGTTGATTTAAATCTTTTAATAGCATAAATCAGTGGCTCCGAAATTCCAATAGGGGAACTGGGGACCAGGTAAATCTTGGTGGGTGGTGGGTGGGGAGGGGGGCAGTGCCAGCGGTGCAGCAATTGTGGTACTGCTGTGATCAAGGGGCTTTTTCACTGACCTGGGGGGCAGCACTGGTCTTCAGCAGGGTGCAAGGGGGCTCACAGCCCCCTCTGTGGTTTTTTTTTTTAAATCAAAAATTGAAAATGAGTTCTGATTGGAGGAAAGTGCTGTTTAGAGCAGTGGGAAGCAGTAGATCTGAGATCCCATGTCAAAAGCAGCAAGAGAAAGGTCCTGCTCAGTGGGTGAGAGAGAGAAGCTAGAGCTAAGTGGATTCTAGAGCAGTGCTCTTCAAGTGGTGGGTCACAATCCACCATAGAGAGCAAAAAGGGCCATTTCTCCTTAAGGCGAGTGGACAAGAATGGGTGCCCCGACAGAGCCATATCGATCATGGTGCTGCAGGAACTCAAAGACATCTAAAGGTACCGGGGGGGTCACAAAGCCTCCTGGAGGGTCCTAGAGGCCTTGCAGCCCCCTCTGAGAGTCACGCCTCTGCAGAAGTGAGCTCTGAGTTGCAATCAGAACTCACTTCCAGTTTTTGATCAACACCAATTGCTTTCGATCCAAAAACCGGAAGTGAGTTCTGATTGCAAATCGGAGCTCAGTTCTGCAGAGGTGTGACTCTCAGAGGAGTTTCTGAGCATCTAGGATGCCACGAGAGGCTTCACTATCCCCCCAGGTACCTTTACCTTGTCTCTGGGTCTCTGCAGCATTGTGACTGATATGGGACTGTCGGGGCACCCCCCCTCCCAATCCCCCCCCCCCGCAAATACTTACCTGCAGTCTTTGAACTCCTGGACAGTTTGAGGACTGCTGCTCTAGAGTAAAGAAAGGTAGTAATAGGAGGGGTTAGAACACCACTGCTACAAGAATCGTCATTATCCCCTTTCCCCCACTGACAGCTTCTTATAGGCAGCAATGGAAGGAATGCGCTCAGCTGTCTGTGATTATGCCTGTACATTCATCTGTCAAGGAGATAGTTCATGTGGAGTTGAGGTTAGGGTTAGATGGGGGACCTGAGTTCAAAAGAGTAGAGAATTGGCTCCATGACTAGCTCTGAAACTCAAGGCCTATGCAGAAGTGAAAATTCACTGAGGAAAGCTCAGTTTTAATTTGCTGATTTTGTGGGTGTTTTTTTTTATTCCTCATGAACAAACTGATGATGAAGCATCAAAAGGGAAATGTTGACTCTGCAGATCTGGCAATGCCTTCCTTTCCACAGAAGGAGGGTGTTTTTTGTTCCCTGTTAGCGAGCGAAATGACCAGTCTAGAAATACACCATCGGGTGTATGATTTCCAGTTATTATGAATCTTCAACAGCTTATACAGAGAGGACTTTAGCTCAGTGGTAGGGCACAGCCTTTTCATGCAGAAAGTCCCAGGTTGAATTGTCAGTGTTGAAAAGGTTGAACTAGATGGATCAATGATCTGACTCAGAGCACAATCCTAATCTGGAGTTAGACTGGCACAGCTAGGCCAGCAACATTTAGCTGGCACTAGAGCCACCGTAAAGTGTGTTTGGACCACTCTCGGAGTCAGGAAGGATGGTGCACGTCTGTGTGCTGGCCTCTCTGACTCCGAGAGCGGTCCAAACATACTTTACAGTGTCTCTTGTGCTGGCCAAACTTTGCTGGCCTAACTGTGCCAGCCTAACTCCAGGCTAGGATTTTGCCCCCAGTATAGGGTAGCTTCGTACGGTATGGTTGCTTTTCTTCATTTGCTTGAAAAGACTTTTTTATTAATTCTGCTTTTTAACTGAATGACACCTATAACAACTTGCAAAACGAAAGCATCTGGTGTAGTATGGTGGCAGGGGGCCAAGCGAGAAACAACACGACAGATCTGTGAAGATCTCCTGGTATGTTTTTCTTTGATTAAGAACAAAGCAAAAAATATTGGTTAGTTGAGGCGGTAAGAAATTTGGATTGGGCCGTACGAGTAGGTGTTTAACTATATAACCTCATGTAGGGGTGTAGCTAATGAAAGTGTAGCCCAGTGCAAAGGGCAAAATGTTGCCCTGGAAGTGACATCACAATAGGAAGTGACAGCACAGTTGTATTTCCATTTTATGCTTTTTTGGCCATACCTTTTGGTAAAGATATTACACGCTGGTTTGTTTTCTTGCATTCTGCATTAAATTACCTTTCCAATATATATAACCTGATGGTATTATTCATTCATACATTCATAAGACTTTCACAAATTTGGCGACTAGTGTCAAGCTCTGCTTGTTGCCCCCCTAAAGCTTGTTGCCCGGTGCAATTGCACCTCCCTGAACTTCTTTAGCTACATCCCTGACCTTATGCTCTTTCCCTGATTCAAATCACTCTCCCCAAACCACTGTTAGTTGCAGAGGATCTTTGTTATAGCTGTCCTTTTCCTCCTCAAACTTACAGAACTTTAGGAGGATGATTTTGGTGATCCCAGTGGGACTTACTTCTGAGTAGATCTGCCTTTAGCTGCATTGCAAGTCAGGGAACTGGGGTTTGTAGGGAGAGGAAGGAGTACCTCCCTACCGCAGTGATTCTCAAACCTTTTTGACTGGTGGCTCCCTTGACCTACTGGGCCATTGGTCAAGGCTCCCCATTAGAGCTGCATTCTTATGCATTGTATTGGGAGATGCATCCCCCCCCCAAGCATGGCTTCCCTGGAAGGTTTCCATGGAAACATGGTTCCTGTCATGGCTAACAGTTTAAAAACCACAGCAACTGGTGCTATTGCACCAATTCTAAATTACTCTCGGGGTACTTCTAAATTGGGGACGTGGTGGCGCAGCGGGTTAAACCGCTGCTGCTGGGCTTTCTGACCGGAAGGTTGGGAGTTCAAGACTGCGTGATGGAGTGAGCTCCCGTTGCTTGTCCCAGCTCCTGCCAACCTAGCAGTTCAAAAGCACCTAAATGCAAGTAGATAAATAGGGACCACTTCAGTGGGAAGGGAACGGCGTTCTGTGCGCTATGGCATAGAGTCATGCCAGCCACATGACCATGGAAGCTTGTCCTCGGACAAAACGCCAGCTCTACAGGCTTTGAAACGGAGATGAGCACCACCCCCTACAGTCGGTCACGACTAGACCATTCGGTTGTGGGGAAACCTTTACCTTTTTACTTCTAAATTAGCCATCCTCGGGGGAAAAGCACCAGCAAACTAGCTGGAGGATGTCCAAGGAGATTGGCAGCTGGGTGTCCTACCAGGAGTTTGATTGCCTTCCCCACCATAGCATGTTGCATATGCTCCATTGGTGTCACTGCATGCTATGGACTGCCAGGTGTTAGGATTGGGCTGCCATATTAAAAAGCAACATTGGACTCACCTTTTGGCATACATTGGCAAACAGATTGCCTACCGACAAATGTGGGAAGAATTTTTCTATAGGCCCTGAGATACATTAAATAGAGGCATTTCTCACAGTCTTTATGTGCCAGGATGGTAGAATGAATAGGTCATGAGCAAGTACTAAATAGGTTGGTGGCATGGCTGATTGGCAGGCAAGATTCAGGGATGTGGAGGTGGGAGTGGAGGTGGGGGTGGAAGGAAGATATTTTGGTTTAGCTGCAGCATGAACAGTTGCCCCATTGACTGAAACCTTTTATTTTGTCTACAAGCTTCCACAGGTACTGCTAACAAAAGATTAAGAACATGCATGCATGCACATCTCAACACATACACACACACACACACACACACACTCATGCATGCATGCGCGTGCACCCACCCACCCACCCACCCACACACCCACCCACACACACACAGAATGAAATAGGCCATTAAGAAATATTTTAGCACAATGCAATTATTACAGCTGTATAATTGAATGGGGAAACCATTGATCTGTAGTAGAAAGGAAATTGCTCTTTTTTTTTCATTGTGTTCCCCATGAATATGTGAACATTAATCTCAATCTATAATCAACATTCATTTCAAATCTGATTGCATGCCACTAAACACCCGTAGCTATGCTAACATTATGTTAATACGGTTCAACATCATAGCTCCCAGCTTCACAGCACAAATATTTTTCTTTGGCAATCAATAGTAATTTCAGTGGAGTGGATGGAAGTCACGTTTTAATGGTAATCTTTCCGCCAAGTCTCCAAGTGGAAACTCGGCTGGTACCTTAACACGGCTGCGGAACATTGCATGTAATCAGATAAATTAACCTAAAAGAGAAAAAGAGAGTGAGGGGAGGGGAAATACAGATGCGGGGAGGCAAGTGCCAAGATGCTCTACGTACTCTTGATAGATTAAAGTGCTCATTACTATGAAAGAGACAGAGAGTGGATTTCAAGAGTGGAGGCTGAATTCCTTTGGCTCCGAGCCACGGTGATACTGCAAGGCAGGTCGCACAGTCGTGAGTGCATATAGCTCACAGCAGCAAGACAGAGACACTCTGCAAACCCAGCCTAACTGTATTACTCCTAATTCGGCTTCCTAGAAAGCCAAAGCGGAGGTCGGTTTAGGTTTGTTATGTCATCAAGCAGGTTTGTTTTGAGTGCAAGGCTTTTAACACACACACACACACACACACACACACAGAGAGAGAGAGAGAGAGAGAGAGAGAGAGAGAGAGAGAGAGAGAGAGCGTTGTGGTCTTTAAAAATACTCCTAATCTGTGTTTTGACCAAGGAGTGTAGTTAAGAACTAGGATCCTAACTAGTGCAGCAGGGCCGGCCTTAAGCCAATGTGACCAATGTCATCACATAGGGCCTTGCACATTGGGGGGCCCCGGACCAACCCAGCAAGCAGAATACCTGATACTGCAGCCAAGATCTCTGTGGGCTATAGATCAATGGGGTGCAGAGCAGCTTTCCCTTGGGCCCTCCCACCTGCCGCTGCCTCCGAATGGCCCAAAATGTGCTTCCTGAAAGCAGTTGGAAATGATGTCAGCATGCTGCCACCAACAATTTCCAGGTGCTGCATGTGGCACCAGAAGCGCTTTTCTTGGTGAATAGGGGCCCCACGAGGGCGGTTGGGGGCCCCGTGGAAAAGCTCTGCATTGGGCCCCATCGCTCCTAGAGCCGGCCCTGTAGTGCAGTTAGTATTTATGATGTGGACAGGGAACTAAGAAGCTCTTCTCAAAGAGGATGGGGCTCATGGTGGGAGGTGGGGGGGGGAGACATAGGTAGCTGAAGGAGGCCCTTGATAGATTTCTCTTGTATCATAGAATAGAGTTGGAAGGGACAGGTGGGAGGGAGGAACTGGGTGGGGCTGGGCGGGCCAGTAGGCGTGCTGGCCTGGGGAGGCGGGGGGCAGGGCTGAGATGCCAGGACAAACTTTGAAAAACAGTGGACTAGCTGGAAGTCTAGTGGACTCTCTAAACAGTTTCATGTTTTCCTTGTCAAATACACAAACCCATTGCAGGAAAGTGCAATGCTGCAATTCCTGTCTGAACAAATAACACAGGTTGCCTATTTCGGGGGACATCTGTTCTACCCCTACACCTTGACTCTACCCTTTTTAATCTAGGGACGCAACCCCAACCTGGAATTAAGCTGGCACAAGTCCTTTATGCTGGTACAAGGGAGCCAGCATGCCCAAAGCCTTCGGCTGGCACAAGGGAGGCATGGCACGGGCGCAACAGGTGTCTTGTTGCCTTAGCACTGATGCAGGGGGGCGGCTTGGTGCCCCCATGTTGGCACTAATGATGTCGTGCCAACACTATGCCGTCAAATTGGCATGATGGGCGCCTTAGGATGGTGCTGCCCATCTACATAAAATCTATCCATTTTTATCTATATTTTATCCATATTTATATTAATCTACCTAAATTAATAGAATGACTTGCCAACCAGTCTCTCTCTCTCTCTCTCTCTCTCTCTCTCTCTCTCTCTCTCTCTCTCTCTCTCTCTCTCTCTCTCTCTCTCTTCTCAAAGGAGAAAAGTTCCTTTGCTGTTGTAGGGAAGAAGGGTAATTGTATCGTGAGTGTGACGGTCTTCCTGGACCCTTGTGAACTGTGTAAAATTATCTCAAGATTACGAGCCTGAGACATGAGGGGCCATTCTGGCTGGATTGGAGGTTCCAGCCTCTGCTTTTTAACATTCCACTTTTATTTGCAGGCTATGAAGCGTAATAGTTCACCATTTTGGTTTAAGTATCACCATAAAAGTCAGCGAGATGGAACAGGCAATAAGCAGCCGTTTTACATCACTGTTACGGAGTGCTTAAGGCTTCGTTAACCTCTTCAGCCAGGAGCTGTAGGACAGGGACCGACAACACGGAAGGGATCTGGACCGGGGCTTAGATCACATCTGTGTGATGCTGGCTGGTACAGTAAGATGGGCCTCCTCGGCAGGAGTGGGCTAAGCAGATCTTCCCGCTGCCTTTGCTAGAATGCACCTCCCCACATAAACTTTAAACCCCTTATACATTTATGCTGCTTCCAGGTCCTGATCACCCTTAGCAGTGGGGGCAAAGCACTGAGGGCACAATCCTATAATGAATGTTGGGCTGACACAATGCATTTGCGTTGGCCCAACGTCACTAGCGCCCCCCCCCGCATCAGCGCTATTGCTGTTGGAAGGGTGGAAGAGAGGGGGGAACTGGGGGGGGTTGGGGGGGGCAGTAGGCGTGCTGGCCCGGGGAGGGGGCGGGGTCAGGATGCTGTGCAGCTTCCTTGGCTCTGTGCCTGCCATACTGCAGGCAGAGATCCAAGGAATCCATAGGGGAGGCTGGAGCCTCCCCAGCGCACCATTTAGCTCAGGCCCGCCAGCCTCGCTATTCCAGTGTTGCTAAATGTTGCAGGAGCCTGAACTCCTGTGTGATGTGGCTCCTCCCCCTTGGCTCCAGAGTGTTCTGCTGCTTGTAGAGCAAAGCCTCAGAGCCAGCTCTTGGAGCTGCAACTGGCTCTGGAGTTGAGGGGGAGGGACCGCGATGCACAGGAGCTCAGGCTCCTGCCACAGAGCTTTGTCCCCGCTTCCACTGACCCTCAGGAAAGCAGCCGAGGGGTCAAGGAGATGCAAGCCAAGAGAGGCGAGGCCCAGTGAAGTGGCGCCAACCTCTTTACCTTCAGAACTGCCTCTTTTCTCTGACCCCTGCCCGATCCTGCGTCAAACAAACATTCTTCAGGATGAAACAGAACATGCCGGAACTGGGCTGCTGCCTCACCGATCTGTCTTCCAGAGTGCATGGCAGAAGATTGAAGAGCATATGGAAGTGCTCAGTGGATGGTGGGCCAGGGTAGGGGTGGGGAAGGCATAGGTATGGGGCAACCAGTGGAGCACTCAGCTTACACTCCATACAGGGGCCGGGCCAATGCTCTGCGCCCCTAGCTTCTACTCTCTGCTCCCTCTCCGCCCATTGACATGCTCCACTTTTCAGCCATACAGGGCCAAGGGAGAGAGGGTGGGCTAAAACAGCACGCCTTTGTGAGAGGCAAGGCGCCTCTTTGCCGCCTTCCACCTGCCCCAGGAGCTCCGCATCCAGGGACCCTCCCCCCCCGCCCAATGGTAGGCCCATGATCAGTGGTGTCATTCAAATGATTTAGGAACAGGAACTCACTTTTGATTGGCACTTGTCGGGAACCTGGAACCAGCCACGAAGCCTGTTAGGATCCGGAACGCCCGTTCTGGTCCATTCCCCCTGAATGACATCACTGCCCGTGACTGGGGGCACCCTATTCATTAAGAACATAAGAAAAGTCACAATGGATCAATCAAAGACCCATCTAGTCCAGCTTCCTGTATTTCACAGTGGCCCACCAGATGCCTCAGGGAGCACACAGGACAACAAGATACCTACTTCCTGTTGCCACTCCCTTGCAACCAGTAAGGAGCCGTTCATCACCCCCTCTACTTCAAGTTCCAAACAGCCACTTCTGCCAGGCTCATTCTTGGGTCAGCCCTGCACTGAATTGTTTATGTGTTGTAAATGGGGACATTCTGCTTCATGCCTTCCTCATGAGCTTCCAGAGGCATCTGGCCTGACCTATTGTGGCTGAAAACAGATGGACATTTGACCTGATCCAGCAAGTAACCGGGTTAAGCATTCCAGCGTTCAGTCTGAAATTGTCAAGCTTTCTACATGCTCGAAGTGAAAAACCTAAGCCTTTTGGTCTGAGCACTTGCAGAGGCTCTCATATGCCCATGGAAGGTCAAACCTTTGTGGTCATTAACCACTAGCACAAAAATCACAAAGGTTCAAATGAAAAAGAATCTTTGTGGCCAGCCAAGTTGCTTGCAAACTTTCCAGCTTTGATGAATGCATTCAAGCTCCTTTGGATTCATTCAAGCCGAGAGAGGAGTTCAATATTGTAAGTACCCCTGAGTGGATGCTTGCAACATCAGCTCCCAGAAACAATTCCTATATTCATGAGTTTAATTCTAGACATGGTATAAATGAGTGGTTTTCAAAATGTGCTCATGAGAACCCTAGGAATTCTTACAAGTTTAATCGATGTTCCGCAAGATCAGTAACCATGGGCTATTAATTTTTTCAATTGTTTGGATAATTTTATTTATTTGGGGGAATTTATATCCCAATGTTGGACTCACAAGAAAGGGGGGAAGGCAAAGTCCCTGTAGCTGTTCATTCTCTGGTCGATGGTTGGGGCAAGGCTGGTCTTCACTTTTGCCATGAAGTTGTTAAAAATATTTATAAACTGTTTGTCATCAAAAGTTTACAAAGTGGTTCACTTTGAAAAGTGGATTCGCTAGCCCCAAAGAGGTCCACATCTAAAAAGATGAAAAAGAGACATCAGCAATCAGCCACTGGATGGTCAATTTGGTTGGTGTTCTTCCTGAAAGGAATGGGTGCAGTCTCCTTAGAGGCCCTCTGCTTTCTGGCCAATATTCGATGCTTCCCTTTGTTGTTGATTTGGAGTGTTTATAGCAGAGTTGGGGGCTTGTGGACCCATTCAGCGCTTGCCTAGCGCGATCGGAGCGGAGGAACGAAGCGATCGCTACATTTCAATAACAAAGTCTTTTATTGGTTACAGTAGCGAAAGTTAGAAAGTGAGAAGTTCTATTTGCCGGTCAGCGAAAGCCGGCGAAGGCTTGCCGCGTACAAGCGGCTTTTCAACGCATGTTGTTACATTCTCAGTTACAGTCTCAGTCTCTTTCTCTCAGTGCGCACACAGTAAAAACATAAGTTATATAGGAACAAAGGGGTGTAGCCAGAGCATATCTGGTAGGTGGATACCTGAAGACCCTTGTGCCCCAAGTTAACCAATGGGGTGCCCCTTTGAACATCATGATCTCATGAGAAAGTGGATGTTTGCTAGCCAGCGTTTCCCGTGAGAAACATTGCCTGCTTGTGTTCCACTATCTAAAGGGAGTTCAGCTACTGTGTAGCAGGTTGCACTAACAAGCTGGGAAGCTGACCACCTCAAGGACACACAGGTGCTCTATCTGATTTGGAGACGAAGAGACGGAATGCCAGTTTCCACTAGTTCTGGAGTGTGTGGTGTGAAACTGCAACACCCCCCCATTGCGTCTCGGAAGTCATCTTTTGGCGCCAAATCTAACATTTGAACTGCTTGTTTGAATTGTGGCGCAGGAAGTGCTTTGGTCAGGACATCTGCGATGTTCTCCTGCGATGGACAGTAAAGCACGTCAATGTCCCCGTTTTGGACTGCTTCTCTGACATGTTTATGCTTTATGTCAACATGCTTAGAGTGCATCCGGATTCGTTCTGACCCAGCAATCTGGATTGCGGACTGGTTGTCCATCCAGATCTGGATTGGATTTGTTTGTGGAGCATCCAAATCCGACATCAATTGCCTGAGCAGGTGTAGGTAGTTGGTCACATGACTCAGGGCTGTGTACTCACTCTCTAGAGTAGAACACGCGATAGTCTTTTGCTTGTGTGACCCCCAATCTATCACGCAATCCCCAAGGCGTATGGCATAGCCTGTGGTAGATCTCCTTGTGTCATCCCCCCCAAAGTCACTGTCTGCAAAAACTTCCAATTGCAGTGCTCCTTTTGGGGTGATGTGGTACTTGTGGCTACTTGTGCCTTTCAAGTACCTGAGGATGCGTTTCAAGGCTATCCAATCTGCCTGTGTGGGATTTGCAGCTTTTCTGCTCAGGTGATTGACTGCAACGCTAATGTCTGGGCGCGTCCAGCACGCAAGGTGTGTGAGTGAACCCAACAGTGAAAGGAACATGTTCTGGTTTGGAAATGGTGCAGACTCTTCTGCTTTTTCCCCTCTCCCCATCACTATTGGAGTTGACACAACCTTGCAGTCTTGCATGCCCCATATCTGGAGTAGATCGTGGATCTTTTTCTCCTGACTGAGGAGAAAACCAGCACTGTCAGCTGTGCGTTCGATCTCTACCCCTAGGTATTGACTGACAGGACCAAGACATTTAAGTGTGAATGTCTTTTGAAGTTGTAGTGTGATCTGATTGATCTGTTGTGTTGTCTTTGCGAGGACCAGCAAATCATCAACAAAACATAACAGAACACATAATTTCTCCCCTTTTCCCTTTCTGAAAAGGCATGGATCAGCTGTGGAGGGGGTGAACCCCAATTTTTGCAGCTGCTCTTTAAGGCATAAGTGCCAGCTTCTCCCACTTTGTTTCAAACCATAAACAGCTTTCCTGAGGCGAAAATGTGAGTAATCGCTTTGCACACCTGGAGGTATTGTAATATATACCTCTTCCTGCAGGTCTGCGTGCAAGTAGGCTGTCCCAACATCAAAATGGTGAACTTGATAGCCTCTGTTGGCTGCTACGGCAAGCGCTGCGCGTAACGTGGTGGCTGCAAGTGTTGGTGAATAGATTTCCTCGAAATCTACACCTGGGATTTGTTTACAGCCACGGATCACTAAACGGGCTTTCTTTAACGGCTCAGCACCTTCCCGATCTTTGAGAACAAACACCCATCTGGAATCAATTGCGTGTTTTCCAGCTGGTAATGTTGCTGGCTCAAAGACCTTTAAGTCGTGCATTGCCTTTAATTCAGTCCGAATAGCTTGTAGCCATTCTTCCTTCTGGGCTTGCGGTAGCTCCATGACATCTTGGTATGTCTGAGGTACCTTTCCTACCTCTACCTGGTAGGTTAATCTTTGGGGTGGGACCCCACGCAAAGCCCTTGGAGGAAGGATGCGTCTGGTCGGAACAGCTTGTTCCGGTGTAGCTTCCTCTGAAGACGTGCTTGTATCTAATCCTGGAGTGGCCCCCCCCCTCCTCCAGCAGCCTGTCAGGGCGTGCTGGTGTGGCAGGAGATGGCTCCTGTCTTTGTAGAGTTCTCTGAGGAGTTGATGCGGGCTGATCGGGAGTGCTTTCTAATCTTGCTCCCCCCCCCCATTTTCTGCAGCTTGTGTGGGGATGCTGACTGTTCTGTCAGCATGACCTGGCAGTAACCCTTGCTCAGAGAAATCGTAAGAGTTGGATATTGTGACAGTTTTGTGGTCAGGATTGAGGAATTTGAGCGCTTTGCAATTCGGTTCAAACCCAATAAACTGCAGCCGCCTGGCACGCGGGTCATCTTTTCTGCGTGTTTCCCGATCTGCATGTACAAAGGCGTATGATCCAAACGTCTTTAGAAATGCAAGATTGGGAGGTTTGCCGAATAGCTTGGTGTAGGGGACCCCGTCAATCGAACGGTGGTAAACTCGATTTGAAATAAATACAGAATATTTCATCGCCTCTCCCCACAACCCTTTGGGTAGTTTTGACTGCTCCATCAGCGCTCTGACCATGCTCTGGAGCTCACCGTTTTTCCTCTCCGCCACCCCGTTATGCTCTGGGGTGCGGGGAGCGGTGAGCCTGTGGGTGATGCCCTGCCTTTCCAACCATTGAGACATCTCCCTACTCAGAAATTCACCTCCCCGGTCGGTTTGGATCGCCACCAGGTGATGCCCAAGCCGCCTTTCCGCCCACCTGACCCAATTGCGGATTTTATTAGCAGCTTCAGACTTTTGGCGCAATAAAAATGCAAAACTATACCTCGTAGCATCGTCCACGAGCGTAAGAACGTATTGCGCCCCCCCTGCTGTCTTTTTCACAGGGCCGATTAAGTCCATATGCACCAGCTGTAAGGGGGTTTGAGTCTGGCGGTTGCTGAACTTCGGGATGGATGCGCGATGCGATTTAGTAAGTTTACACACATCACAGTCCACAAAAGCATCGCAGTCTTTTAAGTCCATTCCGTGCACAAGTTCAGCTGTCTTTTTCACATAGTCATGATTTAAATGTCCTAATCGAAGGTGCCACACGTGCCCACAGGATCGGTGCTTTGGTTGATTGAAGCACACAGTTGCCTGTTGATTCCTTGATGTCTCTGCTCCAAGCACGAACAGCCGATACACTCGGGGGACAGCCACACAAAGATTCCCCCTCTCAAGTGTGCAGACGTCGTCTTGGAAAGTCACTTTAAATCCATCTCCTTGGAGGGTGCCAAGGCTGAGCAGATTCCTCGACATTGTTGGCACACACAGCACATTCTTCAAGGTAGTCTGCAGTTGTGGCAGAAAAACCTCTCCAGCGCAAACTACTGGCGCTGTTGTTCCATTTGCGAGTGCGACAGTTTCACGATCTGTCTCGCACTTGCTCGTGAGTAAGTCAGCGGATGTTACGATATGGTGGCTTGCTCCCGAGTCCAACAACCAGGATCCTCGCGTGCGCCTACCTTCCGTTGAGCCCACGAAAGCGATACTCGCTTTGGGATGTTGTGCATGGGGCTTTGGAAACTGTCCTTGCCCCGTGCCCTGCTCACCTTGGGGTTTTTTCTTCTTTTTAGAGCCTCCTTTCTTCTTGGCACACTGGTATGCGAGATGTTGGGTTGATCCGCACACATAGCACTGTCTCACACTGGCGCACACTTGCGCCTGGGACTCATTCTTGGGCTGCTGCTGCTTTTTCCCAGAAATATTGTTTTTCCCCTTTCGGAATTCTCGCTCCCTCTGGTTGTCTGCCCTTTTGTCCGCTTCCTCGAGAAGACGTGCGACGACAAGGGTGACAGTCAGTTGTGCTGCAGGGATGGATTCCAAAGTCAGGGTAAACATGTCCCAAGTCTCATCCAGGGAATTGAGGATTGCAAAAACTTTAAGCCTTTCCTCGACACGTTCCCCGATTGCCTCAAGATCTTTGAGGTTTTGCTGCATTGCTCTTAGGTGGACCCGTAAGTCCCCTCCCGGTTCAAGACGCGATCTCCATAACTTGCGTGTCAGAACCATGCTGGAAGTCAGGGATGCACGTGCAAACAACTCTCTTAACGTGGTCCAATAGTCCATAGCATGTCCGAGGTCGCGAACATAAACTAAGAGATCCTCAGAGATTGCAAGACCGATGGTCGCCTTCGCCTTCCTGTCAGCTGCTTCTTCTGCAGCGTTCGTGGGAAGCGCTTGAGTGTGCTGCCAAAGGTCGTCCTTTTCCAGCAGCAACCGCATCTTGTGTGCCCATTGCACATAGTTGCTGTCGTTGAGAAGTGGAATGGGAATGTTGAAAGGCGCCGGCGGGGCGGCGGGAGGTTGCTGCGCCATCCCGATTCCGGGCCCAGCGGGCTGCAGCGGTGGAACTTGAGGTGGTATCAGAGGGATGAAAGGACCTTGTCCTGGAACGAGCGGCGGTGGTGGGACGGGTGCTTGGCCGTCGGGAGCCCCCGGAAGGGGAATGAGAGGTCCGAGATCGTCGTCTTCCGATTCGCCCTCTTCGCTTTCCCCGGATTGCTCGGGTTCTCCTGGGTCGCCAACGTCCTCTCCCCCCGCCTCGTCACCGAGGTCTTCTACCTTGACTTCCTCTGTCTCCTCTTTGACTCCACCGGTAGCTCCTTCCTCATCAGACATCGGTCAGTATGTCCGCGAGTGTAGGGATGCAGCCACATTCACCACTCAGTCTCTGCTCCGTGGATTGGGTCCGCGGCAAACCCCTGCAGGGTTACGGCTGAATCTTCCATAACCTGTTGTGAATTTGGAGTGTTTATAGCAGAGTTGGGGGCTTGTGGACCCATTCAGAGCTTGCCTAGCGCGATCGGAGCGGAGGAACGAAGCGATCGCTACATTTCAATAACAAAGTCTTTTATTGGTTACAGTAGCGAAAGTTAGAAAGTGAGAAGTTCTATTTGCCGGTCAGCGAAAGCCGGCGAAGGCTTGCCGCGTACAAGCGGCTTTTCAACGCATGTTGTTACATTCTCAGTTACAGTCTCAGTCTCTTTCTCTCAGTGCGCACACAGTAAAAACATAAGTTATATAGGAACAAAGGGGTGTAGCCAGAGCATATCTGGTAGGTGGATACCTGAAGACCCTTGTGCCCCAAGTTAACCAATGGGGTGCCCCTTTGAACATCATGATCTCATGAGAAAGTGGATGTTTGCTAGCCAGCGTTTCCCGTGAGAAACATTGCCTGCTTGTGTTCCACTATCTAAAGGGAGTTCAGCTACTGTGTAGCAGGTTGCACTAACAAGCTGGGAAGCTGACCACCTCAAGGACACACAGGTGCTCTATCTGATTTGGAGACGAAGAGACGGAATGCCAGTTTCCACTAGTTCTGGAGTGTGTGGTGTGAAACTGCAACACCCTTCACTTTAGCAACTTCTGGGCATCCAGGGACAACTAGAAAAACAAAAAACAAAAGAGAACCACTCAAAGCATGTTTTCCTCAGCACTACCACTGTGAAATGCACAGCCTTCAGTTTGTGTTGTGCCAAATAGTTATCTCTGTTCCATGCAGCTGTGCAACCAGACACGTATTCACTGAGCTGGCAAGTTCGAAGAAATCCCATTGTGTAATGCAGGCTCAGAAACGCTTTGTCACTTTTAGCTGCTATTAAGTCAGTGTGTGTGTGTGTGTGTGTGTGTGTGGCAAGAATGGGTGTGCTGACGCAAAGCTAAAGCAAGACGTGGCAGGGCAAATGCAAAACAGAGGTAGAAGAAAAAGAGAGGTCTGCAGCAAGGGATAACATCAGTGCCTGCTCTTGTTACTCAACATAGTGGCTAAGAGACTGAAGTATGGGTCAAAATATCCTTGCTCATTTACCTCTCATGAACTCATTGGAGGCGTTAGGCAAGTTGCTCCTCTTAACCCCAGCAATACTTAATACTTAACCAAAATACTTAATACAGGCGTGCCCTGGTATCCACTGATTCGGTATCCACGGTTTCAGTTATCCATAGATAACAATGGTTACTGGGATGCCTATTAAAAAGATAGGGGAACATTAAACAAATCTCCTTTTTTTCCTTGTTGCAGCAAAACCACTGATGTCCCCCTATCCTTAAAAAGGTGTCCCCAGACTCCATGGTTTCAAGTCTCTATGGTGGGGTCTGGAATGGAAACCCAGAGGATACCGGGCATTCCTGTACTTAACCAAAAGATAATACAGTTATGCGCTGCGCAGCAATGTTCACATATCTGATGGTGGTCCCACCAAACTCACCAAGTTTGACTTCTTTGCTGGGTTAACCATTTCTGCCCTTTCTTTGCATTTTCCATTGGCATTTTCTAGGAAGGTGTGCAGATAACTGCATTCCTTCCTGCCTTCTGGCTCCACAAGGCATTCTAGGATGTTAAAGGACTGCTGCAAGGCAATATGAGGCACCTCAAGGCAATATGAGGTGCACGCCAGCAGCCATTAGCGGCTATCTAGGCAACAACCAGCATTCTGGGATGTTAAAGGGGTGCCGCAAGGTATTATGGGGCACACGCCAGCAGCCATTAATGGTTGTCTGGGCAACAACAGAGACACCCAACACCCAGTGGGGTTTGCAGAACTGATCCCCATCAGTAAGCAGCACATGCCAGTACTTACTTACCTTACAGGTGTTTTGTTAGGACTACATCAAAATCATGCATGCAAAGTCCTTCGCATACCCAGAAAACTCTGTACAACCAAGATCTCAATGGTTTTATGGATGGCAGCCTTTACTACTTGACCTATCCATGTGGCCTATTCAGCATAGGCACCAGGTTTCTGGGACACTGGGGCAAAGCCCTGAGCTGGGCCCCTCTTTGCACTTCTCGGCCCCTGGTGATGCATTGGGTACTACCATGGCCACCGGAACTGAGGGTTGAAGGGTCAAAACCCAGCCAGGTGGGCATCATGATGTCCATAGACCCAATATGGCCAACCTCACTCCTAGAAGTATTGGCTTCTTTGTTGATGCTCTAATGCAGTTGGATCAACTGTGGAAACTTGGGGGTGGGTGGGCACCCCAGTCCTGAGCCAAGCAGCATCCAGGGCTCCAATGATGCCAAAATGGCAACTGCTGGATCCTGCCCCTGCTGGGTTACTGCTGGAGGTCTTCTCAAGGGAAAGGGAACATTTGCTCCCTTTTGCCAGAGGCCAGAGGCCTTGAGTCTACACCCACGTTTGAGCAGGCACAGAGCTGAGGAGGTCCATGTCAAACCGCTTGGCTCCAGAGGGGGTTTGGGATGCAGTGGTGGAAGCCTGCTCTGCCCTTCCGCTACCCAGTTCCTCCCCTCCCTGTCTCCCTTCCCGCCTCGCCCCTGTCCTGATCAACCTTACCGGTGGCTGGAGCACCAGACGTTCTGCCCGCTCACATTGGGGCCGGGCGCTGACTTAGCGCCGCCCCAGCATAAGCGGTGTGGTGTCACGTACCTGCTTTACGGCAGATTCACGGCATGGTGATACACATGTACCGCTGATCAGAACAGGCTCTTAGAAGCGGTAGTTCACTCAACACGAAATTCAAAGCAAATTTCAGAGTTCCTCCCATGGGGACACATCTGAGGATTTTCAAGGGAAGTGAAATGAATTTCTATAAAAGAAGTGAAATATCTCAGGGGATTCTGCACATTCTGGAAGTATAATGAATGAGGAATCCTGATGATATTCTTTGGGCGTATGCCATTTACATGATGCAATGGGAAAGAGCGAAAAACAGCTACTACCACTCCAAGTCACATACAAAGATATGTCTAATGCCTAATTTTGATAGCTGTTTTTGTGTTTTACATTGCATTTTTTCCTAAGTATTCAGCTGAGATATTGCTTGCTTTTTAAAAATGGGTTTCCCTGTTCTAAACTGTACAGTAAACGAGCCTCCCTCACTCCCCCCCCTCTCTCAAAGAATTCTAGACCATTCTCCTTGGCAGCCTTTCAGGACGGACAAATTTGGGTTCCTTTCAAACATTGCATGTTGTATCTGTCCCAATTCATAACAGTCAATTAATATCATTAAGCCAACGTCATTTAGCATCCTGTAACAAACAGAAACTAAAAAGGAAATCCCTGTAAACAAAATCTGAACACAGCAAACTTGGCAGAGTCCAGAGGCTGTTTCTTGCCTGGTTTTTGTTCTGTATAAAAACAGAAGATAAACCCATCAGCCAGCATGCATGCATTTATATAACAATTGTAAGCTGTGGCTTACCAACATTTTCTCTGTTCAGGGATGCATTTCTACATTGTCTACATAATGATCTCTTTAGGTGATGCAATTGGCCAATAATTGTCAAGTCATTTTGAAATGCCAAGTCATCTGGAAATGGAGTTGTGCATGAACATCACAACTCCCATCCACTCCCGTCCAATGAGTGAATTCCCTTCCCTGGAATATACAGGCCCATATACTTGTGTACCTGTCAATGACTTGTGTGTTGTGTTTGCCACACCCCAATCCCTGTCTTGAGAAGTATTTCTTAGGATCATTTATTTGCAAAGTTTATGTGCATTGACAGAATATTCCTTGTGCATTATATTGTTTTCAGCTATGGAGGCTTCCAATCCTGTCCGCATTTAACCCCCGAGGATAATTAACAGCCATTGGGAAGGGGAATCAAAATAAAGCCATGGGCAGAGTAGCCAAATGGGGTTCTCAGTTCCACGCCAGCTAAATAGCTCACGCAAATCCAGGAAGCCTAGGTAGGGCTGCCTGGGCTGGGGCTAGGGCTTAGAATACCACATAGGAGGACCCCTCCCGGGCCCAATCCTCTCCCATTCCACCCGCCCCCACCCAAAAGTACTCCACCCCATCTCCAGACCGCCAACCTCTCACACACCCTGGCATGAACTTACCTGTGCCGACTGGCATGGAGGGGCAACTAGGTGCAATCTACCAAAACAGAAATGTATTTTTTTTGCCCGCCACTATATCGTCTTTCCTGTTCTTTGATGTTGATTACATTTAGAACTTTACCTTAAATTAAACCAGTATGAATAACTAAGGATATATTTAAAATTGTGCAAACCTTGCATGATTTAAAATGCTCTTGCAACATGCACCTTTTGAATCCAAACAATTCTTTTTTTTCCCCCTTTGCCTTCTTTTCTTTCTTTTCCCTCCCCAAATTCAGTTAAGCTATGAGAGCAGCTCTCTAATCTTTCAATCTCTGGAGCCCTTTGTACTTCTAAAAGGAGTCTCAGGTAGCTCCACCAGCAGGACAGGGAGCCCTAGAGCAACAGCACATGCACAGATTGGTCACAGTGCCAAGCCCACTGCCAACTACTAGTGAAGAGCCCAGAACAGGAGGGGAATAAGGAAGGGGAGCCACAAACAGGGGAGGCAGGAGGGGCAGGGATGAGCAAACCAGAGAGGGGCAGGGATGGTGGCCACTTACGGTGTGCTTGTGGAGCTCCTCAAGGGGTGCCATGGAACCCCAGGGCTCCCTGGAGCACACTTTTGAGAAACGCTGTGCGATGGTGTTAAAGATCCTTTACTTTTGAGATCAAATCATACCGAGAATAAAGAGAATGAGAAGAATCTAAGGCATTCTGATTCAGTGAATGATACTGGATTGTATATATGTCATGTAATGAGACATAGGGCCACACCCAGTAGTGGGATCTGCAAATGAAGAAGTGGAACGCTGGGCGGGACTTACGCGGGACTTACGCGCGATTGGCTGCCCATCCACTCCATTCCGACGCCCCCCGCCTGCTGCGCGGGCTGCCCTAGCCTCCCGCGTGGCAGGCAGGGGGGCATCGGAACGGAGCGGACGGGCTGCCAATCAAACAGTAGTCCCGCCTAAGTCCCGCCCAGTGTTCCACTTCTTCATTTGCAGATCCCACTACTGGCCACACCTATCATGAAACAGGATAGCCCAGGTGATGTCTTGGTGGGCCAGTTCTCCCCCTGGATGAAAATAATCAATCAATCAAACAAACAAACAAACAAATAGTATTTATATACAGCTTTTCAACACAAAGTTTACAAAAGAAGATGACATTTATTTATGATTTGTTTATTTCTAAGCCTGTATATTGCACCTTTCAGCCCCCCCCCCCACCATTGGCCCCTCTAAGTGACTTAGGAGGCAATCCTAACCAACTTCCCAGCACTGACCTAGCTGTGTCAATTGGACATGTGCTGCATCCTTCAATGGAGGGGCGGGGCAGTCCTGGAGGCCTCCTCAAGGTAAGGGAATGTTTGTTCCCTTAACGTGAAACTGCGTTGCCCTTATTCTGGTGCTGGAAAGTTGGTTGGGATTGCACCCTTAGAGTCATTGATAATTAACAATCACAACTTGAACAAACTGCGGCATCAGAGTGCTGTTTTTTTTAATCCTTAACAGAGAAGGAGAGAAAGATGAGAGATGTGAAAGAAAGAAGGGAGGATTTGAAGGTGTGAAGAAACGATGAAGGGGAGGTAAAAGCGGGGGTGCTGTTTTGTACTGTGGTTCAGGCAGCAAAATGTCCCCAGCCAGCATATATGGGGCCAGGCCTTTTGTTTTGTGACTGAGGGTGCAGTCCTAACCAGGAGTTAGGCCAGTCCCGTTAGGCTAGCAAAGTTTGGCTCGCTCAAGGGACAGCATAAAATATGTCTGGACCATTCTCAGAGTCAGAAAGGCCAGTGCACAGACGTGCACCACCCTCCCTGACTCCAGAATGGTACAAACATGCTTTATGGTTGCCCTTCTGTCAGCCAAACGTTGCTGGCCTAACTATGCCGGCCTAACTCCAGGTTAGAATTGCCCCCTCAAGAATGAGGCTGGAGGAAGACGGCAACTTGCCAAGTCAGCCTGCAAGCCTCTTATCCTCGGTCAGCACAACGAAAGTTCCAGGGCTGTGCTAGCTCACACCTTGTAACTGGGGGAGCTCATACGTCATGCTACATTGAGTTATGCAAACAGTTTTCACCTCAGCTCAGTGAGTTCCTGGCATCGACCACAGCTGCCTCCTCCTGCTCCTCACGCGGTTTGTGCACAACGGCCTATAATTCACACTTTCTGAGGGTCAGCTGCTCAGTGAACCGAAGCAAATCAACCCCACATGTTGTGGGACAGCCCAAATTTTCCTCTGCATGGCCAGCAAAGCAAGCTGAGAAATATGGGGAGAAAACAGTTGAAGTGTTTGCTTGAAGTGGGAAATTCGTATTTTTCTTCTTTTGCCCTTTAATAAGCTTTCTGGTCGGTGTGTCTGTCAGTAGAGCACAAAGTCTGACAGATGTCGATATGTTGCTTGCTTTTCCTGCAGGATCTCCGCTGCCCTGTGTGCAGAGCAGATGAGGGCAGGAGGGGTCCAGAATCATACTTTTTTCAATCATAATATTTTTCTTGTCTTTATTCAAGGGGCTTTTTTGTCTAACAAGCACTCATGCACACACACAGGCACACACCCAGGCGCACACACCCTTCAAATGAAACATGTTTATAGGTCAGATCCTGGAATATGACAGCAGACCAAGAAGTGATCCAAATGCTGATTACACAGATGGGCGGCGCAATCTATGCGCTGCCTTCGGCCGACGCAAGTGGCTTGCATCAGCCCAATGCTGTCGCGCATGTGCTATAAAGCACGCGCACACCAGTGCTGCTGCTACAGCATCAACAGAAGCAGCTTGCTTTGATGCTGCAGTGCCAGCACAAGCTGCCCGCATGCTGCTACTGTGCCAGAGGCATTTCAGGGTGGGGGGTGGGGGGCCAGGTGGCGTGCCGACCAGGGGAAGGGGGTGGTGTTTGGATACGGCCATTTGCACCATTCTCAGGGAGAATGGCGCACATCTTTGTGCTGGCCTCTCTGTCTCTGAGAGTGGTCCAAACACTTCACAGTGTCCCTTGTGCTAGCCAAACATTGCTGGTCTAACTGTGCCAACTTAACTCCAAGTTAGGATTGCACCAGAATGTGCCTCCACTCCTGAACCACAGGCAGCACCAAGGAGAGCAGTTTTTGCTGCCTAACTCAAGCCTTATGTAAAAAAATGTTAATATTTACTTATGTCTCTCGTACCCGTACAGAATCATAGCTGATGACAGCTTTCTATTTTTCCCGGATGTTCAACCTGCGTGTCACTCAAGCTTTTTCTGTGGCTGAGGCCTGAGAAACCTCTGTGTAGATGGAGACCAAGGCTTCAGCGTGCCTTGCAGGAGACTTGATAGAAGGTATCTCAGGGCCGGCCCATCCATGAGGCCAACTGAAGCGGTCGCCTCAGGCAGGAGATTGATGGGGAAGAGGCACCCATCTCTTTCCTATTCTTTGCTTCCAGTGCTCTTTCTCCTTCTTCCACACCCTGGATTGAAAGGAAAGAGGGGGCAGTAGGATGTACAGGAGGAGATTGATGAACAAGAACATTGGAGAGTGGAAGGAGCAGAGGTTGGCACATCATTGGGTCTAGGGGTGTGTGTTAGAATTTGGCATGCCATTTCAGGCATCAGGAGGTCTTGGACTGGCCCCGGGGTAACTCTTCCTTGGTGTTGGAGAACTTCATTTTATTATGTCAAAATTTTATTACTCCTAGCTCTTAGCTGTCCAAAGAAAGCAAACACATCTCTCTTTTCCAATGAAATGAAACTACCCATCTTTTCAGCACTAATGGACTTCTCGGATGGAAGATGTCATGCTAAGCGGGAACCACAATTATAATAATAATAATACCCCTCTAAACAAAACAAACCCTGGATGGGCAGCATTCATTGTTATGTTATGTTATTCATTGTTATGTTATCATGCCAATCTGTAAGGCAAAATAGTCAGACTTATTAAAAGTCCGACTATTTTGCCTTGCAGATTGGCAGCTCTCTGGAAAATCCAACTCTTGGACAACATCTGTGGAGAATATACAGATGTCTGAAGCCAGAGCAACACAATTTTTTATTTTTCTTTCAAACAGCACGTTTATAGTATGGATCACCAAGTCAGTATTAAATGCGGCTTCAGCACTGATGGTTTCCAGCTTGGGCTCGTAGGGTAACTCTCAATTCCAAATAACAATTTGTAATGTTTTAACTGTGTAAACACAGAAGACCGCAACATTTCCCAAGCGATAAAAGCAAAAACAAAGGCATGAACTCCTAGTCACTTATTCAGAGGGAGGGGGAAGGAGAGACATTGGGAGACCCATTCTTCAGTTTGGGATGCATAACTGTAATGTAGCCAATTCTCACATTTTGTTGTTGCTGAGGTAAAATTATGCTGAGGTGGGTTTACAACCCAAATGTCACATGGTAAACATTTCCTTTGACGGGACTTTCTTGTAGTAGCAATGGTTATTTACCACATGAAGAAAGACTTATGAAAAGAAAAACAACAACTTTGCTTTAGCACGACAAATACCAGATCTTACTGTGTAAGAGCATCTACCAATGAGCATTCTACCAGTGATGTGCAGGAGATTGCATTTCTACCAATGTTGCTCTAACACATCATGGGTAGAAAATGGTTTAGAATGGTTTCCCTGTAAAATGGATCTTGCTAACGCTTTTAAGGGACGTGGTGGCGCTGCAGGTTACACTGATGTTCTGCTGAGCTTCCTGACTGGAAGGTTGGGAGTTCAAGACCATGCAACGGAGTGAGATCCCGTTGTTTGTCCCAGCTCCTGCCAACCTAGTAGTTCAAAAGCATGTAAAAATGTGAGTAGATAAATAGGGACCACTTCGGTGGGAAGGTAATGGCGTTCTGTGCGCCTTGGCGTACAGTCGTGCCGGCCACATGACCATGGAAGCTTGTCCTCAGACAAATGCTGGCTCTTCGGCATAGAACACTAAGCACTACCCCCTACGGTCAGTCATGACTAGACTATTAGGTTGTGGGGAAACCTTTACCTTTTTAACCCTGCTAACTGGGCAAGAGGTACTTTTTCAAGTGGTGTCCTCTTACATTGAGCAGGGGGAGAGTTACTGTCCCTCTTCACCCCAGCACTGTGTCTTTTCTAGTGGCTGTTGCTGGTGGTGTTCTGCATTTTTTTAAGATTGTGAGCCCTTTTGGGATAGGGAGCCATTATAATTTATTGTATAAATTTATAATTTTTTTTGCCTGTAAACCACTTTGTGAACTTTTGTTGAAAAGCAGTATATAAATACAATTGATTGATTGATTGATTGATTGATTGATTGATCTCATTACACCCAATCTGGTTGGGAAAACCAGTAACCTTTTTAGGGATTGGACATCAGCCATGGGTAACCCTTATGGAAATGGAGCAGCATGTGGTCACCACCTTTTGAGTGGTGAAGATGGGAAAGAAGAAATTGATGCTCTCACCTGCATCAATTGTGGTGTGGTAGTGTTGGTTTGGATAGGAGAGGTCTGCACAGGGCTGATTGTACCACCTTCATCTCCAAATATTGCCATGCAATACCCTCAATACAGAGTAGAGGAGTCTACTTCTCCATTGGTTGCCCACCTCCTCGCTGGCTTCCTTTGCATTCACATTTGGCTCTCTGTATAATAGTACTTTACATTTGTATAGCATTTTCTGAAAAGCATTTCTGTGAAAAGCACTTTCATATATTACCTTTATGTAGCTCTTACATCAGGGAGGATGGTGCTCGTCTGTGTGCTGGCCTCTCTGACTCCGAGAGTGGTCCAAACACACTTTACGATGTCCCTTGTGCCAGCCAAACTTTGCCGGCCTAACTCCAGGCTAGGATTCTGCCCTTAGTCATTTTGTTAAGCAGCTCACGTACATCCAATGGTTGCCTTCCCCTGATATAAATGAACATGCATGAAAGGCATGTGGAAATCTACCCCCTGATGAGCATTTGTGAGAAGCGGTCGGTGTGAGTACATTCTGATGTCTATCCCAGCTATAGCTCTAGAACTGCTCTGACAGAGCGCTGCACCTGGGCGCTATCGATTTTCCGAGCCCCAGCCTGTCTGACTTCCGACCCACGTGTGGCACCGAGAAATGTTACTTTGCGATCATTTATCAAGTAAAAATAACTCGGAAATAGTGACAGAGCCAGACAAATTAATTAATCAGAGCAAGACAAAACACTTCTGGGCCTAGAAGGAGAGTTTGCCGTGGAGTTGATGGGAACTCCAGTCTCGGCTCATGTCACACTCTGCGTTGATCCACTATTACCTTCTCCCATTTGAAAGAATGCCAGCAGTAAGATTTATGGATAAAATTGCTGTGTCTTTGCTAATGCGTTGATGTGCAGCCCTGAAACAATCCCATCCCCTGGTGGGATACAAAGACGACAAGTCTATTAACTACATAAAAAGCTGTGCAATAAAATGAAGCTTTTGAGGAAAATGAGGTGGGTTTTTTTTTCTTTTCCTGCGTGAATTAAGACTAAAGGGCTTTGTGGTTTGTGTAAGTGAGAGTTTTGCTCTCTCTCTCCTTCTCCTTCTCCTCCAGACTGTCTAATATGACAGACTTGCCTCACCTCAGACAACGTTCTGCACAGTCAGTAAATGGCAAGGGATCCTGCATCTTTAATCACTGGAACAGAGAAGGGGAGGGGAGGAGGGGAAGACCGAGCAAAATGGAAGAAGAAAAGAGCAAAGCTGACTTAGATTGATCGCATCGTTTGAGCCAGGACTGCAGACCGTACACCTCAATCCAGCACGGCCACTAAATAACTGGCAATCGCCAAGATTATCAATAGGTGCTGGAGTACCGTGGCGGGATACAGACTTTATCAGATAGCGACCTGGAGATTAACCTCCTGGCCCCCTAATCGGGATTGAGCTCATAGACCATTTATTACCATGCTTAGGTGAGGTGGTGTGTGTGTGTGTGTGTGTGTGTGTGTGTGTGTGTGTGTGAGAGAGAGAGAGAGAGAGAGAGAGAGAGAGAGAGAGAGAGAGAGAGCTTCCTCAAAAGAAAGAACGTTAACTGAGAGCACAATCCTAACCTGGAAGTAGGCCGGCACAGTTAGGCCAGCAAAGTTTGGCCGGCACAAGGGCCACCATAAAGTATGTTTGGGCTACTCTCGGAGTCAGAGAGGCCAGCACAGAGATGTGTACCATCCTCTCTGAGTCTGAGAGTGGTTCAAATATACTTTATGGTGGCCCTTGTGCCGGCCAAACTTTGCCGGCCTAACTCCAGTTTAGGATTGCGCTCTGAGTGTTGAACCATTCAACACTTGCAACAGGCTGTTTGGCCTCCAACAGAATAGATAGGGATTTGTGCCTGTTGCCTTCATTTCTCAGGATTGTCAATAAATGCTCAAGCCTGCATTTAACACCAAACTGGAGTCATGTGACATTACATCCTCAGTTAAAGGAGACCAAGGAACAAGAATCCCACTTGATGGCCTGAGTCTGTGGACTGGTGCTCTGTGGCTTCTTGAGGAACGTGAATCATAATGGATCCCTCTCAGAGTTCTTTCCACTCCCCACCTCCAAACAATCCGAATCTGGCACCATTTCTTTCCCCTTTAACCCTCTGGAGCTAAAAATAATATCCTCTTGGAAACAGCCAAAATAAAAGGGAGCACGCTGAACTGGAGGTGTTTAATTAGCAGCGGTGAGATGGAGATGGGATCAAGCATCACATTTTATAGCATTCTCTCCCGAGACATACCACAACGTATGATGCAAACATTCAGGTTCATGTACACCCAAGGAGAAATTAAATGATTTATCGGGTACCAAGGGACCAGTCTGAGCAATGGTAGGTGTCATAAAACACCTACTATTTGTGGCGGGTGCATGTGTCCCAGGGGAACCGGGACTGATTGGGGTTATATGGACCTCCATCTCCAGGACAACAGTTTCTGGTATCAGATTGTACCAATCTCTTCTGCAGTCACTTGCCATCTTAGCCCTCTTCTTAGTTGCAGTCAGCTGGGTATATTTCTTGGATCTGAAGCAATGCGGTAAGATACAAAGATGGAGATTCAAATCACGGCTCATTAGGGAATTTAGACCAGTCTCTTTCTCAGCCTAACCTTTCTCTCTTCTGTGTGGGAAGCTGGCCATGCCCCTTGGCCACACTCAGACATTCACACCATGCCCTCCAACATCTATGCATTCAACAGAAAGGAGCCCCATTCACAGAATATAAGACGGGCTTTGCTTGATCAGATGAAAAGTCTATCTAAGGCAGCATTTTTTCCACAGTGGCTAATCAGATGCCTCTGGGAAAACCAGCAATGTGCCATGTAAATAGATCTCTCTCCTCCTGGCAACTGGTATTCAGAGGCATACTCTCTTTGGAGTAAGCCACACATTCAGAGTGCAACCCTGATCTAGAGTTAGGCCAGCACAGTTAGGCGAGCAAAATTTGGCTGGCACAGGGGTAAAGCATGTTTGGACCACTCTCAAAGTCAGGGAGGATGGCCTGCCTGCTGGCCTTTCTGACTCCAAGAGTGGTACAAACATACTTTATGGCAGTGGTATTCAAACATTTTAGACCGGGACCCACTTTTTAGAATGGCACTCGTGTCGGGACCCACCGGAAGTGATGTCATTAATCTGGAAGTGATGTCATGGCAGGAAGCAACATCATCAAGCAGGAAGTGCCATCATTGTATCATAATAAAATGATAGTCCTGAAATGCAAATTGGCATTCTTGGACTGCAGCAAGAATGGCAACGTGCAGCTAGCACGTTGCCTCCCTTTGCCCCACCCATGCACACAGGCACGAGGCTGGAGCTCGAATGGGCTGCTTACACTGCAGCCTGGGGGCGAGACGAGCGTGGATATTATCCATGCTCGTCCCGCCCACTGCTCATTCGAGCTCCAGCCAGGCATTTTATTCCCACCCACCCTCCCGATTAGCAGGCTGGGATTAGCTGGTCGCTTCGGGGCCAGGTAGGAATTTTTTGCGTTCAGCCCAATTGGGCGTTTTTTCGCCTACCTCAGCCTGCGGCGGGCTGGGTGTTAAATTAATAGGTCACTATAAACTGGCAGGCAGCGTGCAGGGGGGTAGGTAAGTTCTTCTGTATATTCGGCGTCCACCGGAGGCAGCACGGTTCAGGATCGGCCAAAAGTCCCTCATAAGTTGCCTGACCGGCTCGGTGAGGTGGCAGGCTTTTCCTGGATCGGATGCAGCGAAGCTACCCTTGGGCTGTGGCCGGGGTGAGCGGAGCGGTCAAGCTGCCTCTGCCTTTGGTAGGCGAGGAGCGACCTGGCTTGGCAACGCCAAGCCGAACGGTCGGGAGCCAGGTGGTACGCCTGTCGTGGTCATCCAGATCACCTCCGGGGAGGCAGACGGCTAGGGCCGTTTCCCCGAGATCCCGCACGCTTTAGTTATGCGCTGCTGCAATTGTAAATAGTTAATAAAGTGGCCCTGCTTAACTCCAGCTCTGGTCTCGTGTCTTGATTTTGTGTCGTGCGGGGTAATTGCACAACCATGAAACATCCCTGACAGAAGGCAAGATGAGGACAAAATATGGTGCAAAGGCACTGAACTGAAAACAATTTTTTTTAAAACCCTCACTTGAAAATTCAAACTGTTAACACTCACAAAAGGAATATAACAAGAGTAAAGTGTGCAGTTTCCAAGATGGCTGCTCCCAGCTTTCTGCGACCCACCTGACATCAGGTCGCGAGCCACCAAGTGGGTCCCGACCCACAGTTTGAATAACAAGGCTTTATGGTGTTCCTTGTGCCGACCAAACTTTGCTGGCCTAACTCCAGGTTAGCTATTGTGCTCTCAGTTGGATGCATCGTTAGGCCACATCCAAGGCCTCGTCCCCAGGCCGCATGGCTTCTGTACCTGTAAAATCGTGGGCACAGATCCAAGGAGCCCATAGGGGAGGCTGGCACCTTCCCTGGTGCAGGCTCCACTGGCCTCCCAAGCTGTGCTGGATGCAGAGCAGGCCCACCGGCCGGCCTGCTCCAGTTCAGTTTAGGATTGGGCTGTAAATGAAATAATTCATGAGTTGAGTTTTTACATGATCACAAAAAGGGGATTTCTTTTTTTTAACCACACCATACAGGGATACTATGGTGGCAACAGTTTCCCCATTTTACTGCCATTGATGTTAGACGTTCTATAGAATATGGAAGACCCATAACATGGCAATAGTTTCCTAAAGGCCGTGTGCCCATTTAAAACAGGTTGTGTTTAACTCAGTGTAAGGAAATATCCACTTTTAGGCCACCTCTAGCTTTTATGTTTCAGCCCTGGCTATCCTGCCCCACCAGTTGCTTTGGCTACACAGTTGTATTTTTAGTATTGGCCTAATGGCCTGCTAAGTGCATTAACCCTCAGCCATTTGTTGTTTCATTAGTGCTGAAATGACTTTCTAATTGAGTTTGTAACTGTAGCTAAGAGCAACTTAAGCACTGACCGAAAGAAGTCATTGCCAAGGACTTTCCACTCATTGTCTTCCATCTACTGTCACTGGGACCTTAATGGAGCTCTTGTCTTGCGAGGGAAAACCCTTGTGAATAGATCTTGTGTGGGTCTTGGGCATTTGGTTTTGTTTACTCTCCGTTTATAGAGCTTAGCAAATGAAGTTTGTGTGTGATGGGCTCTTGTTATATGAAGGGCTGCCAGACATCCCTAGCTTTAAAGACTATCCCTTAATTTAGATGGTGGTTTCTATCTTTCATTTCAAATTACCACTGTGCCCATGTGCTGTCTCTTAGGGCGCAATCCTAAACTGAGTTAGGCCGGCATAAACTAAGCCAGCAAAGTTTGGCCAGCACAAGGGAAACCGTAAAGGATGTTTGGACTGATCTTGGAGTCAGAGAGGCCAGCACACAGACATGAGCCATCCTCCCTGACTCCGAGAGTAGTCCAGAAATACTTTATGGTGTCCCTTGTTCTGGCCAAATTTTGCTGGCTTAGCTTATGCTGGTCTAACTCCAGTTTAGGATTGTGCTCTTAACTGTGCATAGCACACTGATGGTGAACCTTTTTGGTTTGCCGTGTCAAAAATGTATAACTTGACTCTGCTGGTGTGTCACTCCCCATCCCCAACAAAAGAGAAACAATTATTTACATATTCATTTATTTAAAAAAAAATGAAGTCCAATCATGTGTGGGGCTATGCATTATATAAAAAAACATCAAAACGTTACAAAAAATCAAATCATTATAAAACCAACCTCAGTTGTTGTTGGGTGTTGGCAAATGCTGGCGTGTCACCCAAAAGGTCATGGCGTGTCACCTTGGTCACATGTGTCATAGGTTCACCATTACTGGCATAGCAAAATAGATGCCTCATAGTTTTCAACATACAAATAACATGTCCCATAGGTTGTAGAATAACATGCCTAGTGTTTCTCATCAAATTTTCTCCCCCCACCCATTAAAAATCACTAACTGGTGACTTTGTTATCCCAGTGATCATTTCAGCTGTTCTAGATTTGTTTTTATAGCAAAATCTTGGCAAGCATTTTAATTAAGCTGCAATTCAGTTATTGGATATATGAGAAGCAATGGTATAGTAGGAGGTCTGGACGAGAGGACAGAGCCGCCATTAAACCTGAAGATAAGATCCCAAAAGTCGCCAGTTTGAGAACACCGGAAGCTTCCGTGAATGGTGAGGACCCTGAGAACGCGACTGATAAGTTCTGAGCTGAGCTGTCTCCAGCTGCCTGTGAGAAAGGAGTTGTGCTGGACCAGGTGATTCATTGGTGAGAGCAAAGAAGTGGTCTGTCAATCGTTTATCAGCCAGCGTGGAGGCCACTGTGCAGCCAAAAAAGAAAAGACCGGACTGTGGCCGCAATTCTAACCAACTTTCCAGCGCTGACGTAGCTGTGCCAAAGGAGCACGTTCTGCATTCTGCAGTGGAGTAGGAGTCGTAGAGGCCTCCTCAAGCCAAGGTAATGTTTGTTTCTTTACTTCGGAGCTGCATCAGCCCTACCCCGGTGCTGGAAATTGGGTTAGGATTGTGCCCTGTGAATGTTCCATCTGAATGTAGCTGTTCTTGAAAGACTAAAACCTCTTTGTTATTTGTAAAAACCCCTCAGGGTTTAGAAAAAAGCCTGCCTATGTGTGAACCGCCTTGAATTAGAGGGGCAATCCATTGTCCAAGAAAGGCGATATATAAATATTGTTACTACTACTACTACTACTACTACTACTACTACTACTACTACTACTA
>JAJKFI010000043.1:10043055-10053359 GCA_029204185.1 Lerista edwardsae | reverse complement strand
TACTACTACTACTACTACTACTACTACTACTACTACTACTACTACTACTGTAGTAGTAGTAGTAGTGGTGGTGGTGGTGGGGGTAGTGGTAGTGGTAGTACAGTCAGGGGGAAGCACAGTAAGTACGTGCAAGCGCTGCAATTCTCTGTGTAAGTGGCCCCTACTTACTCCATTCACCATTGGATCCATTCTGGACACCACTGGCAAAGTGTAGGAGACACCGCTTGGTCCTGTGAGTGCCTGCACGTTGCTGTCGCTGCCCAGAATGGCTCTGACAGTGAGTGAGAGGGGCTGCACACATGGCGTGTTGCAGTGTCTGCAGTACATACTGTGCTGTCTCCCTTGGGCTACGACACTGATGAGACGTCTTTCCATGCCCATCCCAATAACCACTTTTTGCTTTATGCCATTAAAGGTATTTATGCCATTAAAGGTACTTGAACTGAACCACTTTTTGCCAGTCTAGAGATTCCTCAACGATTTTGCCTGAGGAGGAACCTACAAATTCACTTCAAATGTCACTGAAGGCAATGCTTCTTGACAAGAGGTTGGCACCCTTGTATTAGCATCGTATGAGGCTGGCATGGTTGTCAGGGTTGCTGAGAGTGGGCACTGGGCCCAGGGCAAGATGCCTGTTTGGGCTCCTCTTCCTAAATTTGTAACAAATTTGTTTTATTGCCCTGGGCCCAATGTTTTGTACTGTATAGCTTGTTTTGTCACAGCCCGTAAGAACATAAGAGCCCTGCTGAATCAGGCCAAAGGCCCATCTAATTTGACTTCCTTGCGCTTATTTTGGCCACCAAGTTATCTATGAATTTGCAACACTTCAAACTGCCACTTAACTGGGGGTTTTGTTTCCTTCTAAGCCAGCTGAAGAGAAAGTGTTTTTAGATTCCCAGGCTGGCAGGGTAGAGTTTACAGAAACGGAACCTTTAGCAAGGACCACAGAACAAACACCAGCAACCAACCAGTTTCACACTTCTAAAGGAAGAAAGAACAGAATGGCAGAGGCAGCCAAGCCAAACAGGCCTTGGAAAACTCCTGTCTGCTGGATGGAATGTTCAGATCTTGGTATTATTTTCACATTTTAGCTTCTTTGACACTTTCTTGATGAAGGAAGACAGGGGCGTTTTGCCGAAGGAGTACGGCCGCAATCAGGCTTATCCATCGCAGAGGGTCTGAATGCAGTTTCCTTGGAAGCAGATCTCTGCAACAGCTGATGTACTATTTGCCAAATTCTAGGTTGGGACCTGAGTGTTGTTGGGTCCTGAAACTGTCAAGCTGAGAGCCGACTATGAAAATGTATTGAGCCCAATGGAAAATGAAACAGAGCAGCATGTGCAAGTTTACTTGGGAGAAGGTGAACATACCTCAGGCCACTCTGAAGGGCAGGCCGAGAGGAATGCCATGCCAGCAGAACAGTCCCAATCAGGGCCGGCTCTAGGAGAGGTGGGGCCCCATGCGGGGCATTCCCATGGGGCCTCTCACCCTCCCCATGGGGCCCCACTCACCAAAAAAAGCACTTGCAGTGCTGCACGTGGCACCTGGACATTATTGGTGATTACATTATGATGTCACCACCAACTGCTTCTAGGAGGCCCCTTTTGGGCCAATTGGAAGAAGGGGTAGGTGGGAGGGCCCAAAGTAAAGCTGCACTGCTTGCCCCCACTCACTTACAGCCCCAAAAATTCTGGTTGCTGCAGCAGGTGATCTGCTTCCTGCACTGGTGCCCCCCCCCAAGTGTGGGTCCCAAAGTGATGACATTGATCACATTAGCTTAAGGCAGACCCTGGCTGCTGGGAGGAGACTAAACAAGACGACCTTCAGTTGTCTGTTCCTGATACTCCTATGCAAAGGCTCCTGTCCCAAACAGGACAGAGCATAGATGTGGAAGGAAAAGGAACCATTCTCCAAAAATGTTCACTCTTTGGATATTTTTAAATAGGTAAGGCAGAACAGGTGTTACGGCTATTGCTACCTGTGCAATTTCATGGTGCTCCCATCTCCACTTTCTAACTTCTCTGCTATTCCCAACTAGTTCCTTCTTCCTTTAAAACAGCCTTTCTTGACAGGATGCTACAATGATCTATTGCAGGATGCGCCAGAGGGCCATAGCAAACAGTGCAACATGCTGCACTGACTGTACTACAATGTAGTGTTTCCCAGTGCTAATGACATCTGGGTATTGAAATAGTCTCCACAGGGAGCAATGCCACAACACCTGCTTCTTTCAGCTAACATAGCCTGCATCGCCTGTCCTTGCTGCTAAGGAAAAGGGGTTTCTCTAAGACCTGGCTATGGTGGATTGTCTTGTGATGGTTAATAACAAAACGTTAAGAACATAAGAAGAGCCCCACTGGATCAGGCCAAAGGCCCATCTAGTCCAGCTTCCTGTACCTCACAGTGGCCCACCAGGTGCCTAAGGGAGTTCAGTAGACAACAAGATGCTTGCATCCTGTTGCAAGATTACTGTTCCTTGTGCATTTTGGAATAGGAGTGTGTGTATGTGTGTTTGTGTGCACGTGCGCAATCCTAACCTGGAGTCAGGCCAGCACAGTTAGACCAGCAAAGTTTGGCCAGCACAAGAGCCATCATAAAGTGCATTTGGACCACTCTCGGAGTCAGGGAGGATGGCACACATCTGTGTGCTGACCTAATATCCTAATGTCCTATCCTAAGCAATGCTGCACCAATTGCACCCCGATGCTGCTGCAAGAAGGACCAGACGGCTTGGCATGCCTGCCCCCAGAAGCAGTTGGCAGTGATGGGTGTCTTGCCACTGCCACTCATTCCGATGAGTGGGGGGGCTGCGGGGGGGGGAGAAGCCTCGCAAAATTGTTTTGTATTGGGCCCTGCAGAGACCTGAGAGCAGTGATGTCATGCAGGGGGAACGCGGGGGAACTCAGTTCCACTAGTTAAAATTAGGGCTGACTCCGCCCACTTCACTCTCCCTCCTCCCCCCTCCCAATTCCTCTGCAAAGAGCTTTTCTACTTGGTTGGCCGGCACTCAGAGGGTTAAAGGGAGCGACTCCGGATTCCTAGGGGGGCGAAGGCAGTGATGTCATTCAGGGGGAATGGATCAGAACGGGCGTTCCGGATCCTAACGGGCTCCGTGGCTGGTTCCAGGTTCCCGACAAGTGCCAATCAAAAGTGAGTTCCTGTTCCTAAATCAATTTGAATGACACCACTGCCTGAGAGGTATAGCTCCATGCAACACACCTTCTCATGTGAGACATATTCTTCTTAGCAGGGGTTTTAGTACTGGGGTTACTGTGCTGTGATTGGTCTGCCAAATATAGTCTGTGTCCTATACTCTTACGAAGCGCTGGAACGTTAGAGGTACACACACCATCTTTTCTTTCACCCAAACAATGAAGGTTTATTTTTTTCTCCCCATTTTGAAAATTTGCTGCTCCCATCTTTTGAAAGCTGAACTTATTTATTTGAGAAATGCATGTGCATGTTAAGAATATGTTTTAGCATGTTTTGTGAGAACACTTGAAGATAACCTCCATCAAGGTGAACACATTGCTACCAGCTCAGGGAAATTCTGCAAAACTGATTATTTTCACAACAGGAGGTAAATAATCTATTTTTCCCCCCTGAATTTGTAATTTCAGCTTCCCATTTAGAATTGCAATTTCAATGAAAAAAGAACCCCATGAAGACTTTTGAAATTCACGAACAATATATTTGGGGAAAGGATTGTAACATTCCATGCTCTTCTCTCTAAAGCTGATCCTCATCTAACTGAATGATTACTTCAAATACAGTACTCCTAGTAGACTAAAAAAAAAAATCTCATAATGGGATTTTTGCATTAATGACGGAATAAGTGTTCTGCCAGAAACTCCTGCTGGGCCTCCCTGAGGGCCGTGAGGCCCACACTAGGCTGACTGGTTTCCCCTTTAAGCAGCTCTGGTGCAGTAATGGAGGGAACACGACCGGGCCTTACCTCTTTAAGCACAGCAGCCATGCCACTCAACGTCAGTCCCAAGCCAGAAAGTCCAGGTCCAAATTGCACCAAGCCAAATCAGAATTCAAGATCGTAGTCAGTAGTCCATGCACATGGGTCAGATACAGGTTTGTCAGTCCAGTCTCTCCACTCCACTAAACTTTGCGCCTACCACTTTTGTGCTGCTCCTGCCTCCACATTTATACATCTGCAGGCCTATCAGAGACTGTTGCTAGGCAGACTATAGCTAATCAGCCACACCCATCTGCACCTGCTGAGTGACTCAGCACTTCTGCCTCTAACCAGCCCTCATTAGCCTGCTTAGGCTACAGCTGTGCTCAGAGGATAGCAGGAGTTCTGGGGTTAACCCTGTGTGCTCTGGAATCAGCAGGGAGGGCACTGCTGACCCCACAAGCTATGTCCATTACAATAAGCTCATGATGCATTGGACTTCCTGTTGATGCAGCAAGTTCTAATGCAGCATGAAAGTGTGTCAAACGTGCAAGTGGATATGCAGATGGCAAACCCAAATAAGGCCGCAATCCTAACCTGGAGTTAGTCCAGCACAGTTAGGCCAGCAAAGTATGTTTGGGCCACTCTTGAAGTCAAAGAGGCCAGCACGCAGACGTGAGCCATCCTCCCTGACTCAGAGAGTGGTCCAAACGTGCTTTACGGTGGCCCTTGTGCTGGCCAAACTTTGCTGGCCTAACTGTACCGGCCTAACTCCAGGTTAGGATTGCACTCTAAGTCAAAGGCATCCCAGGCACATAAACTTCTGGAAAACTTCATGATGCTCCCATTAATAACACTGATTGCAACCAAGATGATGTAGTGCAGAGCTCTCCAAACCTCGGCCATGAGCCAGATCCAGGATTTGGGAAAGCCCTCCTGCCCGTGAGCGGCGCTGACTGTTCTGCTGCAGCACCACTCCATCTGCAAGCTATCTGCTGCCAGGGTCTCTCTGGGAAGTCACATCTGCATGTTATTTCTCAGCCATTTTTCAATAGCAAAGGGAATCAGAAAGGAAGAAAGCCTATTTGCAACCTTGACACAAGCCAAGCAGCCACACAGCTCTCCCCTTTTTCAAACATCCTATCTTCCCATATTTTCAATACGGCTGCTCTAGGTGCTTCGCGGCCCACCTGAAATTGGCTCGCGACCCACAGTTTGGGAACCACTGGAATACAGGTTAAGAATCATCAAGTACAGTAATTCACTTTAAAGGGGTGGGGAGAAATAAGTCATGTAAGACTTCATGCTGTGAAGAACTGAACATTGCTACTGCAAAATTTTGAGGTTAACCACAAGTTGGGCACCATAGGCTTGGAGCACTAGAAATGACATTCTCCCTCTCCCTGCAAAAAGTACTTTGGCAAAAGGAAGGACTCAGCCCAGCTATGCCTTCTCCTCTTTCTGTTTCCTGCTGCCTACATGCCAATAACTTCTGAAGCAATATGGAGAAGAGAATTCAGAGACCAATAGACAAAATTTCCATTGCTGTCAAGATTCCCTGAACTGGGATCTTAGATTCCTCTTTAAAAGATGATGATGATGATGATGATGATTATACAGATATGGGTAAGGGTAAAACAAAGACCATGGAAAAGGGATACATAGGTACACACAAAAGGTACACATTGATTACGGCAATTACTTCCTCATCATTTCGTTACCGTTTGCATGCAATCTACTCTCCTCTAAATATCTTCAATCCACAATGCATACAAAACTTAATATTTCTAAATTGAAATACAATTTTAATCTAAATTCTACAATCTGAATATTAATATACAGTATCTTCAAAGTCTACATATCCACTCATAAGACTGTCTCCACAATTTTTGTTTCTTAGTAACATCTCCTTCCTTCAATCTTTCAGTCAATACATCCATATCAACTATATCATATATTTTCGCTATTAATTGATCAATGTTGGGAGTTTCTTCACTTTTCCAATTCTGAGCGTATAGTAGCTTTGCTGCAGTATTAACATGTATTATAATATATTTTATTTGCTTATCTTGAATATTACTCATCATATTTAATAGGAATAACTCTGGTTTAAAATCTATCTTATCAAAGAGTCAAATTTCTTGTAGAATCGTGTAAACCATTTTCTAAATTTTTTTCGCTTTCTCACATGTCCACCAAATATGATACATTTATCATATTTACCTCTTTATCTTTGCATTTCCAACACTTGTTCATGCAACCAGAGTACATTTTAGCTAATCTGTCTGGAGTTATATACCACCTATAAAACATCTTATACAGATTTTCTTTTAGATTAGTTGCTTTCGTTAATTTCACATTAATCATCCAGATCTTTTCCCAGTCATTCAAATCAATGTTATGTCCAACATTTCTAGCCCATTGAATCATTACCTCCTTAACTGTTTCGTCTTCCATTCAGATTTTTAGCAAAAATTCATACTTTTTTATGTATTTGTCCTTTTCATTCATTAAAAGTTTATCAAATTTTGTCTCTTGCTCATAGATGCCTATCTTAAGATCTTTTAATCTTGACTTAATTTGAACTTTTGTCCACCAATCCAAAATGATTCCTTTATTTTCTAAAATAACGTCTTCTAAGAGTTGTCCTTTTTGATTTAGTAAATCATCATACTTGACATTTGGTCTTCTCTTAACCAGTCTGTCTTAGTCGCAATTTCTAAAGGTTTAATCCATCTTGGTATTTTAGAGTATACTTTATATCTTACTTGATCCCATATCCATAACAATGTTCTTCTCAAAGCATGTCTAAAATTTCCATAATATTTTGCTTTATCGTAGATCAAAAACGCATGCCATCCAACTTGCATGTCAAATGCTTCTAAATTGAGCAGTCTTTCAGTCTTCAAAGCAATCCAATCTTTTATCCAATTAAATGTAGCTGCTTGATAATAAAGTTCCCAATCGGGTACGCCAAATCCTGCTCTAGTTTTTTGATCTTGTAACAATTTTAACAGTTTTTTTCCATTCTGAATGAATCTAATCATCATTTTATTCAATAACAAAAAAAAAATTTCTTCATTATAATCGGTATACTCTGAAATAAAAATAATGCCTTGGGTAAAACATTCATTTTAATAACTGCGATTCTCCCCATTCTGATTCAACCCAGAAATGGATTCCTCATCCATTTAAGTCCTGTTGTAATTCTTTTAACAATCGAAGATAGTTATCTTCCATCAGCGTATTCACTCTCTTCGTTATTGTAATGCCCAAATATTTTACTTTTGTATCAATCTGTAGTCCATATTTTTTTTAATTCTTCCTCTTTAAAAGCTATTGAATGCTCTGCGACAAGAAAGTAACTTGGTAGATCTTATCTTCAGTTTCCCCCATGGAAGTGTGTCATGCAGCCAAAATGGAAGGGGAGGGAGGAAAGACCCATGATTTTCTGTTGAACATAATTGGAATATAAGTATACGTACAATGCAGTCTTGTTTCAGTGACTGTTTTGATTTATAGTAATCTGGGAGAAAATATGGGTCCCTGTTCAACTTAGTCAATATTAATGTCAACAGAAGCCAATAACTGCTTACTATTTAACTCTGCAGGAGTATTATTTATAGCTAGAAAGCATTTGGGAGAAATTTTGATTTAAAATACCATATAAAATGTGGCCAGGTATTATGGGGCTAATATTAGGGATCAAATCACCATATACCTCCCCACCCCCCCAAAAAATTATGTTACTGGTGTTACTTCTAATTGCTTCTCCTGACTTCTAGTTGGTTACAGAGTTCTGATCCCTTTCAGCATAATCCTGCCAACCTCTGTGTTTGTTTGGAAGTTGCACTATGTTCAGTGCTGCTTATTCGAAGTGTGGATAAGATTGTAGCCTTAGCAATACAAGTGTGTTAGCAATACAAGGCCTCCGTTACTGCCCACCAATGCAGCACATGCCCCACTGGCCCAGCTATTGTCAGTGCTGGAAAGCTGGTTAGGGTTGCACCCTGAAAGTGGAATTGTGGAAGTTCAACAAAACAACTACTTGCCAAAGTGATTCTGTTGAAGCGCAGGGAAAATTTACTGCTCAGGACATATGCCTGCAGCTACTTCGTTCATTTTAGTTCCACTTCAATTCACCCAGGTACCTGATTTGGTAAGGGAGAACTACATGACCAACTGAGAAACACCTGCAGATGCTAAGAGTCACCATTGACTTTGATGGATGTAGCTAATTTGACTTGTCTTGAGTTGGCAATGTTGCTGGAAGTATGTGCCATCCCCATCCAGGGATGTTAATCTCACCCAATATCACTTTATCTATTGCCCAGTCCTAGCCAGGCCTTGTGCTGATGGAACTTGTGTTCTGTTAGTGCACAGCCCAGGCCAGTGGTGTGGTACAGCAGCAACAGTATACAGGCTGCAGTGGCCAGTGGGAATGGCTGACAGCCCGTGGAGCACACAATGGAGCACCCAGCCTCCTCCAGAGCAAGTACGTCAGCAGAGGGGGCATTCTGGGGAAGGGTAAATGCAGGGATCGGGGCAGGTGGATACTGATGGCATCAGCTCCACCAGATTTTATGCCCCCAGCCCTCCTGGGCCCATTCAGATTTAAATTAGTATATACAGTACTGCTTTTCAACAAGAATAATAGCAAGAGTAATTCATAATAAATGAATGATTTACATAATACATCAGTGTTATTCAAACTGTGGGTCGGGATCCACTTGGTGGGTCCTGACATGATGTCAGGTGGGTCATGAAAAGCTAGAAGCAGCCATCTTGGAAACTGTAGACCTTACTCTTGTTATATGCCTTTTGTGAGTGTTAACAGTTTGAATTTTCAAGGGAGGGTTTTTTTTTAAAATTGTTGTTAGTTCAGTGCTTTTATATAATATTTTGTCCTAATCTTGCTTTCGGTCAGGGATGTTTCATGGTTGTGCAATTGCTGCAGTCCAAGAATGCCAGTTTGCATTTCAGGAGTGTCGTTTTATTATATTACAATGACAGCACTTCCTGCTTGATGATGTCACTTCCTGTCATGACATCACTTCCAGTGGGTCCCAACACAAGTGCCATTCTAAAAAGTGGGTCCTGGTCTAAAATGTTTAAATACCACTGTAATACATCAATTAATGGTTTCCTGTTGTGAAAGGGCTCACAATCTGAAATATATATATACAGAAGACACCACCAGTAGCCACTAGAAAATATCCCATGCTGGGGCTAAGTGGTGCTCTCCCCCTGCTAAATATAAGTGGTCACAAATTTAAAAGGTGCCTCTTTATCCAGTTAGCAGGTGTGTGTGTGTGTGTGTGTGTGTGTGTGTGTGCGTGTGTGTGCGCGTGTGTGTGTGCGCGCGTGTGTGTGTGTGTGCGTGTGTGTGTGTGTGCGCGCGCGTGCACACACACAAATGTGCATGTGCACATGTTCATTTTGGATTTTTTTGTTGCTTTTTTTATTATCTGAGCTGTTTTATTGGCTCATTTCAACTACTTGATTCACATCATGCCCAGTTTGGTTGTTTGTTTCATTTCAATTCGATTCCTTTTTTAATCATTTCCTATTGATTTCAATGGACAAAATTCTATTTACTGAACTTTTTTTTTTAATTTTCAGAATTGGACAGAATTGACAGAATGGATACCCTTCATCAGGATACAAAGCCAGCTAAATTTCATCCAAAAAGATGCCTGGCTTTCATTCTAGGAGCTATTGAAATTTGATCGTTTTATTAGGTTTCTGCTGGCCCTGCCATTTGTCTGCAAAAACTTGGCATGAAATTCAAAGTTAATGTAGATATACTCCTAAGTAAGATCCTTGCTAAATTTTGAACTTGGTTTTGGAATTATCCGTAAAAACAGAGGTTTCAGCATACTCATTGGTGTTATGTCCAGCTTGCAGCAACATAACAGGAAATGCAGAAGTGATTCTAGGAAAGTTGCTGAAATGGTTCAGAAAAACAGATGCAGGAGTTTCCAAGGAAATGTAATACTTCTTTGCACTGTAGATTATGTTTGTAGTCAAAACAAAACTAATATAGATACAGAAATGTAGGGGGTGGCCATGTTCCCTGTCAGGGGTTAGTGCAGGTGTGCAGACCAAGTCTGAAGCAGAACAGTGTTGCGACTATGTCATGGAACCACTTCCAAACTTTTGGCGATGACATCACTGAGTCATTGCCAAACTTTGTCTATACTATACTACATAGCTCTATACTATGTGGGGAGCAAGGCTGTGCATCCTAGAAGGAACAGTGAGTGGTGGCAGTCCCAGAGGCTTCTATAGCACATGTCCAAGGAGAGTAAGGAAGAGGAACAGGACTAGAGTCTTGGTGCATGCCCTTCCTTCCTTCCTTCCTTCCTTCCTTCCTTCCTTCCTTCCTTCCTTCCTT
>JAJKFI010000043.1:9992901-10039901 GCA_029204185.1 Lerista edwardsae | reverse complement strand
TCTCTCTCTCTCTCTCTCTCTCTCTCTCTCTCTCTCTCTCTCTCTCTGTGTGTGTGTGTGTGTGTGTGTGTGTGTGTGTATGTGTGTGTGTGTGTGTGTGTGTGTGTGTTGAAATCCAGTTTGTCAAAATGGCTCCCTGTCTCCATCCTAAAACTTCATGGGAGGTATCTCTCTGTTGCCTACTGATTTTTTTTTTGTTTCACTGGCATCAGCAAGTGTCGCTGTGTCTCACTAAGCCGTTGCCACGTTTCAACTTGGTGTGCCTGCCTAGCCCTTGTGGGTGATCTGTTTCCTTTACACATGTTGGAGTCTGCCTTGCGATGGCTTTTGAGGAGGCCAACACGATGCCTCTCATTCTTGAAAACGACACTGGAAACATTAAGCGCCCAAAGAAATCCCCAGGCTTCCTCCGTTCAGCGTTTTCTTGCATAAGGCATGCCTGGTGAATGTGTGTGCTTTTTAATTATTATCATTCTCCCTTGAAATTATATAGGGAATGTACCCCGTGATATTTGAAACATAAATTATTGGCCCACAGCTTCGTGCTACTAATTTTCCCGATTGCTGCCAGGGCTGCAAATCAATTTTCTGCATTTCTTTCAGACTTTTTTTTTTTCGAGCCAAATTGTGGAAAATCGCTGTTGGCACATGGCATTTTTCCACCCTGGTTAAGGGTTATTGAATTTTGCAGCAATGTACTGCTGTGTAAAGCCAGCCCAGGACAAAATACCAGCCTTAAAAGGGTCAGAACTCTCTCAATCTGGATTTCATCATTTTTCCACAGGAACAAACAAAATAGCCCACTTTGGTTTTGCTTGTGGCACCATGTCACCGTATTATTGTTTTTAATTATTTTTTTACCCTTATTTTCCTTCTCCCCTTACTTTCCTCCCTGTATTTTTTTACATAAGCCCTTGCTACTGTTTCCTCTGACTGCGGCAGCTTTTACAAGGCGTCTGTTTTGCTCACTTTGCCTCTGCTCATTCCTTCCTTCCGCAACTTGGCTTCTGCCTAGAAGATCTAGAAAGGAACCGGGGCCCTGTATGAAGATCCAGAGATTTTTTTTTAAATGTGCCTCTCCTTATACTTACTTCCCATGCTTGATCTATCTCAGGCAATCTCAAACTGGATAGTAAGTTGGGCTGATCCAACTTTGGAGTTTCCAGCCAAAACGTGCAAGTATTATAGAAGAGAATCCCAAACTTTTTCAATTGGCAGCTTCCTGGGCCATTGGCCAGGAAGTTCCCCATTAGGGATATAGCCAGTGGTGTCATCTACCCTCCAGTAGACGGTACGCTGGGCGGGACTTACGTGTGATCGGCAGCCCGTCCACTCACTTCCGCTTTCTTCCTGCTCGCCTCGCGGCTTTCCATCACCTCGGAGGGGGCGCCTGCTCGCCAGGGGGGATGGGTGGGGCGTGCCGGGTGCCTGGGCGAGCAGGCGCCCCCTCCGAGGCTAGGAAAAGCCACGCGGCGAGCGGGAAGAAAGCGGAAGTGAGTGGACGGGCTGCCGATCACACGTAAGTCCCGCCCAGCGTACCGTCTACTGGAGGGTAGATGACACCACTGGATATAGCCCTATACATTTTTACAGGGCGGTGGGGATTCCACAGCTCTCCTGACTGGTTTCCGGGGCTCCCCAGGGAAACATGGCTCATAGGTTGGAGAGCACTACCCAAGTGGCAGGCAGCCCAACCCTACACTGCCTGGGTGCCAGAAGCACAGTGAGAGCCAAATGGCAGCTTCTGACACCTCAGGAGAAGGGGATGTTTGTCCCCTTCCCTGGGGTAGGGGCACAGGGCCGCCACTGGGTGTCCTCAGGTCTGTGCTGGCTATTTCACTGGCACAGACTTGAGGGCCTCTGTGTCAGTCCACATAGCCCCAAACAGAGGTTAGGATCCGGCAGTGGAGGCCCCGCTGCTCCCACACCCTGCTCCGCCTCTTCCCTATTCTGCAGTCCTCGCCTGCTTGGGAAACACGCACCACCAGTGGCCGTTACGCTCACCGGCTGCCGGCTCCACATGAGTGGTCAGCCGTGGAGGTGCCTTAAGGCACCTTTATGACACCAGCGGTACGCTCATCTCACCCAAGCTGCCCCTGTTAGGACTGAGCCCTACGAAAATTCCATGCAAGTTGAAAGTATTTCTTTGACTTTGTCTAAGGCTTGGATTGCAAGCCTAAGACTAATTGCAAAAGCTCCAAAGAACTGGCTTTTAAGACTTCGCCTGTGCAGTCCCTGAGGTAGTCCACAGGTACAGTACAGGTAAGATTTGAAGCCTTGAGAGCAAACAATCTCTGAGCTTGTCCCCAAGAACTAAATGGAGGGAAAATCCTCAACCCATGGACTCATAGTCCATTTACTGGTAGAAGCCTTATCTGGATGCAGTTAATTATGGCTCAACTCTAATGGCAAGGATCACTCTGCTTGAGCGATGATGCACTTTTCATGAGTTGTATTTATTATTATAATTTAATTAGGAATATTTATATACAACTTTAAAAAAAAAAGGTTGACAATGCTCTTTATGTACCACCACCAGAGAAAGAACACTATACTGGATTGAGGGTACAATCCTAACCTGTAGTTAGGCCGGCACAGTGAGGCCGGCAAAGTTGGGTCGGCACAAGGGCACATTTGGGCCACTCTCAGAGTCAGGGAGGATGGTGCACATCTGTGTGCTGATGTCTCCGACACCAAGAGGGGTCCAAACTTACCTTCTGGTGGCCCTTGTGCCAGCCAAACTTTGCTCGCCATCTGTGTTGACATAACTCCAGGTTAGGATTGCACTCTGAGTAGGACACTTGCTCTCTTAAACATAAGAGAACACAATTGAAGAGATGCCTCTTTGCCCACTATGCAGGGGTAATGCACTGTGAGGCCACACAAAAATATGTGTATCTAGCTGTTTACAGGCTTTGCCTGTACAACATATACAACATATACAACAAATGTACAGTATATGTTGTCCTGCATTTCTTTCATCGGCATATCATGCATGTTTTTGCGATCATGCAGACAACTGTGTGTGCAAAAGAGTTTAGTAAATATGACTGTTTCTTAATCAAAGCAGAACAATGTTCAGAGAGAGTTCCATAATACCTGCTGGAACTATAAATGAGAAGAGTAGCTGCGATTAATATTGATTCCCTGATTCAGTGCTTCAAGTGTGTCGTACATCAGCATCCCAGCCTAAGCAAAAGTTCAAAGGTGATGATGGACACCTTTGTAGATTCAATAATCAAAGATTTCATGGCAGACTATTTGTGGGGTGACACTTGGCGGCTGCCCGGGGCCCCATTTGTGGACAGGCGCCGGGGCTGCTGCCTTGTGTCACCCTCTTGGCCTCCCTTGTGTTCGGAATCATTCCTAAATGCAGTGATTCTGGATGTTGGGGGAGTGGCAGCAGTGGCGTTATCCACTCGGTACGCTGGGCGGGACTTACCTTTGAGCGGCAGTCTGCCCGTTGCGTCACGCCACGTTCCGCCGGGGCGGGCGGGAAAGCGGCAGAACGCGGCGTGACGCAATGGGCGGACTACTGCTCAAAGGTAAGTCCCGCCCAGCGTACCGAGTGGATAACGCCACTGAGTGGCAGGATGGCACAGGGGGCGGGGCAATGGCACTTGGTATGTGGTGACGCATTACAACATCGCCCCACAGCAGGCGCCATCAGAGCCTGTGACGGCTCTGCATCGGTGTTATTGTCACTTACAGTGCTTGCAAGAATTCTGGAGCAATTTCTAAACATTATTCTTCAGAGTACAATTTCTATAATATCAGGGCTTGTAATTGGTTGTATAGCCTACTCATATTTGCATGGCAGATTCCTATTAATGAAATTAAAGATTTCAATCTGCAAAACGTGCCCTCCCTGATAACACAATTTGGACTTCCTTTGGGACGGACTCCATGATGCACTAACCAATCATTTCTCCAACCTCCGTTGGCCAGAAGACATGGTTCTGCTAAAGCGCCAAAGAGAAGCTGCATGTGGGTTTCTGATTATATGTTCCATTACAAGAGTGATGTAATGTTTTACACTATAAAACATGTGAATCAAGCATGCTGTGTGAAGCCAGTGAAAATTAACTGGCTCATTTTATGTATGGGTCTTCTGAGGGTAGTTATTTGGAGTTGGAATATCATCTGGATGGCGCAGACGGTTGGCTACTTTAACACATGCTTTCTCTATGCAACAGAACTGACGGGCGTGCATTTGTAAAACGAATAATTTCAGAAAGGGAAATGGCGTTAACCTCTGGGCCCTTTGGCTAGTATAAAGTAATGAATTGCTGTATGCATTAGCAGAAAGAAAGAGGCTAAATGAGACAGAACAAGAATGAAGACAAGGATAAAGACCATCTCGTTGCCCTTAATGAGCCTGAAAGAATCTGGTTTTAAATGTGTGCTTATTGATAATCCCTGATCTTACACAACAGTGACTGCAAGGTTAATGGCAAACAAACCACCAACCATTCATGATCTCATGCTGGATGAGGCCGCAGAACCTACTACTATCCTTAAGGCTCCATACAGATAGTTATCAGTGGTGATCTGGCTGTGTAAGTGTATTTAAATATGCCATTTGATACATACTATATACAGCCTTGTTGCCTCGTTCAGTGTGCACATTCTTTTGCTTTGGAGGAATTTGTCAGATCTGCACGGCACCGATTAGCTGGCCTTTGTGTCAGTCATAAAGCTGCTTTGCCCCCTCTTCAGTGCATGGCTGAACACAGTGTTGATTGGCTGGATTGTGTTAAGACATCAACCCAGCTTTTTCCCCTATCTGCATGGGTTTGAAGTGTTTAAAAAACAATGGGGAAAGCACTACACAAACTTTTCATCAGCTTCATCCAGTGGACTCTCAGTTTATGCCTGGTAAATAATGACAAAGCTTTAAAATTTATTTACTTTTTATATTAGTTGTAATGCAAAAAATAGCTCACTGCTGATGTCAGCAAGCTGCACTTTATAGGTCAAAGAATTGCATGTGTCTCCCAAGCCACGGTTTGGCGACCCCTGCTCTATATGGTTCCCTGTGAAATCAAGGATTTGCTGTTATCTTGATGTTCATTTGAGATGTACAGATGTGCCAGTTGTCTGGAAAGCAAGTGACTGAACTAAGAACGTAGACTAGGACCATCAAAAAGATTGATGACAGCTTGATTGTTCTACACTCAACAACAACAAACACCCTAATATTTTTATTGACTTCTTTTTAAAAAGTTACCATAGTACATTAGTGAGCATCACAGTATTCTTTGAAAACAGGAGTGTGTGGAAACTATGTGCTTGGAGCAACTATACCAAAGATTCATTTGGAGTAAAGTAGTGAGCTAAAGACCACATTTTGCTTTTACTGCAACATTTCTCTCTTGCTTGCCTTTCCAAGTCAAGGGTTCCCTTTAGAATCCTCAGTGCCTGCACACACTGTGACTTCACTGTGAAGAATGGACTATATGAGTGTACTTAAGCGCCATTCAACAATGCCCTAACCCAGGGCACATAGAGGAAGGCATAGATTATAAATCAGGGGGCACAGGGTATCTTGCAAAGCACTGAGAGTGCAATCCTACCTTGGAGTTAGGCCAGAAAAATTAGGCCAGCAAAGTTTGGCTGGCACAAGGGACATCGTAGAGTATGTTTAGACCACTCTCTGCCAGCACACAGATGTGCACCATCCTCCCTGACTCCAAGAGTGGCCTAACAAGAGTGGCCTAACCAAAATTGCTGGCCTAACTGCGCCAGCCTAACTCCAGGTTAGGATTGCGTCCTCAGAGTCCCCCAATCCTCAAGTGTGTATTTGTAGGGGTGCATAGAAAAAGGGGATTGGCAAACACCAGCTCTATCACCTGAACAAGCAGTACTTCAGTTTACAGTACTTGTTATCTAATTCCCAGTGTTGTATTTTGTATGCTAATGATAACATGCTAAAACGTAATAACCCTGTTGACAAGGGATACCCAGGATGCTACCTAGCCCCAGGTTTGTCCTATAATCAAGGTGGGGAATGAGAATGTGCTTTCCTTGCCGACTTGCACAGCATACTGTACCTGCACTACTTTTGACCTCTATCCATCCGAGAACACAATTTTATTTCTGGCCATAATCTGATTGATGATGTCACTTCCTGCTTAATGATATTACTTCCTGCCCTCAGTAGGCACCATGAATGCTATTTGGCCCTATCACCTCAGATCGGACCAGGATGGCCACAGCCCAGGAAGACCTACTGGGAAGGACCCCTGGGGTTGCCCTTTTTCCGGGGAGGAGACGAGATGACGAGACCCCGCCAGGCTCAGCAGGCCAGGAGGCCTCCGACCAGTGGCATTATTCACCCGGTACGCTGGGCGGGACTTACCTTTGAGCGGCAGTCCGCCCGTTGCAGGCGGGAAAGCAGCGGAATGCGGTGTGACACAACAGGCGGACTGCCGCTCAAAGATAAGTCCCGCCTAGCATACCGGGTGAATAACGCCACTGCCTCCGACCTAGGGAGGAACTGGGCCCATTCAAGCATCTGGCAAAGGGAGCAGTTGCAAGAGCCAGCCGCCCTACTGTAGTATAAACCCTCGAAGGGAGTCCCGGGAGGCCTCCAGAAGGAAATGGTGGTGCTGAGGGGAGGAGCCAGGGCCTTAAAAGGAGGCCCAGCTTGGCCAGGGAGTTCAGTCTCCGGCTGGCTGGCTGGGGAAAGGAGCTGTCAGGGAAGCTCGCAACTGCCATACCCGCACAGGCTATTGAGCCCACACTGGCAGGGCAAGTCAAGCAGAGGCAGGAGTTGCCAGGGAAGCCCTTGCCCGCTTACACCAACTGGACGAGGCACAGGTGGACTTGCCCTCATCAAAGGACCTGGCGCCTACACTGTGAGAGCTATGGCCCGGGGGGGGGGGAAGAGAAAATCTGTCCGGCCTCACTGTACCTCTTTGTAAGCCTGGTCGGCCCTGTGATGTAACAGGGCCTCATGAATGTCAAAGCCTTGACTCGATTAAATTGCCTATGCAAGCAAAAATCCAGGTTCCTTCCTCGTCGTGGTGAGTCATGCTCATCCTACACCATCCCATGTCCCCCCACCTCCAAAAGGGCCATGGACCTCCCATGCCCCATGGAGGTGACAGGCCCTCTGTAGGAAACAGTGTTTGACACCCCTGATCTAGAGGGGTAACATTCAATAGGGCCTGTGCACACTCAACTGAACACACACAAGTCCATTTCATATGGTTGGTCCCTATATGTTTCTGGGCAGTTGACCATCTCAAATGGGCCTTCACACTCCAGGGGTAGCCAGTACAGGTGGAGAAAGTGCACTGGATAGGTGGGACAGTAGGTGCTCTCCCATTGTTCACAATGCAATAGAGGACAAACTCTGAGAGAGGTATCATCCAGTCTGGTCCACAGTTCATGAGCTCTCCTCAATTTTGCTCCTGTATTTCAGCCTTCACATCCACATTGCTGTTATCATACCACATCAACAGGCATCTTTAATGCAATATACATATTTTATATGTTCTTGTATATGTTTCAGTGCTTTGCAAGATCTCCTGGTTCCCCTTTCCCCCTATTTTATAGTCTATGCCGTGTCCTTTCATTTCTCGTGTTTTTCTTCCAATCCTTTCTCTGTAGGGGCAGCCTCTTGCATGACTGACATGGCAGCCAGGGAAGAGGAAGACAGACTGAAAAAATGGAGGGCAAGAAAAGTGATTTTGCCATGGTTGCTCCGCATTTCCCTCCCTGCCTGATGCTCCTCTGGGCTGTCCCTGCCTGGTCCTCCTCTGTCTCCTGCTTCTCCTGCCCTGACCTGTGGACAAGGAGAGAAGCCATGCTTCATTTTCAGGTACAAAGAAATTTCTGTAAGCTACAATTGAAAGGAAAAAACAAACAAACCAGGTTTGATTGTTTCTCTTGTTTAGCAAAGCATCCCCCCCTGCAATCTTTGAAAAAGATTCTCCACTTTAAGAATTCATTCCTTTGCATCAGAAGTTAGAAAACCAGCATGGTGTAATGGTTAGCAAGCTGGCCTTAAATCACGAACATCGCAGGTTTGAATCCTCCCCTCAGTGAATTGGTGTCAATTGAAAAATCTCCAAAAGACTAGAGTCAAAAACACCTGCGTAATCAGGAGTGGAGCCCCCATGGGTGCGCACTATGATTCATGCACGAGTCAAGTCACAGGGGGCTGGAGACTCCAGAATTGATTTGACTCAAATTTTGAGACTCGTTCCCAACACTGCTTAAGAGTAAATCCCTTAGAACTCAGTGGAACTTACTTCTTCATGCATAGGCTTGTGCTGTGCATGAGTAAACATGCATAGGCTTGTGCTGTGAGCCTTTAGGAGAGGTCAGACTGACAAGCTGAGGTAAGAATAGTGGTGTTCCTATAAGGGGGGCAAATGCTAAGTTTTGCAGGAGCCTGGACTCCTGTGTAACGTGGCCCCTCCTCCTCACCTTCAGAGCCATTCGAATGTCTCTGGAAGCAAGAGGGAGGGGCTGTGTTACACAGGAGCTCAGGCTCCTGCAAAGCTTAGCATTTGGCCCCCCTGTAGGAATGCCACTGGGGGTGCAACCAGAAGTTAGGCCAGTATAGGCCAGCAAAGTTTGGCCGGCACAAGGGCCACCATAAAGCACGTTGGACCACTCTCAGAGTCAGGGAGGATGGCGCACATCTGTATGCTAGCCTCTCTGACTCTGAGAGTAGTCCAAATATACTTTACAGTGGCCCTTATGCCGGCCAAACTTTGCAGGCCTAACTGTGCTCACCTAACTTCAGATTAGGATTGCACTCTGGGTCAAAATAACAAGTTGAAAAGAAAGAAAAGAGCAAGACTTCTAACATGCTAGCCTGGCTCCTTAACTTTCTCCTTTTCTCTTTCTTTCTCCACTCCATATGTACAGCGGTGTTGGAGTCACAGTTTTTGATTTGATATAAAACCTCTTGGAAGGGAAGAAGGAATTGGAGAGCTGCCACCAGAGCTATATGACTGCAAAGCAATCAGCCTTTCCTAGACAGGATCCTCCCTTGTCTTCCAGCTATCTGCTGCTTACAAGCAGTGATCGCAGCCAATTGTGAGGGCTGTACACAGAGTGCCTCAGACAAGCCCCTCTTTGGCAGGCTCCTCGATCTGGGTGTGACGCTGCTTCAGGCCAAGGCAAGGTTTCTGTTGTACTAATGCCAGTATACACAAGTGTGTCGGCTGTAGGCATACAAGAGGAGTGTTAGTATACCCCCAAGTCACTCTTTGGAAATAATTATTTGACAGTGGGACCGGCAGGAGAGGAGGAGCCTCAGGAATGGGGTGATGTGCGGCTCAATACTGTTAAAAAAGAGGCTGAACCAGGACAGGATAAAGAAGAAATCCCAGCCCTCTCCCCCTCCTCTGGCTTCCCTCCTTCCTCCCCTTCAGTTTGGCTTTCATTCAAGATTAATGCGTCTCATGTAGATGTTCCACTTTGACTAGATCTGGGTAAGTTTTCATGTAAATGGGAAAGAAGAAGAGAAAGAACAAGCCAGCGCTCTTCAGGTGCTTACCTACATCAGGGTTTCAAGGACATTGATGCTGTTAAGGCATCTTCCTTGTGTGAAAGAGCCCTCGTGGTCACCTGAGTTGATACCTAAGGAGCACTCCTGGTCTCTCCCTCTTGGCAAAATCACATGGGAGGAAGTAGTGCAAGATCGTTTGAGTGAAGCAGCTGGAGTCAGGCCTGGAAGAGAAGCACTCAGGGCACAATCCTAACCTGGAGTTTTGGTGGGGGGTTTTATTGATTGAGTTAGGCCGGCATAGTTATGCCAGCAAAGTTTGGCCGACCAAAGTTTGCCAAAGTTTGGCAAACACAGGGCTACCGTAAAGCACATTTAGACTACTCTTGGAGTCAGGGAGTATGGTGCATATCTGTGTGCTGGCCTCTCTGAGTCTGAGAGTGGTCCAAACATACTTTACGGTGTCCCTTGTGCCGGCCAAACTTTGCTAGCTTAACTGTGCCGGCCTAACTCCAGGTGAGGATTGCGCCCTCAGAGTAGCCATATCATAGGTGCAAATCCATGCTGAACTGTGAACATGGATCAGACCAGGGAAGGGGATTACAATTCAGTGGCCAACAAATTTGCCCCCTTCCCAGGCTTGATCCACCCTCCTCCCAGTCCCATCTCTTCCCTGTTCCACCCACCCCAGCTCCCCTCCGGACTCCTCTGCTGCCTCACCTGTTCCAGTAGGCATCCAGCATTCATCTTTGCATAGACCCAGTTGCTTGCAGCTTGCAGCAGTGGCCAGACTGTGCACAATGGTGCTGGTGCATCTGTGACAGCCTTGAAGCTGTTTATGCCAGTGGGATTCATCTTGGGCTATAGACCATGATGGGTGGTGCAACCTCCTTACGTTAGACATAGGCTAGTTCAGAATGTCAGGTACAAGGGAATGGCAACAAGACGCAGGCATCTTGTTGTCTCATGTGCTCCCTGACGCACCGGGTGGGCCACTGTGAAATACAGGAAGCTGGACCAAAGGGCCTTTGGCCTGATCCAGCAGGGCTTTTCTTATGTTCTTATGGAATGCACATTTTGCCAGCATAAATGGTCAATAGGATTGGGCCATAAAACATTGGGATGAAATAGACTTCATTTAACCGCATAGCTCAGCGTTTCTCAATGCTGTTCCCCCGACGTACCACTTGCTGCAGTGCTATCCTTGGAGGTACCATGGGGAGTAACTGGCAATTATGTCATCACCAGTTATTTCTAGGTTTGGAGACCACAATGGGAGCTTCTAAAGCTCAGGATGAATGGGGGCGGGGCTTGTTTTTGAGTGCAAAAACTGCATGCTAGAGCTTTGCCTGCTGGGCCAAGCCTCCTACCACCATTGGAAACTCCCACCATGATCTCACTACTGAATGGCCAGTGCAATGCATACCACCCAATGCCACCTGGCATACCACCATTGTGCCACTGGTTGAGAACCCCTAATATAGCTCAATAAGTGTAAAAGTAGAGATGAGTAGCAGAAGAAGAAAATACTCAAGAAATCAAAAGTTATTTTTATTGTACAATCATAGTGAGGTGTGACTATGGGGTGGGGGTGGGGAGATTGTGACAAACTCCTGCACTTCGAAACGTACAGCTACGCCCCTGCCTCACATATATGCCAGTTAGCAGGGCAAGTGGAGAATTTCAGCTAGGTGCTGTCGATAGAAGGGGCAAACATTATTGAATACGGAATCATATTTCAAAATCCAGTGGGCTGGCTTCATTGCTGATATAAGCAGAGAGAACTCCATTAGTAAAGGGGTTGCACACATTAATTTCAGCAGCATACAAACCCCACGGCATCATCTGTGTTTGAACATGAAATTGTAACTAATCTGGTGACATTGATCTCAATTTCATGTTTATAAATAGACTGTGTAATGGATTCATGGCTTGTGAAACAGAGCCATCTTCCCTGTGAAATGGTCTGTAGGGCAAATTCTTTGCTGAATTATCCCTGTGCAACTCCCATTGAAAGTCAAAGAGGAGCTGCATGTGTATTATTGCTAATACAAGAATGCATCATAATTTTTTTCAGAGTGGAAATTAGTGTATTGGCTGTCACTTTGCCATAAGGGAATAAAGCTTGTTCGTCTAGATGGCTAACTAGGACAGCACTTTGTAGGGGCGAGAATGTGTGCTGCCACAACCAATAAAAGGGATCTTTTCTGTTTTACATGTTACTTTGCTATCTGCAACTGGGAACATGGAGAGGTGACAGAACGACATGAAGCCATGTTATAGGCACGTTACATTGTTTCACAATATCTGAACGGTTACCAACTTTTACTGTTAAATATTCCAGGAGCAGCATTCTCTCCAAGTTGCATGGCCACACGGGCATCAAGTTGGAATCAGAGCACGAAGCAGCTTTAAGGTGCTGGGAAATGTTGGTGATGTCATAGCTGAGCCCCTTGGAGCAGCCCCAGCGCAGCTCCCTTAGGGCTGTGCCTAGGCCCTGTGAAAATTACAGGCAATGCAGTCTGGAAGGAGCCAGGGGAAGGAAACTGTTGGACTCCAGTTGGTTATGGGGCAGAGCTACTAGCAAAATCTTTCCCAGTACTTCTGTAGCTGATTCGTAATTGTGTCTGTGTGGGTGCAATCCTAACCTGGACTGCACAAGTCCCTTGGGCTGGCCCAAGAGTGTTGCAAATGTGCCATAAAGCACGTTTGCACCACTCTCAGAGTCAGGGAGGCCAGCACAAACATATGCTGTCCTCCCTGACTCCAAGAGTGGTACAGACGTGCTTTATGGTGTACTTGAGATGCTGCTGTGCCTGCACACCAAAACCCTGTATGACTCTTAGAGCTCAGTCCTAACCTGGAGTTAGGCTGGCACAATTAGGCCAGCAAAGTTTGGTTGGCACAAGGGACACCATAAAGTATGTTTGGACCACTCTCGGAGTCAGACAGGTCAGCACACAGACGTGCACCATCCTCCCTGACTCGGAGAGTGGTCCAAATGTGCTTTATGTGCAATCCTAACTTAGAGTAACTTAATCCAAATGCCCTTAGAGTGCAATTCTAACTTGTGCTGGCCAGTGGGCCAGTGGGCCAGAGGGCCTGTGCTGTGTCCAGTGCAAATTGGGAGCACTCAGGAACCTTCCTGGGGCAAGGGCATATTCACACCTGTGCCCCAGGGAAGGCTCCAGCCTCCCCTATGTGCTCCTTGGATCTGTGCCTGCTGTATAGCAGTCACAAAGTCAAGGATGCTGTGTGGCCCAAATCAGAGCCACATTGCCTGGGGACAGAGACTTGGATGTGGCCTAGGCTCCACCCCTCTCCCTGGGCCAGCACACCTCCTACCCGCCCACCCCCACCCAGTTCCTCCCTCCCTCCTCCCGCCCAGAACTGCTCTTGCACCAGCCATGTTCAGCTGGCACACAAGCAGTGCAATGTGGTCTTGGGCTGGCGCTCTTGGGCCAACGCTGCTGCTAGCTGTTTGCTTATAGAAGAAGGGCAGTATAGAGCAACATGATGTGCAAAAGATTCATCTCCAAAACTCCATACATTCATTATTCAAAGTGGTGATGCTTACCCTGTCCAGCAGTGGCACCGACTTGCTTTTATAATCGGGGATGCCCGTGGCCACGCCCCTGACATTGATGTGACCATGCCCCAATGTAATATAGCCACGCCCACCTTTAAATTAAATTACATTATAGCGGGTAGACCTGGGCTCCAGATCCCAGGTCTACCCATTATAAGTATAGCAGGTAGACCTGGGTTCTGGAGCTCTCTCTCGGTCAGGAGAGTAGACATTGTGTGCATGTGCCAGGAGTCAAAATGGCATAGTTTGCTTCACTAGTCTGTCTCCCAAAGACTGCAGGTTAGCTGTGGATGTTGCGGTCCGGATTGGGTGTGGGTGCTGGATGCCGAGGGGGCTGGTGTTAATGTGGGGGTTGAAAACCCCAGTGTCCCCCCCCCCAGATGGCGCCTATGCTGTCCAGTAAATAATTGAAGTCCTCAAAGACATTTGCACACATGTGTATCATTCACTGTTAAAATATACTTATAACCAGTGGTGGGATTCAGGGGGTTCGCCCAGGTTCTATAGAACCGGTTGTTAAATGGCCGGGGCCCACCCACTCGCTTACCTCGGCTGGCTTCGGATTTTTTTTTTTGGCTCTGGCTATGACGTCATAGAACCGGTTGTTAATTTATTTGAATCCCACCACTGCTTATAACTCTAGTAAACAGTGATGAGCTACAGCTTTCTAATGAGTGTACACCTGTCTGGTGGTGTAGAGTCTGTGAAATGGCCCTATGAGGCGCAGTGAACAAGATAGGAGAAGAGTAGTTGAATCAAGATGAATGTTGGGTTTTAATTCAACTATGTATACAGGAGTGTGCTCTCTGAAAAATATATAAGGGGAGTACAAGAGCTCACTGAAAGATGCATAAGGGAAGGAGCTAAGTGGCCCCCACCGCAAGCAGTGGCATAAATTTGGGAAAGGGGCGGTGATAGAGATTACCATTTCTATCAGGACAACATAAGCCATCCAGGTGGGATGACTGAGGAAGAGCTGCTTGAGCTAGCAGTTTCAGAAACCCTATCCAATGAAGGAGCATGATGTTTGCCTTCAAGGCTGTATGCAGCTAGTACAGTCATGGTAACACTGGTGAAATGGACCACTGAACTCTCTGCACCAGTTCTAGCCTGGAAACTCACATGAACTATAGCCTCATGTGCAGACTATGACTATAGCTGTAAAGTGTCAAGGTTAGCAGGCATAACCCAGGTGTGGCATAGAAGAGGTTAATGTCCAGTCATTTCGCCTATAGGCATGGTTTGGAGAGAGTCCACTGATTTCATTCAGGAAGATTTGAGAACAAAGCCTTCAGTTTGCACAAAGCTCCAGTGGAGCTGAGCTGATCCTGGAACAATAGGGGGCCTCTGAGCTCTTAACCTGTGCCTCAGTATGGAACATAGAAGATACACAACTCAGGACTTGCATGCGGACATGGTGAACAGCTCCGCCGGCGCAGAAATAACATCGCATTTATTCTTTTGATCTATGACAAATTTGCTGCAAGCTCCTGTCCAAGTTTTCAGCCAGGTCCTGAAACTGGAAGGAGAAAGAAAAGAAAGTTTGTGCTCTAAGTTTGCGGTGGAGAAAGACCAGTCATGGGCATAAAGGTTTACCCTAGGAGTAGGATAGTGAAAGTTGATTTCTTTTTTAAGAATAATAAAAATGTACTCTCAAAGAACATGTTTATCCTGGGGCCACTAAAGAGTTGAAACATCTGTGCTGTATTGCCATTTCTTAACACATGTCTTAACATCACATCACAATTTATATCCAATAAATAGTAAGGTCTTTGGTACATTACTTTTTTCTATCACTTGAATCCATGTTGGTGTGCAATCCTAAGCTGAAGTTAGGCTGGCACAGTTAGGCCAGCAAAGTGTGGCCAGCAAAAGGGACACCGTCACATATGTTTGGACCTCTCTCAGAGCCAGAAAGGCCAGCACACAGACTTGCGTCATTCTTCCTGACTCCGAGAGTGGTCCAAACATGCTTTACTGTGGCCCTTGTGCCAGCGAAACTTTGCTGCCCTAACTCCAGGTTAGGATCGTGCTCTTGGTATCTTTGGTATTCTATAACAGGCACAGATAGATTGTCCTTGAATTTAGGGACCAAATTCTCATTTACAGCTTCACAGTTTGCAGTTTCCTCCATGCTCCCCCCGTCCGCCAGTCTTTCAACTATAAAAACTACCAGACGCTCCAAGAAACTTATCAACAGTTTCTTCCTATAGTTACTGTTTTCAGCTCTTCAATTGACCCTCACAGAGATATTCTTATGTGGCCTAATTCAGTTTTGTAGAGGAGATGGAGCAGGGCCTTCTCAGTTGTGGCCCAAATTCTTCTGCAAAATATCTTTATTGAAAATCTATTTTGGAATTCAACCCTACAAGCTTTCAGGAAAGATGGTCCTTTCAAATAGGCACTTGGCAGCAGTAATTGTTTTGCGGGAATCTATTTTATGCATTGGGGTTTTTTTTCTTAAGTTCAAGATATTTATTCCATCTGTTCTTAATTGGATGCTTTAAAATATTGAGTTTTTTTGTGATTCTTATCAAGCCACTAATAATCTCATGTGAAAATTTATGTATATAGTGAAATACATCACTATCTGTCTGATCGGTTTCTGTCTGATGGAACATAAATACGAAGAACAAGACTTCATATTTCCAGTTCTGGAAACTGTGCTTCTGTATCATCCAAAATATACTGATCATTTGTGTTCCCGTCTATGGGATGACATGCAAACTCCCAATACAGGGGCACTGTATGCAGTTTCTCTTGGGGACAGTTGTGAAAGGTCTGTTTGAGGTTATCTGGCCACAGCTGAGAACAGAACATTTATTATTTTATTTTTCACATTTTTATACCACCTCTCGTCCAAGTACCTCAGGTACATAATTCTTCCTCTCCTTTTGTCCTCAGAACAACCCAGTAAGTTAGGTTAGGCTGAGGGTGCAGTCTTAACCTGGAGTTAGGCCGGCACAGTTAGGCCAGCAAAGTTTGGCTGACACCAGGACCACCGTAAAGTATGTTTGGACCACTCTCAGGGAGGCTGGCGCATGTCTGTATGCTCACCTTTCTGACTCTGAGAATGGTCCAAACATACTTTACAGCATCCCTTGTGCTGAGCAAACTTTGCTGGCCTAACTCCAGGTTAGGATTGCACCCTGAGAGATAGTTACTGAACGAAGCCCAGGAAGCTTTGTGGCTTAGCAGGCATTTGAACCAGGATCTTCCAGGTTGAAGTCCAATTCTAGAACTACTACACTATCCTGGCTCTAATGTAAAACATTTGAGAGTCCTGCTCTGCTCCTCACCCATCTCAGAATGTCTAAAGCTACTGTTAAGTTTCAGGTCACAAGCATATTACCAGCAAATTTCACTGCCATAAGTGATTGACCAAAGGCTGAGTAGATCCATGCAAGATCCCAAAGCACCCTAAACAGGAGAAACATCCTGCAACCTGATCCCATCAGAAGGACGGTGCAAATGTCCTCCAGTTTGACTTCCTGAGGAACTTCTCTGTCAAATTTTGGCACCTGAATTTTCCTCACCACCAGATGCGAGTTTCACTTAACAATGTACACGGCTTGGATGCATCCTGTCAAAGTCTTTGAACATGTCAGGCATGGGGTGACCTTAGCAGGTGAGCTGGGATAAGTCAGGATGTTCCAGTGGGCCGCGGCGATACTAATTTAAGACAAATACAGCAGTGCTGGGGAGAAAGTGGGGGGTGGCATTAAAGAATCCTTTGATATGATGGTCTAACATTCTCTCACAACCGTCAGGGAGTCCCCTTTCCCAATATTATTCTTTCCTGGCTTTATTTTAATCAAGCCAAAAGTGGAAACAGAAAGAAAACAGCTCTTTCTCGTTCCCTTTGTCGTGCTCTCCTCTGTTCCCCCGTTCTTTTGCTTTCCTGCTGCTGGGATGGAAATGATGATGGGAGAACACAAGAGAGAGAGAGAGAGAGAGAGAGAGAGAGAGAGAGAGAGAGAGAGAGGCAGGCTGCTTAGATCCGTTTCATGCACAGGACAAAACAGACAGGAATTATTTTTCTTGTTAGCCTTTTTGTACAAAGGCAGACAACCCTTTCAGCCCAAATACAATATTGTAATTGCTCATATTCAACTGACAGAGGTTCCCAGATGAGCTGCGCAGAGGCGTCATTTGCTAATCTGTCATGTTCTATCGCACCCGGCTCAGAGCTCTGTAAAAGTGTCTTCTTCTCTTTAAGTTATTTATATAGTTGGCTGAGAGCGCATTGCTTGTACAAACTAGAAACTATTAGATTAGACCAGCAGAGACAGCCGGAGGCAATCTTTTTAAAAAATGAGTGGGATTCAAAGTGGGCTCGGAAAGCAAATATTATTTCACTGGGAGTCTATTAGAGGTAGTTCCCTGGATAACAAATAAGTGCTTTGTTAGCTTTTGCTGGGAGAAATGGACTGGCCAGATTGGCACCAGCTGGGTTTAATGGTAAACTGCTTGATGGAAAATGATCATTTCTCTGATTGGTGGGAGGCTGAGTCCCGGTCGCTTCTCCTCCCCTCTCTTTCCAGCTCAGGTTTGCTTATCTGACGTGCATGTCAGAACTTAGCAGCTGAGGAGGACTCTGTTTGTTTTAGAAGCCTCCTCGTCATAAACACACAGGCTCTGAAAACATGAGGGAAAGCAAATATTATCTGGAGTAGTGGGAGCTAAAAGGTGGCCCATACAAGAATGTCTCAATATGTGATGGGCAAATAAAAAAAAAAACAGAAATATGAGCTGCGTGTTCCAGGTTTCATCCGGAGAGACGAGAACATGGAGATTATTGTTGTTGGGAGACAGGGAGGGAAACAGCCTCCCAAGCGATGAGGCGATTGTGAGGAAGGAGGCCCCTCCCTCTGTGAATGGTGTTGCCACTGAATGGCAAGACAGTGGGGTCCCTGAGATAGGGACCTGGCTAATGGGGTTCAAAGAAGGGCACAGCCAATCCCTTAGAAGTATTTGTTATCCACAAGTACACTTCAAGTGTCTATGAGACTGGGCCAGCATCCTGAAATGAAATGAAGTGGTCACCCCAGGTGATGGGGTATCATGGGTGAGTAATGGTGAATTTAGTGCCCCCATTGCCCACTCATTTGCTGTCTAAGAGCAATACTAACATCAAGTTAGGCCAGCACGGTTAGGCCAGCAAAGTTTGTCTGGCAAAAGGGACACTGTAAAGTATGTTTCGACCGCTCTTGGAGTCAGAGAGGCCAGCACGCAGACATGCACCATCCTCCCTGACTCTGAGAGTGGTCCAAACGTGCTTTATGGTGGCCCTGCTGTTGCCCTAGTTCAGTGCAGCTCCTGGAATTGACTGGCAATGACATCATTGCCAGTTACGTCCGGGTTTGGAGACCTTGTGTGCCATACTCAAACATCAGGAAGGGGCAAAGCAGGCAGGAGGGCCCTTCGCAATGTGCAATTTTCATGCGCTGCAGCCCTGTCTTCCATTCCAAGCCTCCTACACCTGCCGGAAGCATCACATTGTGGTTTTCCTGCCAGGTGGCAGCCATCTTGAGCTACCCCTGCACACTCAATGTGCCACACTGTGGAGCTGCACCTCACAGATTGGGAACCTCTGCCCTGGTTGCATGCTGGCAGCAGCCAGGCCTGTTAGGATACAAAATGGCCTTAATGTCAGAGTCAACTGTGCTCGATGGTAGTGTCAGCTCTCATTCAACCCTAGGAGGTGGTTGCATTAAGTGCTCCTACTGCGCCAAATGTACGCATGATTCCACTGTGTAAACTATAAGGGTATGGCACTAGGGATGAATTTGGAGCACGCTTTGGAAAGCACCTTGGGGTACATTTCCTCTCAATGAAGCATATTTTGTGAATGGAAAGGATGATTACTAGGATCTATTATTCATAAGCAGTTGTCTGCTTGCTAGACGTTCCCTGCTCGGGCCTTCCCATTAGGCAAACCAGGTGAAATGGATCAGAGAGCTGCACTTAACTGTGGTCCCTGTGTAGCTAGATGGATGCCGCTCAGCTAGTTCCTCACCGTCTTCAAAGCATTGATGGGTAAGCTAGGAAGCATTTGCCAAGGGAAGGCAGAATTCTCTCTCACAATCCATGATGTCAGTATAAAAACAGCACAGCTGGCTGCTCTGCAGTGATGACCCACTCCTTTCAACCCCTTTACTGCAAGACCTCTGGCTAGGCCATTTTGTATGTGAACATGTTAGGGCAGGCAGTGCCAGTCCATTATATTACCTCTGCTAACTGGGCAAGAGGCACTTTTTCAGGTGGTGTTCCTCTCATATTTAGCAGGGGGAGAGTAATTGTCCCTCTTCACCCCTGCACAGTGTCTTCTCTAGTGTCTGTTGCTGGTGGTCTGCATTTTCTTTTAGCTTGTGAACCCTTTTGGGACAGGGAGCCATTTAACTTTAGTGTTGTTATTATTTGCCTGTAAACCGCTTTGTGAACTTCTTGTTGAAAAGTGGTATTTAATACGGTTTGATTGATTTGATTAATTGATATTTGGCTCTCTGAAGGGGAGCACGTAATACGGAGTTCAGAATTGGGTTCTTATGTCTCATTCAGCTAAATAATGCTGTCTCTTTCTGGAGCCAGCATAAGAGTTCTGGGCCACAGTTCTTTGCTTTTGCAACGTTGCAATATTTTTGAATGAAAAAAAAAAAGTCAGGGCCTTTTAAAGGCTCTGGAGGCACAATCCTGGAGTTAGGCCGGCACAGTTAGGACCGCTCTTGGAGTCAGAGAGGCCAGCACACAGACGTGCGCCATCCTCCAGAATAATGCCCCGAGAGGCCTGAGAGCTGAAATGTTTGTTGGAGCTCCCCCCGCTTCTCACTGCACGATTGTTAATTTCATTTTCAGCTTCAGTGTCGTATTTGTTAGTATAGTGTTGATGTGGTTTGTATACATGACTGAGAGAACTGCCCCACATCCCTTCCCTAAGAAATGGCCTGAGGAATGTAGAGAGATAGCATTCTCCACCAGCACAGGCTGGGTGAGAATCTCTCCCTCCTTCCCTCCCACTCCCACCTCATTTTCTTTTTATGAACAATTTTTTTTAAAAAAAAATATGGAGCTGACCAGTGGTGGGATTCAGGGGGTTCGCCCAGGTTCTATAGAACCGGTTGTTAAATGGCCGGGCCCCGCCCATTCACTTATCTCGGCTGGCTTCGGGGTTTTTTTTGGCTCCGGCTATGATGTCATAGAACCGGTTGTTAATTCATTTGAATTGCACTGGGGCTGACTGAAAAACAGCGCACCTCCAATCTAAAGTGGCATCACTGTATTCTGCCACCTTGGATAAACCAGGCTCCATTCGCAGGCTCTATGGAAAGGGGAGAAGGAGAGAGATAAGAGGGCAGGGACAAGTCACGAGAGGAATCCACTTCAGGAGCAATAAGTCTCTCTCTCTCTCTCTCTCTCTCTCTCTCTCTCTCTCTCTCTCTCTCTCTCTCACATACACACACACACACACTTCCAAGCACATAATGAAACAGAGTCCCAGAGGTGCATCTGATGTCTAGCTCACCCCACGAGAAGGAAGAACCCACATCCCCTCCCAACCCAACTCCCGTATGAAGTCACACAGCTCCACCTTTGCTGTCTGCTGGAGATCCAACCCTTGGCACGCCGTGTCCTTCCCACTCGCAGTTCATCTCTAACAGCCCTTTAGTAACAACACTCTCTTTTAGTAATGACAGGTTTAGCTCCTCGCTGGTTGGAAGGAGGCAGCAATTCGGCGGCTGCCTTTGATCTTCCCTGCTCCCTCCCTCCTCCCGCGAGGCCACATTTCCCTAAGGGAGGAGGGAGGAGGCATGTCACCCACTCCCCGTTCCATGGAGCCCGATGAGTCTTTTATCTGCAGGGGAGGTTTCACTCTATTTAGAAGGATTAAGTCTTCTCAGGTCTGACTTGAGGGCCTTGCCTGTGATTTCTTTTCTTTTTTTCTTTTATTTGGAGCACAGCAGGCCTAGCTGAACACAAGCTAGCCAGCTCTTTAAAATAAACCATGTGTTAAAGGCACCAAAATGGCCAGTAGATTCTCCCTTTCTCTTTCATTGAATGCCAGCAGGCTTTCGTTCCTATTAAATGCTAGACAGTATTGCCAAGCACAAAACAATTTCTCTACCGTCTATTTCCTTATTTGTCATTGGCATTACAACAGTTAGCCATAGAAATAGCCTCCAGGAATAAATAACCAGCACTGAAACCAGGCCACCAAGAAAACTGACTATTCTATTTTGTATGTAATTGGACTACACGGCGGCCATTTTGGTATCTTGTATTCCTGTTGTGGCTGCAATATTGGCAACAGTGTTGCTCTGGTGGAGGTTGGAAGTCTAGAAGCTTTAGGCAGCAGGAGGAAGGTGCAGGGACTTCAGTGTTGCCTCAGAGCTGTTTCACAGTCCTCGAACCATGTACAGTAAACTTATTCTATGGTTTGTGAAGGAAGTTGGGCAAGTCAAATTGGACAAAATAATGGGAGTTATATAGGCAGTTTTACAGCTTCTTAATGGCTGATCAGTGTTCAGCCAACTCATGTGGTAAAGTCCTTCTTGGATTTCGTTGCTTCACAAGGGTGGGATATCACTTTTGTTTTCCAACTGCATTGCCAGATTGCAACCCAGAAATATGCACTATACTTTGAGCCCTTCGATCAGAGGCGTCATCCTACCGGAACGGGGCGGAACCCCATTCCGTTAGTTCCGGGGAGAGTGGGAACGGAGCAGCAGCGTGCGGCAGAGTCCACGCGCTGTTTTTGCCCGCCTGCCCACCCCTGCGCCTGGATCACTCTGTAAGAGAGCTCTTCCGGGCGCAGGGAGGCGTTGCCGGGCGCTGCAAGGGGGCGGGGAGCTACGGCTCACCCGTCTGTCCCCGCGGCGTTCCGGATCCTGGCGCAAGCAGCGTTCCGGTTGCTGGTGCCAGTGTATGACATCACTGCCCTCGATGCATAAAAAAGAGCTCGGCTAAATTAGTCTGAAGACCCATCTAGTCCAGCAACTTATTTCCTGCAGTGGCCAACTGCCTCTTCCCCTCTGTGTTAGAAAGTGGCATATTATCAGATTATTATCATCATCAACAACAGCACCAGCAACAACAACAACAGTTTTGTCTCCTCACCTGTAATCTGAAATGGAAGAGTTGAAGAAAGTATTTCAGGACCTGCTGTTTTCCTGATAATATAGCAATGAGTTGGGTGATTTCTCAGCCATTTTCCAATAGTGAAGTGAATCAGAAAGAAAAAGCCTATTTGCAACCTTGACACAAGCAAAACAACCACACAGCTCTCCCCCTTTCTAGCATCCCATCTTCCCATCTTTTCAATATGGCTGCTCTAGGTGCTTCATGACCCACCTGAAACTGGCTCGCAACCCACTGGTGGGTCCCGACCCACAGTTTGGGAACCACTGATGTTAGATTGGCCAGGCAGATTGCATTTCTGGGATCTCACTGTTATACATATTAGGTCCAGTGCATACATGATGGCTGTGGCATGGAGGCTGCTGTAAATCATCCTCTGTAGTCTCCAGAATGACTAACTTTCAAGCAGCCGCCGTATGATCGCCTGTGCATCCGCTCTATTTGTGCCTGGCTATTGTCTGGATATACCTTCCTCTCTAATCCTTTGTAGAAAGTTTAATGAAAGTAGCACAGATCAAGCTGACATCTGAGAGGCATTTGAGCTGATTGGGAGGCTTTGTGCAGGCTTTGTTTTTTTGCTGTTTTTGTTTTCCTTTCATTATTATGGGCTCCTCCCCTTCTTCCAGCTAAGTCTGTTCACATCAGACTCAGGCGGGCTGTAATGTTCCTAATGCAGCTCTGATCTATACAGGCCAAAAGCCAAGCGGGAAGATATATTGCCAGCTTTATTGCCCTGTTACTCCCATTCTCTCAAGTGCTTCACCAGATCGATTGTGAAATTCTACTAGTTTAGGGGCTCTGTGTCTGCATGCCACTTGCTCACCAGATGCTGATGAGCAGACCTGTCACAAACAAGCCTTATTGATGCTCTGTCTGTAAAGGGACATGTCATATGGGCTGGGCAATCAGTCTATAAGCAAATTTGGGCACACAGGAGTAGTGAATCGGAGAATCTAGGGCAGCATTTTCAACCAGTGTGCTGCAGCACATCGGGGCACAGTGAACGGTCCACAGGTGTGCTGCAGGAATTTGAGAGAGGGTCATTTATTAGTTGGCCACTGGGGGACATCACCCCCCCCATTGCAATGCAGTTTGCCATGTCAATTGTCAAAAAACTGATGGTATGCCTTGAAAGTGTTAATGCCTTCTCAATGTGCCGTGAGCTGAAAAAGTTGAAATTGCTAATCCAGGGGCTAGGAGAAACTAAAGGTTATCTAGTTTAACCCATTGCCCAGAAGGTACAGTCTCCACCAACATCCCACAGCGCTGGAGCCATGTGAAACATGTGCACACCAGGGAGGAACTACTGGGATTCTGTGTAGTGGCTACTTCATAGCTCAGTGATTTGTCAGGGAAGGAAGAGGAAGGTGAGGGTGAAAGCTGCAACAAAACAAACACTCTTGTGGGAATAATTAACAGTAATAGGAGTGAGGAATCAGAATAAAGCAATGTAGCCTTTCATTCATAGATCATAAGCTACAGAATAGAAGAAGCAAAAAAGAGAGGAGGAAGGAAATCCTCAAAAGGGAAAGAGGGCCCATAATGGTATGAAAGGAGGAAGAGCTCCCAAACCTACTGGGTCACAGCACCCCTGCAGCCTCTCTTTTCCAGTTATGCTGGGAGCCGCCATCATCTTGGATCATGCAACATCTTACATGATCCAAAATAATGGCACCTTAATCTCACAAGACCTTTCACAATCCAAGATGGTGGTGCCCACCTCTCATGAGATTTGGATGCCACCATCTTGGATCATGAGATTTCGCACAATCTAAGTGGCACTTGGGAGAGCCAGTAGGAAAGGCCACCAGGGACATCCCACAGCACCCACATGAGTGGCACAGAGAACCCTACTTGAATTCCCCCAGAGGAAGCAGTTAGACAGTAATATCCCCAGACTTCCCTTCCTGCTTGTGTTCTCACTGTTGTCTTCTCTAGTGTTCCAGCTACAAGTCTAAGTTCTCACTACATTCTCACTGTCTGCTTCTGGTCCAAAACACTTTCTTTTGCAAATGAAGAGAAGTGAATCATAAGCTTGAGGGTATGTGTGTAAAAATTTGAGAAACACGGATAAATGGAATCACAGATTGGGGGGCTACTGTATTTTGATAATCAAGCTACTAAAGGAACAATCTTGACAGTTCCCATGGAAAGGAAAATTAGGAGATGTTGCTGGAAAGAATTGTGGCTGCAAAAATAGCTGTCTAAAAAAAACCCACACAAACTAAGCAAAGACAATATGCATAAGAATTGGAAGAAGGGACAATTAACCAAGAGCAGTACAGAGGAGTAGTCTGCACCTTCCAAGATGGTGTCAGGAAGGGGACTAAGACTTGTGAAGGATGCCAAAAATAAGAAAAAGGGGTGTTTAGGCAACATTCAAAACAAGAGGAAGATTAAGGAAGCAGGAGGCCTGATATGTAGAAAAAATAAGGAGGTGGTCCCAGACAACTGAGAGCACAATCCTAACCTGGAGTTAGGCTGGCACAGTTAGGCCAGCACAAGGGCCACCGTAAAGCATGTTTGTACCACTCTCTGAGTCGGAGAAGCCAGCACACAGACATGTGCTATCCTTCTTGACTCTGAGAGTGGTCCAAACGCACTTTACAGTGGTCCTGACTAACTCCAGGTTAGGATTGCACCCTGAGAGATGGCGGAGCTTCTTAGTGCTTTATTTTTGCATCTGTCTTCTCCCAAAAGGGAAATCTAAGAACAGTTGCAATAATGAGGGGGGACATTATGGTTCAAGGTAAATAGAGAAATGGTAATGGAAACACCTAGCTACTTCAAATGAATTCAAGTCCCCAGGACCAGATGAACAACTTCCCCAAGGTACAGAGGGAGATTGCAGATGTGATCTTGGAGAAGCTCTCTGCAATTTTTTGGTATGCCTGGAGAAGGGGTGAGGTGCCAGAAAACTGGAGCCAAGCAAATGTTGTTCCTACATTTTTTTTTAAAAGGGCATGAGGTCAATCCAGGAAACAAAGACCAGTCAGCTTGTTGACAATTCCTAGAAAGATCCTGGAATATGTGATAAAGCACAATGCTTGCCAGAAAATGATGGGGTGATTTTTCAGGAGCCAGCATGGGTTTATCAGGAACAAGCTATGTCAGACGAACTCATCTCCCTTTTGGGTAAAGTGACCAGTGCACCCAGCAAAGCATTTGACCCAGTTTCCCTTTATATCATTAGACAGACCTATTGGTAAGTGGATTCAGGGCACAATTCTAACCTGGAGTTAGGCCGACACAGTTAGGCCAGCAAAGTTTGGCTGACACAAGGGCCACCGTAAAGCGCGTTTGGACCACTCTTGGAGTCGGGGAGGATGGTGCACATCTGTGTGCAGGTCTCTCCAAGAATGGTCCAAACATACTTTACGGCATCCCGAGTGCCAGCCAAACTGGCCTCACTGAGCTGGCCGAACTCCTAGTTAGGATTGTGCTCTCAAGCTGATTCATGAGTGCTCTCAATCATTCTCCATGAGTGCTAATATGAGTGCAATGAGTGATTCCATATCAACATGCCACAGGGTTTGGTCTTGTATCCTGTGCTGTTCCACGTTTGTATACATGACCTGCATAAGAGGGTAGAGGGAATGCTTATCCAGTTTGCAGAGGACACCGAGTTTGTGGGGCGAGGGACAGGTAAGACTGTGGAAGGCTGAATCAGGATTCTTGACCACCTCAATCTTTGGGCCTGTACAAGATGAAGTTCAATAGCTACAAATGTAAAGTCTTGCAGACAGGTACAAAACAAAAACAAACAAAAAACCGTACACATTAAGGTTTCAGCCGTAATGATGGCAACAAAGAATACCATCTTAAGCTGAAATCACGATGAGTTGCTGGGAGGAAAGAGGGAGCTGGCAAACCCCCTCCTCTCCACCATCACAAAGGGCTTGGTTTGCAGCATTATTCCTGGGAACCCTTTTTTACTCTGCCCTGAGGTTCTTGGAAGAAAGGTTGGATAGATGAAGATAATTATATATCCAACCTAGATACAAAAACACACCCATAAATACACACAGCTTAGAAAAAAGCAAACCTGGCTTAAGCCTGAATATGTATCAGACTCCTGATGTTTGCAGTTTTCATAATCAATATTTTTTTAAAAAAAAAATCGCAGGATGTGTGTGTGTGTGTGTGTGTGTGTGTGTGTGTGTGTGTGTGTAAAAGTTTGAATACTCTGTTCAACTCATAAAATCTCCCATACTGTAAGATTGATTTGGCTGGAGCTAATGTGTTGGATTCAATGAGTGTTGGTTTCAGACTGTCAGATTTCAATTCCTAAATGAAGGACAAAACGCAGTTGGCAGCCATGGGCAAATCACTGTCTCTTAGCCTATTCCACCTCGCAAGAGTTGCTGTAATCAAAATTATTATAAGAAACTTTGTACATTATAGCCTGCTGCAGTCTATTATGGCTGTGTTCTTGAATGAAAATGCCTGACTTGACACTTAACTCAAATGGATTATGATTAAGTGCCAAATGGTGGTGTCACAAAGTACAATCATAACCTCAAAGATATATTTGTTTCCCACCTGAGCATAACAGCATGTTCCCAGCTTCGCACATATATTTGCAGTGTTTTTCGTAGGATTTGCATGCACATAAGTGAGTACGGATTGATTGCAGCCAATGTTTATGTGTAATGAGTACACAGCAAGATTTCCATAGATTCCTAATGTGCTAGAATAAATTGATTGCCGAGCATCAACAGTCTTATGAAGGAATCAAGCAGCATGAGCAATCCACTTGGCAGATCTTTTCCATTCAAGGCATCTGGAAATGCGAACTTCCAAATTGTATTGGTCATGTATGCGAAAGAAACAAGATTCCTATTCTGCTTGGTTGCTACCCTGCTATGAAGAGTTCTTTTTGCAAAACATAAATTCTTGTTTTCCTCTGGCATTGATTGCGGGTTGTATATGCAAATATGTAATTGAAGATACAGGCAGTATATGAAGCAAGGAAAAAGAATTTCTCCCCGTCGTTGTTTCCACCTCTGACTGCGATCCTTCTCAAATAAGCTGCATGAGTTGTGTTTGATCAATCCAAAATGCAACTCACTGTGTTGCTTGACAAGCCCTGTCATTGCAAGCCCAGGGCGTCTGGAAACACCGATGCTTTTTTGAGCCCATGGTGGGCTCTAATACATGGTTGGTGGCCTGTGTTTTGTTTGGCAGGTCACAACTTACACAGGCACGCCGAATATCCTTCTGTCGAACCACATGATGACTATAACCCTGCAGGTGCCTGGCTCACCATGGTGGCCTATATGGGTAAGAATGCTGGTGAAGACTTAGCAGCTCCAAATACACAAACAAGTCAATCTGGTTGGGTTCCTCCTATAGAGAGATCCAGTAGTGTCATTCACAAATGAGCTGCCGGAACGCGAGGCGGGACTTACCGCTTGATTGACAGGCAGTCTGTGACGCGTCGCTGCCTGCCCACCCGGGTGGCGCACCCCTCCGCAGCTCACCTAGGCACCCAGCACGCCCCCCAGGCAAGCGAGCACCCCCTCCGAAGCCAGGGGTGCCCACGCAGCGGTCGGGCAGGCAGCGACGTGTCACGAACGGGCAGCCAATCAGGCGGTAAGTCCCGCCTCGCGTTCCGGCAGCTCGTTTGTATAGGTCTACTGGAGAGATCCCCAAACTGTCACCGGCCGGCCACATCCAGCCCACCAACACATTTTGACCAGCCTGCTGAGCCCGGTGTCTTTCTGATTACATGTAGCATCTCCCAGCCTCCTTCTCATCCCCCTTTATCCACCACCTTCCTCTTCCTTCTGGATAATAGAATAGAATAGAATTTATTGGCCATACATGGAATTTCACCATACATGGAATTTTACTTCGGCCCAAAAGCTCTCACATATACCTTAAACTAATAAATAATACCATCACATTAACAAGCCCCCACTAACTCTAAACTTATCCAAATCAAAACCAAAACATAAAACAGCTTTATCCAGAAAAATCCTTAAAGTGATATACAAAATGCAGATATTACTGTCTTTTCTATTTCTGAACACTCCACCCTACCGTAAGAGCAAGATTGACAGCCAAATCATTCTTAAATCCTCACTTGCCAATGCAGGGACACCAGTGTGGGCTATGCTGCATCATGTGGGGGATTTTTGGCTTCTGGGGGCCTCTGCAGGGAAACGGGACATTTGTCTCCTTGCCCTGGGATAAGTCTGCACCAGTGATGTCATTGGTGCAAGTCTGCATTGATCCATGCAGGCGGATCAGGCCCAGGAAGGGGATCAGGATTCAGTGTGTGTCGCCACCAAACCCACCCCCTCCTGGGCCTGATCTACCCACCCCCATCTTATTCCCTTCCTAGTTGACCTTTCCCCCCACCTGATTCCACCTGCTGCTCTAGCAGACCTCTGCTCCTCCACTGGTGCACAGGAGAAACCTCCAGCTTTCCCACTGGGACCCTGAATTCCTGGGCTGCCGCAAAGCCCTTTATGGCATGTTTTCAGCAGCCAGCACTGGCAGAATATGGGGCATTTCCTTTCAATAGGATTTGGTCATGAGGCTGTATGTACATGTTCCTGGGAGTAAGACCCATTGAACTTAATAGGAGTTACTTCTGAGTACATATACGTAGGATTGCACTGCAAGTCATGTGGCCCTGTCTGCAGAACTTTTAAAGATCCCTGCCCCAGTGCTGTAGAACAGTGGTTCTCAAACATTTTAGCACCGGGATCCACTTTTTAGAATGACCATCTGTCCGGGACCCACCAGCAGTGATGTCATGGCCGGAAGTGCCGTTATTGTGATGCCGGAGCCTGCTGTTTTCCTGAGAATTTCCTGAGAAATTATTTTTCAACCATTTTCCAATAGGAGAGTGAATCAGAAAGGGAAAAAAAAACCCATTCACAATTTTGACACAAGCAAAATAACTGCACACCCCTCCTCCTATCCAGTGTCCCATCTTCTCAGGTGTTTGTAGGTGCTTTGCGACCCAACTGAAATTGGCTTGTGACCAGTGGTGGGATTCAGGGGGTTCGCCCAGGTTCTATAGAACCGGTTGTTAAGTGGCCGGGCCCCGCCCACTCGCTTACCTCGGCTGGCTTTGGGTGTTTTTTGGCTCCGGCTATGACGCCATAGAGCCGATTGTTAATTTATTTGAATCCCACCACTGCTTGTGACCTACTAATAGGTCCTGACACACAGGTCGGGAACCATTGCTATAGAACATTTTAAGTAGTAGTTAATCCAGTCAGAGGTGTGTTGCCCCTGGGGCATGATATGGCACCTGCCATGGGCGCTGCTCAGGGTGGGTGGGCGCAAGTGTGCGCTCACCCCACTGGGGAAGCAATTGGCGAGCATGTGCCTTCTCCCATGGCTTCCCAGATTGCAAAGCCAAGGGGGCTCCTGGGAGCCTACAGCCATGGCCCTGGTGAATTCGCCCAGGCTGTGCCAGCAGGACCACGCGCGCCCCTTGGCTTCCGTGCCAATGGATGGTCCTGTTGCCATGGTCTCGTCAAAGTCACCCTGGCCGTGGTGGCAGGACCTTCCTGCTGCTGTGGCCAGAGTAAATTCACCCACTTGGGAAGCCAAGAGAACACTTCATAATGTCATAATGCAGTAGTGTCATTCAGTAATGAAGAAGCGGAACGCTAGGTGGGACTTACCCCTTGATTGACAGGGAGCCCGTGACGCGTCACCGCCTGCCATTCCGCCGCGGGGGCTTCTTCCGGGTGGTGCGCCCCTCCGTGGCTCTCCACAGCACCCAGCGCGCCCCCCAGGCAAGCAGGCACCCCCTCCAAAGCCAGGGGTGCCTGCGCGGCGCTCGGAAAGGCAGCGCCGCGTCAGCAACACACAGCCAATCAGGCGGTAAGTCCCGCCCAGCGTTCCGTTTGTTCATTACTGAATGACACTACTGTCATAATGTCATAATGTCATGTGGCGTGCCTGGGCGTCCGTAAAAGCCCCAGTACGCCTCTGAATCCAGCCCTGTTACAATGCCACCCTAGTGCCATATTTCATTCATCCAGGCACTATGAGAACTGTGATATGGACTCAGAAAGGGATAGATGGACATGGTTAGTTGTAGTCCACAAAAGAGGTATACTTTGAGGAAGGTTGCCCGAAACTTTAAGAGATACGACTAGATGATGCTGTGTCTTTAGGAAATGTCCAATTTCTTAATTAAAGAAATTATGAGACAGAGCAGTTTAGAAGAAGGGAAAAGCTCTTTCATTTGGATTCATTGCATTTTTTTTTTTTGAAAGATGGAAATAAAAATGGAAGCAGACATGACATTTAATAATCTTATTGCTGGGCACTAAATGAAAAAAAAAAAAAAGAACCTGGAAATGAATTAAACCAGAAACATACCAAACTGGAAAGTATAAAGCAGAAACGGAAACTAGATAGAAGGATTCCAGAATAATACAGTATATTTATTGCAAGCGATTAATGAACAGGAACAGGAGGATTAATGAAAAGAACTGGAGCGCTTCAGAAATGTAGTTGAAGTTTGTGATTAGAGAGCAGAGGTCATTCCAAACTCTGCACTATTTTACTGAAGTGCATTGAGCATTGCATATTTATATTACTACTACTATTACTTCTACTACAAATCAATCAATCAAAGGGTACTTATATACTGCTTTTCAACACGAAGTTCACAAAGCAGTTTACAGGCAAATAGTAATAATAATAAAATTAAATGGCTCCCTGTCCCAAAAGGCTCACAATCTAAAAAAAATGGCAGACCACCGGAAACAACCACTAGAAAGTCTGCGCAGGGGTGAAGAGGGACAATTACTCTCCCGCTGCTAAATATAAGAAAAAGTGCCTCTTGCCCAGTTAGCAGGGGTAAATCTACTAATCTACTAATGTCAACTTGACACTCCTTAATAGTGTCTCTAACCACATTGATACTCAAATGGTTAGAAATAAAGAACTAAGGTATCCCCTCCATAATCTTTCAAGCATGCTTATATATATATAATTATGGTTGCAAAAACAATCTGAAAAATGTAAAGCAGAGGTGTCAACCACACTTTTCATTTCAGACCTGATATATGGATTTTGATCTCATAGACAAGGAAACTGGAATCCTGCCTGTTAAGATTTGCCAACATGTTAAGTCGGTCAAGCATCTTCATGTCAGGGTCTATTGGGAAGGGACAGGTGTCTTGGCAGTGATGAGAAACTCTTGAGATTTTCCTGATGTGGAAAGGCAAATCCTGGTATGGGAAAAGTTGGTATGAATTAGATCATAATAATTGAATATTCCTGGTGCATATGGATTAACTAGACTCTGTTTTCCCACGCAGACAAACCCAGAGGGCAAACAGAAGCACAGACATTTGGTCTAACCCCTTGTACTTGATGGTACGTTTTATTGCAACACTTGTTCAGCGTTGTATATGTTGTGAGTGCTGCTTCTGGGAAACCGAGATGCTTCCCTGGCATTCACGACATTTAATTAAATTTGTTTAGGCTGCAATCAATCCTCTGCACACTTACCCGGGAGTAAGTCTTATTGAACTCAATGGGACTTGTTTCTGAGTACATAAGAGTGCAGTGTGAGCTAGTCAAATGATCTTCTAAAATCAGCCTATCTTGAGTGTTAGATGTATGATGCAACTATATTCAAGACTTTCTGTCTCGTGCATATTGCAGCTATTCTAGGATTGTCAAACTTGCCATGATATATAGCTCTCTGTTGCTGATTTATCTGACAGTAGTCTTTCAATCTACTGAGAGCACATCAGTGCCAACCTATGTAAACAACACACCCATTAACAGACTCTGCTGTACATTGGAATACTTTCTCCATTCTGGGTCCAGAATAGCTAAAAAGCATGAATGAAGTAATCAATAATAAAAGACTTCTTAAAACCCATTGCATGGGGTGTTTTTGTGTTTTTGTGTATTTTTTTCAATTTTTTTAATTAAAATAGCAAATTGTGGTGTTATGTGTTTTTATCCAAATTTTTATTGAAAATTGTACAAATAGCACAATAAATAAGGGTGAATGGCCCTACAAAGGCAAGAAATCACTGGCACACACACCCAGCCCAAAATAACCTGCTCAAAAATTCCCAAGCTGCACTCTGATTGCTGCTTGGAGCATCAAGAAACTGCTACTTACTACTTCCACATTCCATTAAAGTCATCCCAGCATGCACTGTAAACAATGAACATGCGTGTTCATAGTTTAAGCAAGTTTCTTCCTGTTTCTGCCACTCCTCATCCTGATCCCTTACTGAAAACTATTTGTGGATTCCTCAAAACTGTGTCAAAAAGAAACAAAAGGTGTTATTTTTGTTAAATTGATCAAAATTTGCGTCACACTTTGTCAAAAATAAGTAAAAGCTGTTATTTCGCTTTTTGACCTAAATTTTGTTTTATGTAGCATTTTTAGCAGAAATTCTCATTATTCAGCGTTCTGTGTTGATCACTGGAAAAAGCTACCTCTACTAATGCAAAATCTATGGAAAGCTGTAATTTTTTTAAATTTAAAGGAATATTGCAGTAAACAGAAATGATCCTTTAGAAACTATAGCTCAGAGGTAGAGTATGTGATCTGCATGAGGAAGATCCTAGCCTCAATCCCTGACAGAGGTGGATCTACAGGGAGGGCAAAGCTCTGAGCCAGCAAACTCTGCTGCTGTAGCCAGTAAGCAACGCCAAGATGTTGCTGTTCCCTGTGAGGATTGGCTAAAACAGTGCAGGAGAGGAGTGATTTCCACTGCAAGGTAAGGCTTCTTGCAAAACTTAGAGCTTTGCCCTCCCTTAGATCTGCCTTTGATTCCTGATATCTCCAAATACGATTGGAAGAGACCACCATTTGAAATCCTACATTGATAACAGATGCCATCTTAGATGTGGCATTTCCCCTAAAAACATCTAAAACAAATAAATCTTGGATTTTTCCCCCCCAAAATGGTTGGTTTGTTCACGGCGCAACTCCAAGGACCAAATCAAAGCCATCCGGAATGAGAATGGAGGTTAGGATCTGTTCGTGCTCTGCCCTCCCTCTGCCCCATTCAGCCCTTCCCTTCGCCCCATTCTACCTCCTGCCACCTGCCCAGAGTCCCTGAGCTGGCCTTGCAGGGGGAGCCTTACCTTCGGGCCTCTGGAAGGCAGGACACTAACCCCCTCCAAAATGGTGCAAACGTGCTTTAGAGTTCATTTGTGACCAGAGTAGGCCAGCACAAGGGAATTGTGGACGCAATCCTAACCTGGAGTAATCAATCAATCAATTAATCAATCAATCAATCAATCAACCAACAGGTACTTATATACCGCTTTTCAACACGAAGTTCACAAAGCGGTTTACAGGCAAATAGTAATAACAAAGTTAAATGGCTCCCTGTCCCAAAAGGGCTCACAATCTAAAAAAAGGCAGACCGCCAGCACAGCCACTAGAAAGACTGCGCAGGGGTGAAGAGGGACATAGTTAGGCCAGCAAAATTTGGCCTGCACAAAGGACACCATAAAGCACGTTTTGATCACTCTCAGAGTCAGAGAGCTCAGCACACAGACGTATGCCATCCCCCCTGACTCCGACAGTGGTCCAAATGTGCTTTATGATGTCTTCTATTCTGGCCAAAGTTTGCTGGCCTAACTGTGCTGGCCTCTCCAGGTTAGGATTGTGCCCTGTTTCAGCTCGGGGAGAAGGTTGGATTGCTCGTGAATCTCTAAGCTCTTTAGGAACAAGAATCAATGTTATTTATGAATAACTGCTGTAACAATCCACCAACTTTCCCAACCTTAGAAGGTATTGGCTTGTAAGCAGACCTGGGCAAAGAACCTTCTGGAGATTTGCACCTTCAAATAGCTTGGTCTGAATTTCAAGAACAAATAGATTTGGCTTAATGTCACACAAATATATCTGAACTGACTCCCCTTAGCTTGTAAGCGCAATGATCAATGGTGCATCACTTGTAATTTACCATTTTATTAGCAGATGTTCGGCTGGAGTTAGGCTGGCACATTTGTGTAGGAATAGAGGGGGAAATCTTTTGTTGATAGCAAAGCCTAAAAGGGCTCCAGAGCCTTCCAATAAATGACTTCTGGCGGGTCTTTATTGAACTATCTAGGGCTCCTAGGAGAACATTCTTTTCTCAGGCCATATGCTATGAGCCAAGCCATCCAATCTACAGCGTCACTTGGCTAACAGGAATGAAGGGCTGGTGATAGACAAAGGAGGGGAGATCCTTAAGCAGGATCAGGCTGAAACAGCCTAATTTGGACACAGTTAACCATGTATTCCCTTCCCCCTTCATTATGGGGGTTTAACCATCCCCTTCATTATGGGGATTCATGGAAAAAATAGCAGGAGCAGGTACCGGGGCAAGCTGCTGAAACCCTGGCATTTTTATCCAGGTATCTGCTTCCCTTTTAACACCCTGCTCTGGCGAGCCTTGTTTTCACAATTCCTAGAGTACACTGGGGTACAAAAGACTTAAGAGGATGCCTGCATTCGATTGACACAGCATGCTGCACCAGTCAGGAATGCAGACGTCAGTGCCGCTGGGAAGCGGCTGGTCCAAACTCTTCCCAACAGACACTCTCTCCAACAGGTATGCCAGAGTCAAGTACTAACTAACGACCATCTTCTCCGAAGTGCCCGCCGCTGTTATGAAGAGGTGGGCTTGGGAGCATTATCGAATTCTGCTTCCTTGGCAGTTCTTGAAGGGATTCCAGTCTCGGAGCTAATCCGCAGCCAGAGCTGAGGCGCTTTGGTATTAATAACAAATTGTGACGCGTTGCTCCTGGCTATGAAGCAGCATCCCTTTACTGCAGCACCCTGTCCCTGGAGGACGTGAACGAGTGCATAAGTCTTTAATTTAATAGACAGCCCCATGAGTGAAAGGCAACCGAGTATAAGAAGAACTTTGTCTTGGGGAGGTTTCTCTCCTACGCTGGTTGCCGGGAATCGGATTTTCTTACACAGGCAAAGCTAGCAGTTTTCAGCTTAAGATCTCCGCATTTCCAAGTAGCAGGCCACAAAATCAATTTCGCCTTTCAAGAGGGAGTGATAGGCTGCAACTTTTCAGGTATAAGCTTATTACCAGCAAGCCACCCATAGTCGTATACATAGCCTTTCATACCATGTCAATGCAGATTTTCCTTTTTGTTGCAGGTGTAAGGACGATTGTTTAGTGTGTCGCTTTCCCTCCCCCCTCCCCGCCCCAAAAAACATCATAATGCACAAGTTGAAAAATCATGATAGGTTTTGGTTAGTCTTTAAAAAATCACAATGTGTGTGCTTTATTTTACTGAAGTGTCATTTTTTGAGCCTGTAGGGTCCACATTTTCAAGTTTTCCCAGCAACCAGGGGGATTTAGAAAATTGCTTTCTTAAAAAAATAAAAATAAAAAAGGAAATAAATTGGATATTCTCACTTAATTGCATGGTTCCAGAAGTTGGTGCTTCAGCGGAGACTCAAAGATACAAACCCCAAAGGTAGGAATGGACCAATTAACTAACCATTTCTCAAAGCTTCACTGAAGGGGCTGCTGGTTGATGACAAATCAACCTCTGAGGAGGGTTGTCAGATTCAATACAACAGCGCTCCCAATACTTTACTCTCCACAAGTGCCAATTCTTTAGACCAGTGGTATTCAACCCGTGGTTCAGGACCCACTTGGTGGGGTGTAACCAGTGATGTCATCTGGTAATGAAGAACGGGAACGCTGGGCAGGACTTACGCGTGATTGGCTGCCCGTCCGTTCTGTTCCGCGGCTGCCCTGGCCTCGGTGGGGCACCTGCTCGCCGGGGAGGACGGGTGGGGGGTCGCTCCGGGTGCCTGGGCGAGCAGCGGTGGGGCGCGCCAACTGGGGGCAGCCCCCCCCCAAGGCCAGGGCAGCAGCGGAACGGAACGGACTGGCTACCAATCACACGTAAGTCCCACCCAGAGTTCCTGTTCTTCATTACCAGATGACATCACTGGCTATAACCTGTTGTCAGATGGGAGCAGAGCAGATCGTGGAAACGGCAGACCTTAATCTTGTTATATTCCTTTTGTGAGTGTTAACAGTTTGAATTTTCATGAGGTTTTTTGTTTCTTTTTTCTTTTTAAATTGTTTTTAGTTTTACATCATATTTTTACATCATATTTTGTCCTAATCTTGCTTTCTGTCAGGGATATTTCATGGCTGTACAATGGCAATCCAAGAATGCCAATTTACATGTGAGGAGTGTCATTTTATTATGTTACAATGACAGCACTTCCTGCTTAATGCTGATGCTTCCTGCCGCAACATCACTTCCAGGTTAATGACAGCACTTCCAGTGGGCCATTCTAAGTGCCATTCTAAAAAGTGGGTTCTGGTCTAAAAAGTTTGAATACCATTGCTCTAGACACAACAAAGGAAAGCCTGCCAAACAGCTCCTCCTTACCCAGCTATTTCACAATCCTTAACCCAAATGGTGTCAATGACATTTTGAGGGAGGAATTTGAAAAGCCAGTTTGCAACAGGCAGAAGGAAGCACTTGTAGAATTTGGCCAGGACATATGTCCATACTCAATCTGTACTTCCTTTTTCATGTTAGAACAGCGGTTCCCAAACTAAAGGTCCATGGCCCACCAGTCGTTGGCGGTTTGTGAAACTGATAGGGTAGATTAGGCTGTGTGCATCAATGGTTAAACAACCTGGGGGGCACTGCGGCCCAATCACCATTATAGCCACAGAAGCTTGGGTTGCAAGTCAAGTTAAACATTTTTTTAGGTGGGTCCTAATGTTAAAACATGTGGGAACCACTGCTTTGGAACATGAATAATGATGTATCTACTTGCAGCTGGGCTGCAGTCTATCTGGCACAATGTGATTTTTGCTCTGATTTGTATGCGTTCTTGCATTTTATTGTTGTACACTGCTTTTGATCACTGGAAAAGTGGTATACAAATCTTTTAAATAAAAATAAATACAAAAAAAATAGTGCTGGATGTGTGCAGGAGAATTGCAGTAGGTGTGACTGGGATTCTCAAGAAGCTGAATGCTGCACACAAAGAATACACACAGAAACCCCCCCTCCCCTTCTACATGGTTGCTTGCGATGGTAAACACCAAGGTTGACCTGAACATTCTTAATTGAAAACTTTGACCTTAGCATTTCAGGGAGGGGAGCATAAAGAGCACTGCCCTCCACATTGCACCAAAAGTCATGGCATACAAATCCAGAATATATGATGTTCTGAGTTCGGATGCATTTCAGAAACATTCATACAAACCCGTTGAAACATTGATTGAGACATTGATTTGAGACATACAAAATTATGCATGGAAGGGATAGAGGGATGTTCTTTTCCCTCTCTCAAAACACCAGAACCAGGGGGCATCCACTAAAACTGAGGGTTGGGAGAGTTAAAACAGATAAAAGGAAGTACTTTTTTACCCACCGGGTAGTTAATCTGTGGAACTCCTTGCCACAGGAGGTGGTGATGGCATCTGGTCTTGATGCCTTTAAGAGGGGATTGGACAGATTTCTGGAGGAAAGGTCCATCGTGGGCTATAGGCAATGATGGATTGTGCAACCTCCTTACAAAGGTGGTGGGCTACTGGTACCGGGTGCAAGGGAGTGGCAACAGGATGCAAGCATCTTGTTGTCTCATGCCTCCCTGGGGCACCTGGTGGGCCGCTGTGAGATACGGGAAGCTGGACTAGATGGGCCTTTGGCCTGATCCAGCAGGGCTCTTCTTATGTTCTTATGATTACTTATTGACAAAATTCCCATCAATATGGCAAGCGGGGGTGAGGCCCTCTTCACACAGGGAGACTGACAGCCCATTCGTAAGGGCTTTAGCACAAGCGGTATGCTTGGACCGCCGGCACCAGGGGTCATAAAAGTATCATAAGTGCCACCAGCAGTGCCGATGCAGTGCCAGCGCTGAGGCCAGTATTAGTCAGTGCTGGGCCTCAGCACCAAGAAGAGATGCAGCGGGAGTGTCGAACGGAAAATTGCCCCACCTGGTGGCAGTGAGGTTTGGTGGGGCGGGGGGTGGGGTGGAGGAAGGCAGAAAGAGGGAAGAACTGGGTGTGAGAAGGCAGGCTGGATGCAGGACTGGGCTCGGGAGGGGGCAGAGATGGCAGCAGAATCTGCCACTATCCTATGGCCCCTTTCAAGCCACAGAGCTCTCTATGGCCCTCCTCGGCTCAGCACCCACACAATAGCGGGTGCAGATCCAAGGAGACCCATTGGGGCTGCTGGGGCTTTACACAGGGTAAGGGAGCAAATATTCCCTTACCCTGATGAGGCTCTGGCACCTGCCCCTGCCCCATTGGAGACAGTGGTGGCCATTACAGTGCATACTCACCGTGAAGTATGCACTGTGCCCAATGATGGGGCGAGCGATCTCTCTTCCCTAATGCAGCTGCGTCATCACATTCCGCTCTTTACTTTTCCCCCACTAAGCTATTTGCTCAGCCACTGAGGCTACCTCGTTCCATGTCCATTCCATTGTTTACAAGCCTGCATATGCATCCCCATTATCACTCCCACCGCGCCACACTTCTTCAAAACTGACAAGCATGGTGGGGATCCGAAGAAAGCTCCTCCCCTTGCCATCTGCTGTGAAGTAAAGTCGTTGGGAGAAGAGGTCAGTAGGAAATGATCTTCCCATTGACTCTGTGAATAGGTTTCATAAGAACATAAGAACATATGAAAAGCCCTGCTGGATTAGGCCAAAGGCCCATCTAGTCCAGCTTCCTGTATCTCACAGTGGCCCACCAGGTGCCCCAGGGAGGCATGAGACAACAAGATGCTTGCATCCTGTTGCCACTCCCCTGCACCCGGTGCTCTGAAGTAGCCCACCACCTTTGTAAGGAGGTTGCACAATCCATCATTGCCTATAGCCCACGATGGACCTTTCCTCCAGAAATCCGTCCAATCCCCTCTTAAAGGCATCAAGACCAGTTGCCATCACCACCTCCTGTGGCTAAGAGTTCCACAGATTAACTTTTCAAAAAGGACCCCAGTGACTGCTACTGTCCCCTCCAACTTCATGGCCGTAATTCCTGGCAACAGTGCCAGAGGAGAGGATGCCCCCTGCCTCCTCTCCATAATCTTGCTTGCTTGATAGTGAGTCAAAAAGGGATGAGGCTGCCTCAGGCAGGCAATGGGCTGGGGGAGGTGGTGGGCAAGTGCAGAGAGCAGGGAACGCCCCACCAGTTTGCTGCGTCCCATTGGCCAACACTCAAGCAAGCGCTTCAACAAGCCTCATGACTGGGCCTCCCACGTGTCCATCCATATGAAAGAAAGGAATGAGGGATGAACCTGCAGCCTACTCAGGACCCCATTGGTTGGAGACTATGAGATGGCCTTTAAAACAGAAACTGGCTTCCAACTGAAACGTATCAGGTGAAACTTTTGCAGTCAGGCAGGTAGTGTGAAAGAAAAGCAGCATGTTCCTAATTGCTCGGTGTCTAGCAGTTGCTAAAGGCATTCGCAGGGGCTCTAAAAAGGGTAGCAGCCCAACCACTGCCTCTGGTGATGCAAGGCTTTTTTTTTTGGAGAGACACAAGTTTTGCTATTGTCCCAACAAGCATGACAGCAAACCAGATACAACTCATTTATCATGTCCTGAAGAACGCGATGAGAGCCACTGGGAACTGGGCATGTTTGTAGCTGTATAGCTCCATCCTAGGCAGTGTTTGCTGGTCATGCCAGAGTATGATGCTGAAATGTGACGGATCACAGCAAGTCGCTTCCACTTGAGATATTTGAAACCATTCCCCCCCCCCCACTAAACTTGAATCCAGATTGTATCGGATTAAAGTTAGCTTCTGATTTTTGTATTGTTCCAGCAGCCCTGCAGAACCCCGCCCATATGATAATACACTGATAATAAGCTTTATTATGCAACCCAGTGCATCTTTAGGTTAAGGCTCTGTGGTTTGAATGCTTGTTCCATCTTCCAGAGGAATACCAAAAGCTGAACAATGAAGGTTTTGTGAGCAGAGAGAGAGGGGGGCTTTATTTTCAAAAATGCTTTAATAAACTAATGGCATAGAGGAACTCAGGCACATTCCAGTGTCAGATTTGATGTGTGTGCTGTTAGAATTTGTATGCGGAGAAAGAGAGTCTCGCCTTCTGTGTGTCTAAAATAAGAGAATGGGAAGCCATCCCAAATGAATGTTGATACAATCTGAATACCACATTTGTGTATATTCCCCATAGGCCAGGGAATTTACAGTAAAGCAATTTGAGGATGGCTTTAGAAGACTCTATGTTGTTTTTTCCAGGAATATCTGCATAGTACAATGATTCTTCAATATAAAGGAGCCCTACCAGTGGTTTCTAGGAGACTTGCTCCACCACTGTTTATTTTTTATTTACAGTGCAATCCTGTGCATGGCTACACAGAAGTAATGGCCACTGTATTCAATGGGGCTTACTCCCCTGAAAATATGTATCAGATGCCAGGTGTCCCTCATTATAAGGGACTTCCTGTATTTAAGATTTAAAAATTGTGCCCCATATCAATGTTGAACGGAACTTTAAAAATCCCATTCTAAAATTCTGCTGCTGTTGCTGTTGCCTCACCACGGCTAACTGCGTAATTTTTATATTATTTCTGTTAGCCATGGAGTGGTTTGATAGAAAGCTGTATCCCGATACCTGTGTGTCCTTTATTGCCATTTTGAAAGCCTGGCAAGTCTAACTGGATTCCAGTGCTAAAGGATTTATATGCCACTTTTCTGATACTCAAAGTGGTGTACAACATAAAAGTTGTACAGAAGATAAAGACAATTAAGTAAAAACATTAGAATAAAACCCTTAAAAGTGATATAAAAGCAAATTAAGAGCCCAATCCTATGCATGTCTACTCAGAAGTAAGTCCCATTATAGCCAATGGGGCTTACGTCCAAGTAAGTTCGAATAGGATTGTTCATAACATAAAAACATCATGAAAACAGCTACAGGAATTAAAAAGGGTGGGCCCCTAAGCGATTCCTCCCTCCCCTTGAGTGCCAAGTGAAACAAATAAGTCTTTAAGCCCTACCAGAAACCATAAAACGAAGTAGCTGTTAGGAGATAATATGCCTTAAGGAGTAAGGAAGTTGTAATTTGCGCCAATAGCCGACCATCATATATGTGAATCGCAAACAAAGCTCAAAATATTTTAGTAAGCCCTGTAATGTGCAAACTTTGGGAAACACCCAATAGCATACAAGAATGTACCCCATTAGTTTCCATTTGCTGGCATGTTCAACACAGAGAGCATTGAGATGTGACATTGGGTTGTCATGCAGAGTTTTGTGTCATCACTAGTTTGCTGTTCATAAATCTCTGGTTTTGACAGTGGGTGTTATTACTACTGGGTACAACTAATTTAAGAAACAAATTAGAAATAATCTGCCTGTACCTTTAAAAGGACCGTAAGTGACATTTTTTGGCACCAGTGTCTTTGTAGCTAAGGGAGGGATATGCACAGTTCAATTCAGATAGTTAGCAGGGTGCTGACAGCAACATGTTGGTACAAGACTTCTCTGTTCGGTTTTGTTTTAATTAAAGCAGCATTGAGGTTTCCAGATAGGTCATAAAGCTAACATTCTCTAACAAAGCAGCAGTACATTATAAAATCATTGTGTGTTGTGTTTATAAAACCCTGCTAGAATATGTGGAAAATATTCTTAAAGAAATAAAACATTACTTTTTAAGTTCTTCCTCCTTGATGGTGAGATTTTAGGTCATCATAGGACATGGTCAAATTGATTTAAAAAATAACCGTCAACATAAAAGTCTTTTTTTAAAAATATAGAATAAGAAAATGCACAACTACTGTATGTATTGGCCCCTTCTGTTCAATCTGCAAGATTTCTGAACACTTATACAAAGCAACCGAAATCTGACCTATGCTGAGAGTTGCAAAACATCATTAGCTACTATTCCAGTTTAACTGTATTTTTTTTCCTCCAAAGAAGCCTGTGAATGGGAGTTTGCAGAGTGTGCCCAAAATTCTCTGTGAGATATCCTTATGGAGCAATCCTATCCACAAGTAGCCCCACTGTCACTGCTATGGTGGTGCAACACCTGAGCCACATCTCCCAGTAACTCTGCCAGCATTCATGAGAAATCTGACATCACCCACCAATTATAGGGCGATGATCCCCCATCAGCCTGACATGCAAGGAGCCATCACCACAGCCAGTGGTGTCATCCTGGCGGAACAGCCCGGTAAGCCGTTCCGCCAGTTCTGCGGACGGGCCTCTCCTGAGGACGCCTCTCCTGAGGACGGGCGAGCTGCTCCTGGGCCCTCCCGCCCTCCCTCGCGTCTGAATCGCGTCCGAACGGAGCGATTCGAGGCACAGTGAGGCGCAGGGAGGTGTGGCTGCCCTCCGCCATGGGGCGGAGGGCTGCCAATCATCCGGGCGTTCCGGTTCCCGGTGCGCCCGGATGACGTCTCTGACCACAGCCTATCCATCCCCAATGCAGATGGCCAGGATTGCACTGCCAGGGTGAACCAAGCAGGGGTCAGCAGCAGGCACAGAGCCATTGCCAGGCCAACACCTGCTGGGAGCCCCCAGGATGACCCCATAGCACAAATCCCATGGCCAAATCCCCATGGATTTGGTTTGCAGTAGCTCCACTGCAGCCTCCTGCAGGAACTACTGTGGCACAGACAGCAAGGTAGAGAATTGTCGGGAATCTCAGTACAGAGAGCTCAAGTCACTTGTTACGCCACTTGCACACACACACACGTTTCTGTAAAATAGCTTTTCAGCTGAAGCAAACGCCAGCTGCACTGGTGGCCTTGTGTCACCGGATCAGGGCCAGGAGGAGGGATAGGATCAGTGGTGTCACCTACTCCCCAGTAGACGGTTCGCTGGGCGGGAGTAGGGAGTGATTGACAGTCCGTCGATTCACTTCCGGTTTCTTCGCGCGCCCCGCGCGGCTTTCCCTCGCCTCGGAGGGGGCGCCTGCTCGCCCAGGCACCCGGCGTGCCCCCACCCATCCCCCAAGACGAGCAGGCACCCCCTCCGAGGCGAGGGAAAGCCGCGCAGGGAGCGCGAAGAAACCGGAAGTGAATCGACGGACTGTCAATCACTCCCTACTCCCGCCCAGCGAACCGTCTACTGGGGAGTAGGTGACACCACTGGATAGGATCCAGTGAGAGGATCCACCCTCACTCCCTCCAGGACTGATCCACCCACCCCTGCCCTGTCACTACCCTCCCCCTGTCCAGTTCCTCCCCTCCCCACCATTCCACCCTGAAATGCTTCCATACTGCTCACCATGGTAGCTCTCTTGGTGCTTCAGAGCTTGCCAGCAGGAAAGGCCTGTACAGGCCTGCACAAGCCTTCCTGCCAGTACCTCCTTCTGCCAGGCCATCACGAAGTACCTTAGGGCACTTTCACCACATGGCAGTTTCCATGGCAGCACACACTAGACCCTCCTGCCATGGAGGATTGGGTTATTAATGAATCATAAATAAATACCTGCCCCCCCCCCACTCATTCAAGAAAGACAACATTGGTTCCTTCACTTTCAAACCTTTGTAGCTATCTGTTTTATTTACTCAGGCTTTTCCTGTGAATGTTGCCAAGGGAAGTTAACTTACACTGATAGGAGAAGCTTATTTATCTGTTCCTTACATCTCCAAAAGCATGCAATATTCTTTAAACATGTCCCTTGGGTGCTTAGGAGAAAACACAGGGAAAAACCCCCCACAAATGATAGCATCAAGCAAACAATTTTGAGGTCATTAAGGCACAATGGCTGCCTTTTTAGTCATATCATTCTGTTCTTAAAAACATGATTTAATTTATTTGTGATTTGCTAAAATTTGGTCCCAAACCTATAAACTGGGTTGTTTTTCTTTTATTTTTGCAATGATTGAATCATCACCATCATTATCATGTAAACTTTGCATTACTTTGCAGAATGCTTAGAATGGTGCAATGCTTAGAATGGTGCACTGAATGCCAGGAGGCACCTGGGCATTCAGATAGGGGGTGATTTTCAACTGGCGTGCCGCACATTGGTGTGTCACAAAAGGTCATCACATGTGCCGCAGGAGTTTGCAGCACAGCAGTTGAAAATCGCTGGAAGATTCCAGGTTTTGTGGTTCTTTTCTAGGGCAGCTGTCTGTAGTGACAAATGGTCTGTTTCCCTTCAGAATATTTGTCACTACAGACAGTTGCCCTAGAAACAGAGCCACAGAACCCAGAAGAGTTTTGCAGAAGCAGGAAGTGACATCACCAAGAGGCAAAAACCATAGAGGACAGTGTGCCTTGAGCGAGAAAAAAAAGGAAATTGGTAAAATAGTGATGCTGTTTTTCAGAAAGATCAGAAATGTAACATACTTCAAATCTAGTATCTTACTGGGTCTACCATTTTAAATCAGGTCAGATCCAAACTGGATGTGACCGAGAAGTTCTGTGACTGTGGGCCCAATCTTATCAAACTTTCCAGCCCTGACATTGCTGTGTCAATGGGGCATGTGCTACATCCTGCAATTGGGGGGGGGCAGTGAATGGAGGCCTCAAGGTAAGGGAATGTTTGTTCCCTCACCTCAGAGCTGCATTGCCCTTACCCAGGTGTTGGAAAGTTGGTTAGGATTGTGCCCTGGAACTCTGAATGTCGGTTTCTTTTTCAAAAAGCAGCTGTTGGAAGGGGCAATTTGAAATGGGGCCAGTGGCACAGATTATATATGGCTAATCCTTTCCCCCTAATTATGGCCCTGGTCCAAATTATCCTTTCCTGAGGAAATACATTTGGGGAAAAATTAATGGGCACAACATTGTGCCTATTATATTTTCCACTCCACGGCTAATGGCAGTTTCAGCTAGTGGGTGATTTAAGGCAGGGAATTGGTGTCACTTAAAGGTTAAACATGCCCCTCTCTAGTCCTGTGATGCCAATCCAAACCCCTCTTTCCATGGCTTTTTTTAAAAAAATGTTCCAATCATAGAGCTTCCACAGCTCATCCAGTTTAGTCTTCACTCAATCTGTCAAGTCAGCCGTCAGAGATGTGCTATGCGTAGGGTTTCTGCAAGGTCGCTGAATGCCTTGCAGGTGCACTGAATACCATGACCTTACAGGAAAAGCCACATTCATAGTTATTTCCCAAACTATGGATTAAAGAGATTGTAAATGTGGTCTATTGTGGGTGTTTTCCTCCGTTTCCATGACTCATGAGACTGACTTACTCGTACCAACCATCCTTTGTTGTGTCAGTTGAGACATTATCCTACGGTAGTCTGAAGAGTTGTCATGCTCTATGTGCCATATTAAGGGGATCACTAGAATGCTACAACAAAAATTAAGGGGCAAATCTGCTTACATGGTCTATGTGGGGTTCTGAAATGAGCAGCTTCAAAAAAAGTTTTTAATCTCTCAGAACAGACCACACCATAGATGCCATAAGCAGTCAGGCAGCATGGATATTCTAGACAGGAGCAATAATATTCACATGGATATTCTAGACAGGAGCAATAATATTCACAGATAGGCCTGTGGCTTGGGCCCTATCCTGATTCAGACCCATACATCTGCCAGCTCTTCAGCACCCACAATATCTTTCTGAATCATTTTATAATCCTGTCAGGTTCAGAAGCAAAAGTTAATTTAACCTCTCTCATGGAGTTCCCACTGCCACAGTCCAGGGCCCAGTTATCAAGGGAGCCACTGTAGCCATTGAAAATATCTGTTAGGCATTTAAAAAGGAAGGAATTCTGAGTGCTTGTATTTCTGTTGGTTTACTACAGGGAAATCTCATCTGAGGAGAAAACTCACAGCAGTTACTTCACCACAGCTGGAAGACACCATGAGTAGAATCGTCATGGCTCAGGAATCAGGTGACCTTCTGGTATCACCACCAATGTCTGCTGCTTTTTTCAGTAATCTACAAAGCTTTGGAAGTTACAATAAGTACAAAATAATGTAGTCCTCTGTGCAAGCACTACTAAACCTCCATGTTTTCAATGGGATTTTTACAAGTATACAGTATCCTCAGTCCCAGATGTAGACTTCACAGTGTGGTTCTTTCCTCTGGCCACATGCCATCAAGTTTCAGCAGACAATCGTAAGTCAAGCAAGGACTTTGCTGGATGCCCTTCTCACATATTCCCCCGCAGCTCTCACATATTCCCCCGCACTCCCGGTGACTAGTCAGCTTATCAGCGACTCCATCCTGTCACAAGAGGTACAGCAGCTTGTCACAGTCTGACATTCTATCTCCCATCTAAAAGCAAGACCCTGGATTCTCTTGCTTAAGTTCAGGCAATATTAGCAGCCAACAATCCATACCTCCTGCCTTCTTCCACAGTAGCACATACCACAATGGCATTGTGCCTCTGAATACCAGTAACAGGGGAATAACTGTGGGAGAGAAGTAAGCCTTTTCTCTTACTAGTTGACTTCTGAGGGCTGCTGGTGGAAGCCACTGACAAAAACAGGGTGCTGGAATAGATGGGCATTTGGCTTGTGCAACTCCAGGTGGAAGGGAGTAGCAACAGGATGCAGGTTGTCTTGTATGCTTCTTGAGGCATCTGGTGAGCCACTGTGAGATACAGGAAGCTGGACTAGATGGGCCTTTGGCCTGATTCAGCAGGGCTCGTCTTACATTCTCATGGCATGATCCAACACCGTTTTTCAAATGCCTTTATGAACTTAAAGAGGCAGGACTTTCTCAAGTGTATAACACTGGTATGTATAGCAAGTGTTCCTTGAGCAGGGATGTAAGGTCATTAGAGGCAAGTGAGGCTTTGCCTCACCTGCCCTGACCGCATGTGTACGTGCACACACACACACACACACACACACACACAGAGAGAGAGAGAGAGAGAGAGAGAGAGAGAGAGAGAGAGAGAGAGAGAGAGA
>JAJKFI010000043.1:9978607-9992891 GCA_029204185.1 Lerista edwardsae | reverse complement strand
AGAGAGAGAGAGAGAGAGAGAGAGAGAGAGAGAGAGAGAGAGAGAGACTGCAGGTGTGCTCAGTGGAGAGCTGGTGGCTTCCTATGCCCCATCCCAGCTTCAGGGAAGCCCCCAGCCTCCCCTGAAGCTGAGACAAGCCACAAGAGCCCCACCTTTGGAGAGATCGGTGTGATGTTCTCTCTGAAGGTGTGACTTTGGTGTGCCTTATCTGGGCTGGGGGGGGGGCTGGGAGCTTTCCCGGAAGCCAGAATAAGGTGCGCCAAAGTTGGCATGAACCAGAAATGTCATCACTTCTGGGTCATGGGGCACTGTGACATCATATGCCACACTGGCACAAGACATCATGGCACATCCCTTGCCCTTGAGATATGATAGGATGGAATAGAAATGTATGGGAATTGGTGACCCCTGCGTGAATCAGGGCATAGACCATTTAGGGCTTGTGTTTCTGAGAATTTACAAGATCCCAGCCTGACCCGTCACAATCTGTGAATAGCAATGTACAGGTGCATGAAGGAAAATATTACCTATTGCCTGATTCCACCCAAGTGTATATGAACACTTTACTTCGGAAACAAGTCGCTCTACAATGGCCTCCTGCCGCTATGCAAACATTTTCTTCTTTTTCCAAAGTGCATTTTAGTTGGCACACAATATGGACTGCCTGAATTCTATAGAATTCTATTTTTTTTTTCCTGAATCCTAATATTACAGTAGCTGAGACGAGGTCATTATTATCGTAGCACCAAAAATATTTGGACAGAACATTAATGAGACGAGAGACGTGGGTAATTTATTCCATTTTAGCAGCTTCAGTGGATGAAGAATTTCATTATGCGTTCAGACTGTCTTCAAAAGAGCCTCCTCGTCTCATATCATGGTATTACCAGGCGACAAGAACCAGCATGCCGAGTCTGACAGTGACGTGAACCACAGCTGGAGAGACGCAATCTGCCGCTCAGAGAGTAGCCGATCAGATGCATGAAAGGAAAGAGTTTGTGTGTTTCTGCAGGCACCTGATGAGCACGATCTATCCCCTTAACAAAAAAACATTTAAAAATTAACCTCCCTCCAGGTGAAACACTGATTCAGCATCTTAAGCAAAATCTCAGAGAAACCCTGCCTGTCAGCCTGGGAGTCTTGGTGTTTCTTTCTTCTCATTGCCACAAGACTCTACATGCCGAACTTTGACTGCCCCAGAGGGTTCTGCAGCGAAAGAACAACACCGTGGATCGCTTGAGAAAAAAGGGGCCTGCCTCGCTGGGCTGGCAGAGCTGTTAAGACTTGCAGAGTTCCAGGGAGTGTGTGAGCGTTCTCTGCTTTGTCACCCAGACAAACCTCCGTCAAGGTTTGCAGACAATTAAGGAAGCTTGATTCCTGTTTCAAATGAAGATAACGTTTAGGGAAGGTGAAGAGGCAGTCTCCATCACCACCACCACCACTCCCACTTTGGACCGCATGTGGTCATTCTGTTAATTACCACATGCAATTAATTAATCTCCTACACCACCACCACCACTCCTTTTTTAGACCACATGTGGTAATTGCATGCATCTCCCGCCTGATGTATATCTCCCTTTTGCATATGTCTCCCTTGCTAATTTTACACTGCCAAGTGATGACTGCTAAATGCAATTGAAGGCTCAATCCTGATACGAGAGCGTACGGCCTGCACTGGTGTCGCAAACGTGCCATAAGGCACGTTCAGTATGGGTGGTAAGGACTTTCCATTTGCACTGGAGCAGTACCGGAGTTACCACCTGGAGGGAGTGATGGCAGCCATGTGCAAATACCAGGTGGGGTGGGAGGGTGGGACCAGCGGTGACCGTCGCCGCCAATCCCAACCTCCATGTAGGGCCACGCAGCCGTACACAGAGGCCCTCGCCTCTGCACCGGCTTAATAGCAGGCATAGAGGTGAGTAGACCCATTGCCCACACTGTACCCTTAGCCAAGAGGAAGGGGCCGAATCACTTTTTCCTCCAGGGGGTTTCCATCACCAGCCCAACACCTAAGAACATAAGAACATAAGAAGAGCCCTGCTGGATCAGGCCAAAGGCCCATCTAGTCCAGCTTCCTGTGTCTCACAGCGGCCCACCAGGTGCCCCAGGGAGGCATGAGACAACAAGATGCTTGCATCCTGTTGCCACTCCCCTGCACCAGGTACCAGTAGCCCACCACCTTTGTAAGGAGGTTGCACAATCCATCATGGCCTATAGCCCACGATGGACCTTTCCTCCAGAAATCCGTCCAATCCCCTCTTAAAGGCATCAAGACCAGATGCCATCACCACCTCCTGTGGCAAAGAGTTCCACAGATTAACTACCTGCTGGGTTAAAAAGTACCTCCTTTTATCTGTTTTAACTCTCCCAGCCCTCAGTTTTAGCAGATGCCCCCTGGTTCTGGTATTTTGAGAGAGGGAAAAGAACATCCCTCTATTGACTTTATCCCTTCCATGCATAATTTTGTATGTCTCAATCATGTCCCCCCTCAGGTGCCTTTTTTTCTAGACTGAAGAGCCCCAAATGCTGCAGTCTTTCTTCATAAGGGAGGTGCCCCAGCACCTGATGGATGCAGCGGTAGCTGCTTGGCTACCACTGCTGTCCCAGGCAGTGGGGCAGCTCAGGATTGGGCTGTGAGTCTGTAAAGCAGGGATGCATATCAAAGGCACAAATCCTTGTGCTACACAAAGGGCAATGGTCCTGGAACTTAATGGAGAAGTGAAGGTGGAGTTGCATTATCCTAAGAAAGTTAGTCATGACATGCCCCAATCTTATTGGGGAATTACGGTAGCTGTTCCAGCAATCTGCTGCCATGAGTCAGGGCAAACGGGGGCGTAACTGGGTGGTGCAGTGGGCGGAGATGGGGTTGTGATGCAGGACAGCCGTACTGCCAAATCCTAAACCCCGTCCCCAGCCTCGGCGGCCCCAATTCAGGCCACTTCTGCACACGTGCACCTGCGCCAGGACAACAGCAGGCGCAGATCTGAGCAGGCCCATAGGAATGACCGGGGCTTACATGAGTATAAGGGGAAAACCTGCCCTTGTCCTGCACGTTGCTGCTGCTGCCTCCTAATGGACTTTAGGATACAGCTCTGTTACGTCGGTCTTACTATGTTTAGTTGGCCTTACTTAGGATTGGGCTGTCAGTTGGTGACGCTGCATGCTATGGACTGGCAGGGGATAGATTTCGGCTGTATGTTGACTAAGGGCACAATCCTAACCAACTTTCCAGCCCCGGCATAAGGGCAACGGAGCTCCGAGGTGAGGGAAGAAACATTCCCTTACCTTGAGGAGGCCTCCACTGCAGAATGCAGAACATGCCCCATTGGCACAGTTATGTCAGTGCTGGAACATTGGTTAGGATTGCACCCTAACTTAAATTCCATTAATCTGAATGGGCCTTAATCATAACTAAGATTCTTGGCAAACAATTCATGGCTTGTGAGCACATGCCGTCAGCTTGGGACTCACTCTAATGCCGGATTTCCGATTGCTTCCTTAACCTTCTTTGTTCTAGGCTAAGTGGAGCAGTAACATTTGCTCCACATCAAAATTCAGCCATGTCCTGTTAGTGGCAACTTCCATGGCAATGGGGTTCCCATCATCGCAATTTGGGGAGGGGGGGACTTGCATAGGATGCTAATTGTGCAGGAGCCATGCCCTGCAAATCCCCTGAAAACCCCAGACATTTCAAACCATTTCCCTTCCCATTGTGTTCCAAAAGGGGAGCACAATCCTAAATTGCCCTGAAATGGCAAGACTGGCTGGCCTGCACCATATCCAGTGCACCATAGGCGCACTAGGGAGCCTCCTCGGGGCTGGAGCCTCCCCATGTGTTTCCTAGGATCTGCGCTTGCAGGCCCACCACCCCCTGCCCTCCATCCTTCCTGCCCTCCCTCTTTCCAGTACCGCCCTGGTACCAGCTGAGTTGGGCTGGCGCAAGGATGGCTTGGCACCAGTGCTCTTGGGCTGATGCTACTGCTAGCCAACCCTCCCAATGGCCCACCCACCCCCTGCCTAGTTCCTCCCGCACCTGCGCTCCCTCCTCCCAGTACCGCCCTTGCACCAGCTGAGTTGGGCAGCCACAAAGGTGGCTCAGCGCCAGTGCCCTTGGGCCAATACTACTGCTAGCGTCAGCCCAAGAGCTCTAGCACCGACACAGGGGTGCCACTTGGCGCCCCCACATTGGCGCTAGTGATGTTGTGTGGATGCTAGCACATAGCATTGGCGCAAAGTAATTTAGGGAGCAATCCTAAACTGAGTTAAACCTGCATAAGCTAAGAGCGCAATCCTAAACAGGAATTAGGCCAGTATAAACTAAGCCAGCAATGTTTGGCCAGCACAATTGCCACCATAAAGTGTGTTTGGACTATCCTTGGAGGCAGGGAGGATGGCTCATGTCTGTGTGCTGGCCTTTCTGACTCCGAGAGTGGTCCAAACATATTTTATGGTGGCCCTTGCACTGGCCAAACTTTGCTGGCTTAATTTATGGTGGCCTAACTTAGTTTAGGATTGCGCCCTAAATCAGCAAAGTTTGGCCAGCACAAGGGTCACCGTAAGGAATATTTGGACCACTCTCGGAGTCAGAGAGGCGGAGTCAGACGTGAGCCATCCTTCCTGACTGTGAGAGTAGTCCAAACACGCTTTATGGTGGCCCTTGTGCTGGCCAAACTTTGCTGGTTTAGCTTATGCTGGCTTAACTCCAGTTTAGGATTGCACTCTGAGAGGATTGTGCCCTGGGAAATAACCCTGGACGAGGGGAAACTAGGGGTATCTGAAGGAGAGAATCACTGATCATTGTAGAAGTTCACTGTCTTCTCCCTCCTCCCCACTGATCACCTCATGTAAGTTTTTCTATATTTTTACTAACTTTATTTCCTTATAAACCATATAAGTAATAATAATAATAATAATAATAATAATAATAATAATAATAATAATAATAATAATAATAATGCTGCAAGTATTTATATACTGCCTTTCTTTGGCCATTAGATTGCTCCTCTGGCTTTAATTCAAGGCGGTTTACATGGGCAGACTTTATCTCTAAACCCGCAAGGGGTTTTTACAAATTACAGAGAAGTTCTAAGTATATGGTAAAGACCATAAAAGTATATGGTAACAAAGTTGTCCCAAAATTTGGAATATAAATGAATAATACGAACAGGGGACACTTCTTTATCTCGACAAAAACCAGTTTGGGGCCTGTTCTGACTGGGCTGGTTTGCAGTTCCAGGCTCCGGAGCAGCACCGATGAGTTCAGGGGTTCCAGCACTGCTTTTGTTCATGTTGGGTCAGCAATAGAAGCCTTCCTATGATGAAAAATTTTGGTAAGTTTTCCCCCCAGATACTTTCAGGCTACTAGAACACAAATTCAACGCTTCCTGGTTTCGACATGATAAAATCTTTCACAGTCAATTATAGCCCAGGACCACATTATTGGTGGATGGTGTCTATTAGTTTATAATTATGAGTCACTCAGTACTGCATCTTGCACAAAGTCATGAGAAAAAGCCATAAGGGATTGTGATCCCGCCAACGTTTGAGACAAGCACAATGAAAAGACACTGATCTGAAGACCTGATGTCTGGATGGTGTGAGGTTTATGGTAGAACTTGCAACCTGGGAAATGAGCAGCAGTGTTATCTTCCTTTGCTTCTCTATAACTTTGCACCAGGAACATAAACATCGCATGGGATACATACAACCTTTGAAGCTTTCACAGTAAGAAACAGCAACCAATCTATCACTCTACCAATATGCTTATCTGATCCCTTGTTTTGTTTCCATATATCTAATCTTCACTTCTTCCTTTTTCTAACTTCATTTGTACTACTAGTTGTTTTTTGCTTTGCTCTTGCAGCTGTGAATGGCTCTGAAGGGCCGCTTTACATGGGCATTCAGGTGCCTAAAAAAGGTAGTGCTTTGCCCCCCTCTGGGAATGCCACTGGAATGTGGGCATCTTGGCACATATCGGTCGGGCTTTCTCATGCTGAATGGTAGACATTTATTGATGCACTGTATCCTCCACAAGGGTCATTAAAAAATAAAAGCACAAGTGCACCCAGGTGTGTACACACACACACACACACACACACACACACACACTGTGCCCAGCAGAGGAATGTGCAGAAACCCCTTGAGACATTTTACACTGTCATATGGAATATCATTTAGCCTCTCTTGACAATTACCTGGAATTTCTCCTTGAGTGGCACCCTGAATTCTGCGTCCAATTTCACTTTTTTGACATTTCAGTGCCAATTTTTACACACACACACACACACACACACGCACACGCACACACTCACACACACACACACGTACACATGCACACACGCATACACAGTCGCCAGTTCCCAAGTTTGTGTCCATTATTTCAACATTCTGTCCCCAAAGTGAGACCAAAAAAACAAAACCAAAAAAACCAGAACCCAGAGTGGGCTCCGCAATGGGAACCTATGTGGTTCTTTATATCAGCCAGTCAATATGGGGGAGGGATAGAGCAAATTTAGCATCTGTCCCAGATTTGGATTCTGATCCCTGGCTGGGAACATACTTTAATCTTCGCCACATAGTCTGCTAATCATTCTTATGGGAAAAGGTAGAGTGTTGATCTTGGGGCCATGCTGAGATGAGAGCAGAACCTCCTTGTGGTACCTCCAGTATATATCCCTTTCTCACAGATTCTGCCCTTCATAATGACAGATAATGACCAGAACCAGGGGGCATCCACTGAAATTGAGTGTTGGGAGAGTTAAAATAGATAAAAGGAAATACTTTTTTACCCAGCAGGTAATGAGGCTATGGAACTCCTTGCCATAGGAGGTGGTGATGGTATCTGGCCTAGATGCCTTTAAAAGGGGACTGGACAGATTTCTGGAGGAAAAGTCCATCATGGGACATGATGGGTTGGGCAACCTCCTTACATTATCTGGCTACTGGCTACTTCATAATGCCAGGTGCAAAGGAGTGGCAACAGGATGCAAGCATCTTGTTGTCTCGTGTGCTCCCTGAGACACCTGGTGGGCTGCTGTGAGATACAGGAAGCTGGACTAGACGGGCCTTTGGCCTGATCCAGCAGGGCTCTTCTTATGTTCTTATTTCAGGGCCGGCCTTAAGCCAATGTGACCAATGTTGTCACATTGAGCCCTGTGCTTTGCCCCCCCTCCCCCGTACTAGTTCAGTGAGCATATCACCTGCAGCTGCAGTCGGGGGCTCTATGGGTTGTAGGGCAGTGGGTCGAGCAGAACAGTTTTACCTTGGGTCCTCCCACCTGCCCCTGCCTCCAAACAGCCCAAAATAGGCTTCCTGGAAGCATTTCTGTTTCCAGGTGCTGCACTTTGCTGCACAAAGTGTTCTTCTTGGTGAATGGGTGACCCCACAGGGAGGGTGGACGGCCTCGTGGGAATGCCCCACATTGGGCCCTGCCACTCATACAGCCAGCCCTGATTTTGTTAATTCACCATTTAGAGCAGTGGTTCCCAAATTGTGGGTCAGGACCCACCAGTGGGTCGCGAGCCAATTTCAGGTGGGTTGCAACGCACCGAGAGCAGCCATATTGAAAATATGGGAAGATAGGATGCTGTAAAGCAGAAGGGCTGTGTGGTTGTTTCACTTGTGCCAGGGTTGTAAAGACGCTTTTGTTCTTTCTGATTCACTTTGCTATTGGGAAATGGCTGAGAAGTAACCCAACGTATTGCTGCATTCCCAGGAAAGCAGCAGGCTCTGGCGTCGCAATGATGGCACTTCTGGCCATGACATCACTTCTGGTAGGTCCGGACAGAAGGTCATTCTAAAACGTGGAACCTCTGATAGAGGTTAGAGATCTGATGCTGAAAGGCTTCTCCATAGTCACGTATTGCAGTGAGGTGACTGAAGGCCAAAAGAACCCTGCTTAGAGCAGTTCTCTGCTTATTGGACTATATGTTACAAATACCGGAAGCTTGTTTCTTTATGCATACAACGTCTCTAATCCTTTTAACTTCATTTGGAGTCAGATCGGCCCTTCTCTGAGGATTCTGCTGGATTTTCTATGGCTGGCTGTCAGTGCTGTCTCTTCAAACAAATCATTTCAACCCATTTACATATGTATGCATCTAATATTCAGGTGCACATAATCAATATTCCAGACAATGTACTTTCTCACACCACCCTTATTCCCTCCCCGCCTTTCTTTTGTTGCACGTCTTAATACATCTTGTTTCGGCATGCTCACTTCATGCTTTAACTGTCTGATTCCTTGCTGTGTCGCCTATCCAACTAATTATTTTCAATTTATTGGCTAACTTTCTACAGAGAGATTAATGGGTTAGTCAACTTTGGCAGCCTGTATGTAGTCTGAACAGATGTAAAGCTACAGCAGAGGTGGGTGTGCATCTGTGTGGGCTGGTGTGACATTTCTGATCCTACCTGTGAATTAAACTAAATGTTTCTTTTCTTTTTCACGGTGATGTGAAGATTAGTTTTACGAAGAAAATGAAGTGATGTCACACTCAGGGCGCAATCCAAACCTGGAGATAGGCCAGCACAGTTAGGCCAGCAAAGGTTGACTGGCACAAGGACCACTGTAAAGCATGTTTGAACCACTCTTAGAGTCAGCGAGGATGGTGCACATCGGTGTGCTGGCCTCTCTGCCTCCAAGATGGTTCAACATATTTTACTGTGTCCCTTGTGCCAACCAAACTTTGCTGGCCTAACTGTTCTGGCCTAACTCCAGGTTCAGATTGCGCTCTGAATGCCTTTCAGCATGTTGTGGACTGCACCCTAGGTAAGTTTCACAGAAAGACCTGCGCAAAGACCCCTACAAGGGAATGGCCGGCTCCAATGACAGTAGCCCCTGTTCCAAGCTGAAAATCTAAGTGGGTCTGAATTGCACAAGTCAGACTTGCCAAGGTAATCTATCTCCTGGGACGTTTGGGAGGCAAGAAATCGGGGGGCCCTGCTACGCTTCAAATGTGAAAGCAACATGAGAAAAGACACTCTGCAGAGTGCCTCAGAGGATGCACATTCCTGAGTGCCGTTTAAGCATACAACCTGCGAGGGAGTCAAAAGGGGCCGAAGCAGGAATAATATTTTCACTGAAAATTCCCTGCCTCTCAGCTATTTCCTGATGGCTTCCTAATGAGAAGGGGTGGAGGAGGCTGTGTCTCTGGATGCAAGTGTGTGTTTCCTTGGAGCACTCTGTTTGGAGGGTCTAGAAGTTAACACCATTCTTGTTTCCTCCTGAGATGAGGATGGTTTTAAGTGTGACTTGAACTGGAGACCGCTCAGGGCATGAAATAAACACCTGATTGTTCGCTGTTCAAGGTTGACTCAACCCAAAATAAAACTCACAGGCCTGGTGTCTTTTGAGAAGCTGCAGAATTACTTGCGGCAGCCTACAGTCGTTGGAGGACTGGAAAGGTTCAAATTCTTCCAGCAAACCTTGAAGCAGTCCAGCAGGCATCCAGAAAAAAAAAAAGACAAAGATAAACAAGATAAAAATAAAATCCATAAACAGTGTAATTGCAATAGTTTAAAATAACTTACCCCACACAGTGAAATAATAGAAGCATAATAAAAATTCAGCAGACATAATCATTAATAATCAGTGTCTGGGGAAGGCATTTAGAAATTGAATCCCTGGTGCCTTCCGTACAATGTAGAATCTTTGTTCAGGTTTAGATCCATGCAATGTTTTTGGTTGTGCACCTGGTATTTCCATTTGAAGGTCTCTTGCTCCCTTCCGACTGTGTAATTAAGGCCCCAATCCTACTGGGGCATTGCACCACTACCGGACTTAGTATTTACAGCAGCGTAAAAACTGGGCCGCTCTTGCATGCTGCCAGGCCACTGCTGCAAACAGCAAGAGGCACGGCAAATGTGGCAATGGCTCTGGGACGCTCTGCAGGCACAGGTAATTTGGTAGCAGGAAAGGGCATTTCTAAAGAAGTGCAGAGGGTGCAACTGAACGGGGCAACAAGCTTTAGGGGGGCAACGAGCTGAGCTTGACACTAGTGGCCAAAATGGTGCAAATCTTGGTATGTATGAATAATACCACCGTGTTATATCCCATTCAATGCGGAATTTAATACAGAATGCAATGAAACAAACCAGAGAGTAATATCTTTATCAAGCATTATGGCTAAAAAAAAAACCAGGAAAGAAAAATACAACTGTGATGTCACTTCCTGTTGTGACCACTTCCAGGGAATCATTTTGCCCACTGCACCGGGCTGCACTTTCATTAGCTACGCCAGTGGTAGCACGAGTAGGCTGTGAGCACGGGGGTGGGGTCAGCGATGGGATTCACAAATTGACAAGGGGAATGCTGGGCGGGACTTAGGCGGGACTTCCGCTTGAGTGGCAGCCTGTCTGCAGCATTCCGCAGCTGTCCTGGCCTCGGGGGGGGGCTCCCGCTCGCCACGGGGGACAGTTGAGGGTCGCGCCGGGTGCCTGGGCAAGCAGCAGTGGGGCGCACTAACTGGGGGCAGCCCCCCGAGGCCAGGACAGCTGCGGAACGCTGCAGATGGGCAGCCAATCACGCGGAAGCCCCGCGTTAGTCCTGCCCAGCGTTCCCCTTGTCAATCTGTGAATCCCATCGCTGGGTGCGATGGGTAACAGGACATGTTGGGAGAGGGAGGAGATAGTTTAGGATTGTGCTCATAATTACCTCTCTCTATTCCTGCTTCTATTTCCATCCTCTTCCTCTGTTGCCTCCCCTGTGTGGAATTCTAAATTGTTAAAGACCTCCACTGTTGCTCCTATATTTTGTGAAGTGTCATGTACACTTATGGTATATGCGCATTAAACTGATGCTTCTGTTTGTCAGAAAAGGCTGCACGGTGGCACTTCCATCTTCGAAACAGCCCAATCGTTCACAATGATGTGCCTGACAGGTGGGTGAGGAAAGAGAGAGAATCACATTCAGGTTAAATGCTTAACAGGCTCCAGACTGGCAGAGGTTCATAATGCATATCTGAAAGCATGTGATGTTCAGTCAGCCTCGTAATCAGTGCATAAAGAGCCCAGTTCTGCAATTTGCAAGAAGAAAAGAACATGTCTGTGCTGATATCTGCTCCTCTTGTCAGTAGGCTATTAACTCATGTAACCTTTGCAAAGGAGTACGCAAACAGTCCTACTAATGGAAGCCCAAAGCCATCTGTCTTTGCTCAGGTCAGTTGCTCGTTCTGATCGCTTAGCATCTCCTGGCAAGGTCCACACACGCACTTTATCAATTCAAGCAGACCCAACAGGCTGAACATCACGGGGGCCCTTATCAAGATAATGTTACTGCAGCTGAATTAGCACCTTACAGCAAAGCTTCAAACATCTCCAGATGCAGATGGGGGATAAAAGCCCCAACAAGAAGAACTCTGTGCTGCTGATAAGCTCTGCTGATAAGGACAACTTGCACTGATTTGAGAGACTGAGGGCACAGTCCTAACTTGGAGTTAGGCCGGCACAGTTAGGCCAGCAAAGTTTGGCCAGCACATGGGCCATCATAAAGCACATTTGGACCACTCTCGGAGTCAGGGAGGATGGCGCCCATCTGTGTACTGGCCTCTCTCACTCTGAGGGTGCAATCCTATGTAGCGCCGGAATGGCAAGGCTGACTTGGCAGTGCCATATCCAACGCTGCATAGGAGAGGCTGGAGCTCCCCCCCCACCTTTACTGTAGGGGAGACTCCAGCCTCCCCTATGTGCTCCTCCAATCTGCGCCCTTGAATCGGGGCCTTGCAGACGGGCTTAGGATGTGGCCATATGGCCACCTCCCAAGCCTGCCCACATCCTGCCCAAGTCCCGCCCCCAGCCTCCCTCCCTCCCACCAATCCCTGTCCCGATATGGGACAGAGACTCCCTTGCGCCGACCAGCTTTGGTCGGCGCAAGAGAGGCTCTCCGTTGGCACTCTGAAGCCGACAATATGAGTAGCGTCAGCTTCAGAGCATTAGAACTCAGCCCCCCTGCGTTGGTGCTAAGCACATAGCATCGATGCAACAATGTTGCATCAACGCTATGCACAATCTAGGATTGCGCTGCCAAAGTGGTCTATACATACTTTACAGTGTCCGTTGTGCTGGCCAAACTTTGCTGGCCTAACTGTGCTAGTCTAACTCCAGGTTAGGATTCCGCCCTCAGGTAGATTAGTGCAAAACTGTTCTTGTTAGCATGGAAGCTGACCTGTTAACTAGACAGGAGTTTGTGGCAGCAAAAAAAATAATGGCCCTTAGAAGAGACAAGCAAAGGTCATCAATGTACAGTTAGCCTTCAACCCTCTCCTGTCTCTCCCTTTCAAATGCTCCCAGTGCCTCTGTTTTTCCAGAGAAGCAAATCTTCCCCAGGGAACACCAACTCTGTTGGCAGATTTCCAAGTCTCTTTGGCATAATTGGCCGCAAACATGAAAAGGCATTTATCTGGCTAACTCCAACATCATTTGGAAGAGACATCGCTGAACTTGTTTTAGGAATCAGTTCTGACTCCATCAGTTTTATTGCTTCTTGTATAAACGTCATTTGCGATTTGCCTCAAAGCAATTAAACACACACACACAAACACAAACACACACCCCAAAACCCTCTCAAATGTATGCACTACTCATGTGCATATTTGGTTGCACTCTTGAGCATCAGGACAGACTGGATTATTGCATTTTTGGAAGGCATCCCCCTTTCTACAAAAAGCAACTGTATTTATATTATTTCTATTATGAGAGGTGAGAGGCGTATGTCACTCATTATGAATGAACTTATGCCAAAGGGTTGCCAACTTTACAAGTGAACACCGTTGCTGTGCCTTTTTGCAGCTGCTTGATGGACACAGCAGCAGTCGGTGATAATGTTTATGACCCATGAAATAGCAAATGTTGGCATTCTTTCAACAATCGAGAGAGATTTCGATCAAATGTGGTGTTGTTGCACAAAAAGCAATTACATTTTGGAGAATGGTGATGAAAGTTACTAATGAGATGTTTCCACTGCAATTACTGCTATAAGACTTTTCAGTTCTGTCACAACTATCGCACACAGGAAATAGCAAGAACCTCTTTTATGCATGTTGAGAATAGCCAAAATACATTTTTTTTGGTATTTTGCTCGAAAGCAAAAACAAAGCCAGCAAAGGTGGAATGCCTTGATGATAGCTGAGAACAGCTGATTTCAGAAAACATTAAGAAAATATTGATGTAGAACAGTTTTACTCAAACTGTGAGTCCTGACCTGTTGTCAGGTGGGTCACTGAAAGTTGGGACCAGCCATCTTGGAAGCTGCAGGTTTTACTCTTGCTATATTCCTTTTGTGTGTTAACAGTTGGAATTTGCAAGTGAGGGTTTAAAAAATGTTTTCAGTTCAGTGCTTTTAGGTAGTATTTTGTCTGAATCTTGCTTTCTATCAGGGATGTGTCATGGTTGTGAAATTGCTGTATAGTAGTCCAAGAATGCCAGTTTGCATTCCAAGAGTGTCATTTGATTACATCATACTGATGGTACTTCCTGCTTGATGATGTACTTGCGGCTGAGACATCACTTCCATGTTAATGGCCTCACTTCCAGTGGGCCCCGAATGCCATTCTAAAAAGTGGGTCCTGGTCTAAAACGTTTGAGAACCACAAATCCAGAACATGTCTCAGGGGGAACCCCAAACATGTCCTACCTCGTTTCATTTGATGTTTATCTTATCCCATGGGAAGTGGTGGCTTTACTTTACTCTCTCTCTCTCTCTCTCTCTCTCTCTCTCTCTCTCTCTCTCTCTCTCTGTGTGTGTGTGTGTGTGTGTGTGTGTGTGTGTGTGTGCGTGCAAATTTCATAGTTTTCCAAAGTTAGAAGTGCAGAAAGCTATGTTATGCGTTTTTATTCCAAGGGTGTATTTTTATAAATTATAATCACTTTAAAAGTGTACTAGGTAAGAAATATGGGTGCTATAGTGTCAGCAGGTGCGGTCACATCCATGTTGAGGTACAATAAGAGAATATGTAGAGGCATGTTGGAAAATGATTTTGTTGTTGTTGACATTTTGGATTTTTTTTTTTTTTACAAACATGAGAACTGCAGAAAACAGTGTTGTGTGTTTTTATTTTGTTATCAGCGAGAAAAACTCACCTCTACTCATGGCAGAGGATGGAGGGGGCAGAGGTACCCACTGGTACAAACTGGGGAATTCACAATTCACTGCTCAGTCTAGTTAGCAACTCTGCTGCACTAGGCAACTGGAATAAAAGGCTTAGAGACAAGTAGTTTATAAAGCCACAGCACTTACAAATCTCTCTCTCTCTCTCTCTCTCTCTCTCTCTCTCTCTCTCTCTCTCTC
>JAJKFI010000043.1:9962886-9978597 GCA_029204185.1 Lerista edwardsae | reverse complement strand
CTCTCTCTCTCTCTCTCTCTCTCTCTCTCTCTCTCTCTCTCTCTCTCCATTCCCACCCTCCGCAGACCTGTTTGTAGTTTCACCTTGTCCTGCTCTCATAAAGTTGTCTGATTCTCAATGGCAGGAAATAGTGGGGGGAAGAATCTTATTTTTTCACCCAATCAAACCTGGCTCCTATTGACAGATGGATCCTGGGGATTCATCCCAGAACAGCTATCTTTGAACTGAGGACTTCTTAGTGAAGCTGGGGGTTTCCTGGGGTTTTAATTTTTTTTTCATATTGATTATGGAATTTTTAAACAAGGTTGGTGCCTCTGATCTTTTTCTCAGCAGTCGTGAAATCGTTTTCTCTCCCTATATGTCTTACAGGAACAATGTATTGTAAGAAGGGGGGAAAGGGAAGCTGTAACCTTTGGAAAGCAAATCTAGAGACTAGAAAAGGACACACAGGAAAGGATAGGATAGCAAGTGAGAAATGGCATAATTGAAATTGGCATTTTTATTTATCTTTCTTTCAAACAAGAGACTTCGTTGTCCAACATGTTGGCTCATTCTGATAGGAGAACCAGAGGCAGGGGAAAAATGAAAAGTGTTAACCTGTGTTCTAAGAGTAACAATCAAGTCCCATTTTTGCAGAAAGTTATAAAACCAGGCAGCTTTTGGATGTAACGGGCTCTGAAGTTTACTTAGCCGGACATATGATTAAGGGCGCAATCCTAACCCAGAGTTAGGCCGGCACAATTAGGCCAGCAATGTTTGGCCGGCACAATAATAATAATAATAATAATAATAATAATAATAATAATAATAATAATAATAATAATAATAATAATAAATGTATTTATATACCGCCTTTCTTAAGATCACTAGATTTCTCTAATGATTACAACTCAAGGCGGTTTACATAGGCAGACTTTTTCACAAACCCGAAGGTTTTTACAATTTACAGAATGTTCTATCTTTTCAAGAACCACACTCATACAGATCTTTCTTTCTGCATTTAGCCTTCTTTCTTTAGCCACCCGTCTGTCGTCTGCTGGCTGATGAGGCTTCCCTGCTCTCACCAGAGACGCAGCTGAGTTCAGCACACTCCTCCTCCCATGAGGCAGCTGGAACTCAGCTTTTAATCAGCCGCAGTTTGCAAGGTCTGCCGCTCACAGAGACTTCCGGCCACCATGAATCGCATTTGGACCACTCTTGGAGTCAGGGAGGATGGCGCACATGTGTTTGCTGGCCTCTCTGACTCCGAGAGTGGTCCAAACATACTTTATCGTTTCCTTTGTGCCAGCCAAACTTTGCTGGCCTAACCGTGCCAGCCTAACTCCAGGTTTGGATTGTGCCCTCAGTCAGGGAGGATGGCGCATGTGTGAGCAGGTGCTTGGATGCACTACCAGAGGTCTGCCTTTTTGTGAACAACTGTAGCAAGAGGACCCGATACTTCAGCCTGCTTCTGATTACTTCACACTCTGCCTTCAATTCATGTTGGAACCCAAATGTTATTTATGTGACCTGCTTAATTGAAAGAGCATTTGCTGTCAGTGATCAAATAAACTGTTATTGATCTTCAGGGTTGTAGGCAGCTTACATGGACTGTTCTGCTATGTATTACGTTTCTTTACAGGGAAAAAAAAAAGAAATGCAGAAGTACTGCAGGACAAAATAATTCTATCTAACTGCAGTTGGGCAAAGGAGAAAAAAGCACACTGCCCAAACCTAACCAGTTCTGGCACGTTGGGGCAGCAGGGCCCAGCACTAGGAATGGAGCAGGCTGGAGGACTCCCCAGGGTAAGGGAACTTTTGTTTCCTTACCCCGTGTTGAGCCCCAGCCTGTGCAATGGAGCTACTTGTGTCTGTGCCAGCAAAATGGCCCCCGTCAGGCATTTACCACCATAGGAGGTGGTGATGGCATCTGGCCTGGGTGCCTTTAAAAGGGGATTGGACAGATTTCTGGAGGAAAAAGTCCATGGTGGGCTATAGGCCATGATGGGTGGTGCTACCTCCTTGCATTAGATGTAGGCTACTTCAGAATGCCAGGTGCAGAGGAGTGGCAATAGGATGCAGGCTTCTTGTTGTCTCGTGTGCTCCCTGAGGCATGTGGTAGGCCACTGTGAGATACAGAAAGCTGGACTACATGGGCCTATGGCCTGATCGAGCAGGGCTCTTCTTATGTTCTTAAGGGGGATAGGAAATGACATAGTGTTGTTGATCCGCCTCCTCTCGGATTAACCACCTCCTGATCTGCCCTTCCCCATCCTGGTACACCCCCTTCCTTGCCCCGTTCTGCCCTCTCCCTGCACCAGTGGCACTTGGCAGGTTTACTTGTTCTATCGGGCATACCATCCAGCTTCAGTACTGTCAGGACTCAATGGGTGCCACAAACATGCTATACGGCATGCTTGTGATTCGCTAGGACAGTGCAGCAGCAGCTGCACCAGAGTAAGGTAAGGTTAGGAATGCATCAGTTTGGGAATGGTTCCCAAACTGGTGGGTCATGATCCACCAGCCACTGCTGCTGCTGCATTGGCATGGGGGAAATAATGTAGGATTGAGCTGGCTGCATATTAGCTCTGCTGAATTCTACTCTGCTGCATAGCATTGGCTAGGTGAGTATAAACAAAGAAGTGCTTTCGGTCCAGCATTTTAACTGATGGACGTGCAAAATTTTGCTAATCTTCTCATTTGCATTTCTTGCCATTTTTCAAATATTACACATGAGGAGGAATTTCCATGTTTGCACTGAGTTTCACATTAGGAGAAATCCAGGTATGGTCAGAGACTCTCAGGAAAAAAACTTTATTATTCTTATCAACACTTTGGTTTTCTTCAGTTTCCTTCAACATTTACCAGATGTTGTGCCTGAGTCTAAAGGAATACTCAGATTTTGTTTGCATTTCATTTATGTGAAATGTCAAGGGCAGCTCCATTTCCAACTTCTCCCAAACTTCTGGTTAGCAATGGGTGGACTCCTTACGTCTCAATTCAGAATGGCTTCATTATTTATCCATTTCCTCGGTCGACATGTGGGTAATTCATACGTTGTCCATAAGTTCTCTCTTGTCCTTAATGTTGGAGGACAGAAATATAATCATTGAATGTTACAGTTGGAAGGGAACTTGGAGATCATCCAATCCAGCCCCCTGCTCAGTGCAGGCAACTGCTACAAGCAGTGGTATCCAAGCAGTACGCGTCAAATTTGTTCTTTCATTTTTTGAACAGGGCAAAGTGCATGAACAGTTTCCACAGCTTTTTGTTTCCAGGATTTGGTTGTGTCATTCCCCCTCCTCTGTATTAACAATGCTCTCATGTGCTCCATATGCTCAGAGGCATATGAAAGATGCTGCAAGGAGGAGTGGAAGCAGTGGGCACCGGGTGCGGCAGGGCAAAAAACCCGCACTTTTTCACCCTGCCTGGCCTCGCATCTGGAAAGTTCCTAAATGGAGCAATTCCAGGCATGGGTGGGAGGTGCAGCTGGGTGGCACAGTTGGGGCAGGGGGGGTGTTAGGGCACATTGATGTCGCCCCGCCCCTGGTGTGCTACGACCTGGTTATGGCTCTGTGTGCACTGCACATAATACACTTCAACAAAACTGCAAAAAAACCATCTCAATGTGATCCAAGTAACAAATGCATCCAGATTTTGTGTTTTGTTTTTTGGTGCATGGTATATTCTTCCAATATGCACAAGTGCATATGCACATCAATAAAATGCTACCAAAAACGAAACATCCCTGGATCGGCCACCAGACATTGATCAGTGTTTTTCCAATGCACATGCTGGTAAGATAGAAGGTGAAGGTGGTGGTGGGACTTCTCAACTGTTTAGGGGGGGGGCTGTGTTCATCGGATCGTGACCATTCTGGTGGCATTGCGTTCCTCTTGGCCTACCCTTCAAAGGGGATTGAAGTACTTTCATGAGTAAACACAACGCAGCTCAGTTTCACTTTCCACAGGGCATCATACACTTTCCTTGTCAGGTAGCAGCTTGTCAGTTTCAGGACCCACCAACCATCAGGTTCTGACCCACTGGTGGGTCATGACCCACAGTTTGGGAAACCCTGTCCTAGCCTATTCTTGAATCTGGTTCCTAAAATATCTCTCTGCACTGTCACAAATTAAAGCCAGCAAGCCAGATACACCTAAAATGAGTCTTGGTGAAAACAGCCACTCCACTGCTCCCATATTCCATCCTGGCCTGTCATCACTATTCCTGATACAGCAACAGCCTCAAAATGAAGTCTCGTAATGGAAACATTAACACAACCTTGACTAAATTGGCTCTGCTCTAATATGTCTGAACTTCTTTTAAGGGGGTGAAGCTTTGCCTCAGGTATCTTAATTATCTGATGTGGTCAATTACTCCAAGATAATGATGACTTTATCAAGTATTACTACTCTGCTTTTTTTCCTTCTTTTTACGATAGGCAGGTGATTGAATTGCATTCTTGACCTCCCAAAATGCTCAGAGATGACTCGGTTAGAGATGGATCAGAGAAGTGGAGCTTGCCTTCCACACTCTTTTCTGGAATTTTCTCTTCGCGTTTCACCCTTTCATGGAAACAATGCCAGTGAAGCAAGTAGATGATAATGATGATGCCAGTGAGCAAGGAAGATGTTGAATTCAAGTTCCACATAGCAGTAGCATAGCCGGAGGCAGAGGGCCGCATTATCCATAAGGCTCACTTAGTCTCTGCAGGGACTAAGGCCTGTCAATTTGGTACTGTTGGCTGTACCTGGTAGCTCAGTTATCCCCAATATTGGGGCACAAGGCCCAAAATACCTGAAAGCCTAGGATCCTGGCCATGGATTAATATGGCCCTGGCCAGAGGGGGAGCTGTGCGATAAATACTGTAAGTGCCACAATGCACTGTGTAAGTGGACCCTCCCACTGGCCATCAGAGCCATTCTACGCAGCAACAGCAACATGCAGGCACTTGCTGGTATCTTCTGTGCATTGCCATTGCTGCCCAGAATGGCTACAATGGCACATGGGAGCATCTGCTTACACAGCGCATTGCAGCACCTGCAATAGTTGCTGCTCTTCCCCTCTCTGGTTACAGATGGCTTACTGTTTTATCACAGGAATTCCTACCAACATTAGAAAACACCTTCTGGCTTCATATTTTCAGGGAAGGACAATTTCCACTGAAAACCAAAATCGGCCACTCAAGGGTATAATTCACTATCAATAGTGAATGATAGTTCACTATTTTATATTCCCTATATAGTGAATTATAGTTCAGTATACAGTAGCTACTTGGTATTATGAGACGTTGCATTTTAGCTATATTTATACGTGTTACTAAATGTGTGTTATTAATGTGTGTATGTCCATGCCATTAAAGGTTGATGATGATGATGAATAGTGGCAACTAAGAAATCCCTTGTCGTTATTTGACTGAGGAAGGCAAGCATATTACTTCAGAGCGGAGGTGGGCAGACCTGGGAGCTACCCAGCGGCGGCATTCAGCCGGTACGCTGGGCGGGACTTACCTTTGAGCGGCAGTCCACCCATTGCATCACACCGCGTTCCGACACTTTCCCGCCCGCCCCGGCAGGCGGGAAAGCAGCAGAACGCAGCGTCACGCAACAGGCGGACTGCCGCTCAAAGGTAAGTCCCGCCCAGCATACCGGCTGAATGCCGCCGCTGGAGCTACCCATGTGAAACGGGGCGATGGAGCCAATCAAAAAATGGTGATTCTTACTATGATGAGCCTGTTTACATTTTTACAGAGAAAGTGCTCCATTTTGTATGTACAGAACTCACTGCAATCTGAAGCTAAAGATCTGTATCCTATACTCTCTCCTGGGCCGGGTAGCCTTCATGAAGAGGATGCAATAGAAACAGGAGGCTGGCAAGAGAACGCTGGTGAGCATTGCCATTTGAAAAAAAAAACACACACACACACACCACAACTTAAGGCTTTTCAAAAACAAAAACAAAAAGAATAGCTGCTAACTGCCCTTCAAAGAGCTGAGCTCCTGCAGTTTCTGAGCGTGTGGTATTTGCACAATATCACAGATATTTTCAGTTTGCAAGACAAATGATTAAGAGTGCAATCCTAACTACTGCAGGAGCAGGCAGGCCAGTAGTTTGGATTGCACTGGAACTCATCACGGGTCATTTTCCCCTTGCTCTGGGGTAAGCCCAGCCAAGCTGATGGGGTCCCTCAGATCTGTGCCTGTTGTTTAGCAGGCGCAAGCCTGACAAGCTTGCAGCAAGTTAGATTGGGGACATGCAGTCTGGGGATGGAGGGTTGGAGCCAGCATAACTGCTGAATCCCAGCTCCTCCCCTCTCTCCCTCCCTCCCATTCCCCTACTCCCCCTTTCCCCCCCCCAGACCCCCCCCCCCCCGTGCTGGCCAAACTCAGCCAGCACAGGGCAGCTTACCAGCATTCAAGGTCTGCACACCTGGGCCAACGCTGCTGCCTGCATCGGCCCTGCACCACTTGCACTGGCACAAACATGCCTTACAGCACTTTGACAGCAGCACTGGGTCAACGCAGCAGATATGCGTCGGCCCAATGGGCAGTTTGGATTGCTCTGTCAGTGTCTTTTTTCTGGTGTGTGTTTTTCCTCCAAGTCTGTCAATGACAGGTACTTGGGACCAGTGATGTCATTCAGGGGGAACGGACCAGAACGGGCGTTCCGGATCCTAACGGGCTCCGTGGCTGGTTCCGGGTTCCCGACAAGTGCCAATCAAAAGTGAGTTCCTGTTCCTAAATCATTTGAATGACACCACTGCTTGGGACAGATGAAAGCCAAGTCATATAACTCAGCCCCTCAAGCCTTGAGAATATTCATTAGGGCTACAATTCTTTTGGGGGGGGAGGGGTAAAGCAAGGTGAGTCCCAATTTTAAACAGTGGATCCCAGTGCTGGGACCCACTGATTTATTGTCATGAAAAAGGGATGCTCCTTCCATGTCCTGCCAGTCACTGTCTTCTAAAGTCTTAGCTTCTGCACTGGACACACACATATTTCAGAGTTCCCACTTAATACAATTATAGTTCATTTAGGCAGCAATTACAGTAATAGGAAGACTGGCAACCATTGTCATTTAGACAGAGGAAAATCAATGATAGCAGTTTCAGTTTCCATCGCACAGAAGCTTACCTCAGTAAACCGAGAGGCCTAGCAATGAGCTGCAGTCATTCCTGAATTCCTTTTAAAATGATTTTATCCTACGTTGAATAATTCTCTCTCTCCTTCTAGTTTGGGTAGACAAGCACCCTGGGATGATTTATACTTTCATTACGGGCATTTATTATTGCATTTTGCTAACGATTCTCAAAGTCAACACTTCCAGCTCTCAGTTATGAGATGTACCTTGTACTGACTTGAAGCTGAGCAGAACTTTATGCATGCATATATTAGTGACGTATTTTATTTTCGAGATTGATATCTTTCTTTTCCGGCAAATGCAAGCCCAAGGCAGCTAAGAATGAAAGAGGCAAGGGTAATCTGAAACAAGAAAGACCACACCACAACAATCAGACATAAGAAGGAAGGTACACACCTGTATGAGTGGGTAACAAAAAATCCCACAGGCACAAGAACTGAATCCCACAGGCACAAGAAACACGACAGAAACAATACAAAGCTGAAGTGATTCTCTTCCTTATTCAATGCGTTCAGGGCAAATGTAGACTTGGAACCTAGATCTGTGCTTGGCAGCATGGCCAATTATCGAGGTGAATCTGAAGGTTCCTAATTAGAAGAAACACTGGCCCCAGTGATGTTCAAGCATGTTCAGAAACACAGACACATTTGCCCTAAAGAAATTCATTTAGTGTCCTTTGAAAATTTTTGTGTGTTCTTCCTTCAGTGGAACTTTGAAGTTCACTTCTAATTTCATTTTTTCTCTTTGAAACGTCAGTGCCAATCCTAATCTATACATGCCCATTCCCAACATCTCATCCATGGTTTCAACATTCTGTCATAGCATTAATGGACCAAGAAACAGAACCTGGATGATAGGCGCTGCTTTGATTTTTAATGTTGGGGAGTCACCAAGGGTATGATGCCGGGTTAGCTTCCATCCCAGTGGTAGACAAGGGAAGTAGCCCATTTCACAGGCAAAAAGCCCATCAGCAGCTATTAGTCATGAAACTTCTCTATTCAGAGTCAATGTGCCTCTGCGGAAGAAGGGTGTCAACTGACCAGAAAGTAAACAGGATAGCCTGTTCCAGTGCCTTGAAGGGCAGCTGGATTTATGGAAATCATAAGTTTCTGCTCCATGGAGATATTAGCACTTCGCCATTATTCCACCAGGGGCATAGCTAAAGAAGTGCAAGGGGATGCAACTGCACCTGGCATAAGCTTTAGGGGGGCAACAAGCTGAGCTTGACACTAATGGCCAAAACTGTGAAAATCTTGGTATGTATGAATAATACCATACCATTTGATGTGGAATTTAATGGAGAATGCAATGAAACAAACCTGAGTGTAATATCTTTATCAAACGCTATAGCCAAAAAAACCCAGAAAACAAAAATACAACTGTCATGTAAAAACTGTGGTTTGTTAAAAATGCAGTGTTCATGTTCTATATCACTCGATGCAGAATTGCATGTGGAATGCAATGAAACAAATTAGAGTGTAATATCTTTGGCCAAAGTTATGGCCAAAAAAAGCCAAGAAAAATGAAAAACTGTGATGTCATTTCCTGTTGTGATGTCACTTCCGGGGCATCATTTTGCCCTCTGCACCTGGCTACACTTTCATTAGCTATGCCAGTGCATTCCACTATTAAAACACAGGAATATCAGCCAGTAAAACAGTTGGCAATCCTAGCACAGTTTCTGGCTATGTTGTGATCTACGCATTACTCCCCACCTACCCCTCTCCTAGATTGTCTGTGGCTGCAGGACTATGGAAGTATTCAGCTCACAAGGCGGTGAGAATTTATAGGCTACCAGGTCCCTGTGCAACTAGTGCTACCATTAAATATGTTTTTAGACAACCACAGCATGGGAAGTTCACATTTGAATCCACCCAACTATGCAGCTGAAAGAGCTGTTGTATTTCTTCTTGCAAATGTATTTTTAAAAGGAGACCGTTTTTATGCATGCCACACTTTTGCTAGGAAGTGGGAGCTTTCCTTTTGCTGTTCAAAGGAAATCTTGAAAACACGCCTGGTGCTGCAAAGAGTTCACATCAGCATAGAGACAAATGATATTTTTGCCGGTTGCCAAGCTTCTGCTGCAGAGAAGCCTCTTGGCACCGAACAACCTCAATTCAGTGACTACTACTGAATTTCCTCTTTGATCCGCTTGTCTCTCGGTGGTGCCATCTTTGAATGGATCTACAATACGATGCCTTGTTCTCTTGATGAATTATTTGAATCCATCACCCGAGGGTTCCTCCAAGGATGGCTTGGAGTTATGCATCATCAAGAGCAGAAGCATTTATAGTGGAGTTTTTGGACTCACCGGTACAAATGGGAGAAAAAAAAAGTCCGTGTCTGTATGCCAATCCAAATCTACTATAATTATAGCCTACTTTGTACCAGTGACTAGTGACTTTGCTGCAGCATATTGATGTGTCACAAATGGTCCGTAGGTGTGCTGTGGGAGTTTGGAGGAGGGTAGTTTTATGAGGAGGACCACTGGAGGGATGTGTTGGCAGTATGATGTGCCTTGTCATAAAAAACAAACCTGATAGTATGCTTTGGCAATGTTAGCACCTTTTCAGTGTGCTGCAAGATGAAAAAGGTTGAAAACTGCTGCTCTATATACCAAAGAATCAAGGGTGAACCATTTGTGGGCAGGTGACAATTTATATCTCATAAGATATATCAATGATCTAGTGCAGCATTTCCCAAACTTATGGCACAATCCTAACCTGAAGTTCAGTTGGCATAGTTAGGCTAACAAAGTTTGACCAGCACAAGGGAGAGAGGGTGGAACCACCCTATAGCACTTAGACCAGATCCTAACCCCTGTCCCTGGCCTGGTTGATCTTAAGAATATAAGAAGAGCCCTGCTGGATCAGACCAAAGGCCCATCTAGTCCAGCTTCCTGTATCTCACAGCGGCCCACCAGGTGCCCCAGGGAGGCATGAGACAACAAGATGCTTGCATCCTGTTGCCACTCCCTTGCACCCGGTACCAGTAGCCCTCCACCTTTGTAAGGAGATTGCACAATCCATCACTGCCTATAGCCCACGATGGACCTTTCCTCCAGAAATCCGTCCAATCCCCTCTTAAAGGCATCAAGACCAGATGCCATCACCACCTCCTGTGGCAAAGAGTTCCACAGATAAACTACCTGCTGGGTAAAAAAGTACTTCCTTTTATCTGTTTTAACTCTCCCAACCCTCAACCAATCTTAATTGGTTGACCTTAAATCGGTGGCATCACTAGAGTTTGCGTCACCCAGTACGGGAGGTCAGTGCGTCACCCCCCATGATGGATGTCCTCCTCCCAAACCATACAGAATGAATTGCAATACTATATGCACAACCTAAACCCTAATAGGGTTGGTGCTACCCCCATCAACTTTATTTAACTATAGTACAGGTCACCCAAGAAATTAGTAACCAACAAAAAACCCGTGGCCAATTTGATGACACTCACACAATTAAATAAAAGTTCTAGTATTAACTCTGATACATGAACATGAGAACTGACTCATAATAATGATTTTTTTTTAAAAAAATGCGATTTTTACATTAAAAAATTGTATTTTCAGTTTTTTGGCCATAACGTTTGATAAAATGAAATTACCCTACGGGTTTTTTCATTGAATTCCGGGTGAAAATCCACATCCAACAGTATATAGCATGATTTGAGCAATTTTGGTCCCTAGTGGTGTCACACACACCCCAGTGCAGCCCGCCCCTGCCCCCCCCCAGTGACACCACTGCCTTAAATTTTGCTAGCACAGTTCCTAGTAGCCCTATTGGGATTGCTGTAGCGCAGCATGGAGTAAGGGGAATAATGTTTCCTTACTTCAAGTTGTGCCACATGCAGGATATAGGTCAGCTGGCCTCCCTATTCCAGTACAAGTTAGGATTGGACTGTTGTCTTGCCAAAGTCCCTGCTCCAAACTTTCCTCCTAAAGGCTATGCCCGCTTAAGCTAATTAGTAGCCCAGATACAGATAGCAATAGATGCCAACTAGTGGACCCCAGCACCAACAGAGAGGTAGGCCCCCCCCCCAGTGGCTTGCCGGTAGACCACAGGTCTCTTCCGGCAGCTTCAGAGCAGTTGTCTTCCAATAATCGCCAGTCCTCAGTCCAATAATTCTCAGTCGTTTGTCAATCAGTCAGGCCAGTAATTCAGTCCATATATCGGTTTACCACACCAGTCCAGCCAGCCAGGCAGGCAGGCCAGTAATTCAATCCAATAAGTCAGCAAACCTCCACTCCTTCCACCACTCTCTCCACAACTACAACCCACAGCTTCTCCTTCCTCCAGGTGCTCCTTATATTCCTGCTACAAGCTCCTAAGTGGCTGCAGCTCTGCAGCCCAGCAACTGCTACCTCCCTGGTGTTAACCCTGTGCTTTCCTGAACCAAGGGCCACTGTTGGCACCATCCACTGCCTCCTCGGGGTAATCTTCCGCGTTTTCCAATACAACTGTCAGAGGTCCTTGTATTTTAGAAAGGTCCCAAAGGGTTATTGTAGGATAAAAGAGAATACATTGTGCATGAATGGGTTACAAATATGAATTATAATGGACCCACATTCAGATAAACAAGAATTTTCTTAGTATTTAGATAAATAGGAATGTACGTATGTTCTGTTTCATTTTGTTATTGTGGCTATGCCATTAATAAGGGAGAATGCGGTTAATTTTGGATAATCAGAAATTTCAGCTGGAGAAAGTTCAGATATTGTAAGTCCCCAGTGTGCTTGTGTGTGTACAAACAACATGGTGTGTCTAATGGTGGGAATAAAGTAGTGATTTATTATGTACACTGCTGTAAAGAAATACCACTCCATGCATTTTAACTTGATGAGAGAGCTGACTCTACTAAATCATACATATTGCACTGACAGCTACAAAGTGGACACTGAGCAATAAAATAAATGCATGGAGAATTTAAAAGAGAACCCAGGACCAAACAAATACCTTGCACTCCAAGTTGAACAGATACAGAAGTTTTAAAAGCTGCTATGGGGTGGTGAGAAATGGAAATGGGAGTGGTTAGGCCCTTGCACACCTGAGAAAGGTAAAAGAGATGATTATTTCCATATAATTCAATAGGGAAATGTTCATTCAATGGTGTAGCTAAGGGCGTTAAAGGGGGCAACTGCACCAGGCAACAAGCTTTAGCAGGGCAACAAGCTGAGCTTGACACTAGTGGCCAAAATTGTGAAAACCTTGCTAAGTACAAATATACCACCATGTTATGCAGTATATAATTAGAAAGGTAGCTTAATGCAGAATGGAATGAAACAGATCACATTGGAATATCTGCATTCAATCAACGTTATGGCCAATGAACTAGAAAATCTTTTAATTAATTAATTAAATTTGATTTCAACATGGAGGGTGGGGATGCTACAAAATTCTCTTGGACACCAGGTAGCAGATGCCTTAGCTACGCCACTATGTTCATTGGGGTTAGGCCTCAACCCCTCCTATTTAACTGCTACTTTTACTTTAAAGCAAAGGTCAGAATGAGCAGGGATGCTTTCAATGATTCACCAAGTTTGACCCAAAAGCAGCCTAGAGAGGTCCCTGGTTTCGCATGTCTGTGGTTCACAAATACCCCCCTTGTACAAATGGCTTATCTGCCTCCTCCTTGCCGTCCCCAAATGTACCACTGCCTTTCCTCTGTGACACCTTCATAGGGCTAAGGCCCAATGTTAACTGCCACTGGTCCTTCCATTCCAGGAGCTGCGAACGTGCTTTATACAAGTACTGCCAGTGCAACAGAGTTCAGGATTGGGCTATTAATCTGTATCCACCTTCCAGCCCTATTGAGGTCCTATAGCAGCAAATCTCATGATCCTCTGCCTATTCTTATCGCTGCCTATAAGCCCCATTCCAGTAGCACAAAACAACACCACTTTTGCAAATCGCTGGCAGTTCTACATGTGCCCCAGCCAGAGGTGGATCTACAGGGAGGGCAAAGCTCTAAGTGTTGCAAGAAGCCTTACCCTGTCATGTAAATCCCTCCTCTCCCTTGCTGCTGTAGCCAGCAAGCAACGCCAAACGGTGCTAAAACGGTGCAGGAGAGGAGTGATTTCCACTGCAAGGTAAGGCTCCTTGCAACACTTAGAGCTTTGCCCTCCCTTAGATCTGCCTCTGGCCCCAGCAGCTCCCAGACCACAATGCTGGAGCAGGTAAGATGGCAGCAGGCATAGTTTCGGAGATCAGGATGGGGCAGGGCTGAATCAGGGAGGGAGGGGGCGAGAGGACAAGGAATTCAGTGGTGCACTCTATCCCCTTTTCCCAGCCTGACATGCCCCACTGACTTTGCTCAGACTTATGCCATCTAAATAGATGGCATGGGTCCAAGGAGAGCCATTGGTGGCCACACAGCTTGCAAAAAGGTAAATGAAAAGAAAATTGCTTACCTCTCCCAGGTCGTTAGGGACATGGTGCCGCAGTGGGTTAAACTGTTGAGCAGCGAGCTTGTTGACCAGAAGGTTGGCAGTTCGAGACCGCACAATGGAGTGAGCTCCCATTGCTTGTCCCAGCTCCTGCCAACCTAGCAGTTCGAAAGCACATAAAAATGTGAGCAGATAAATAGGTACCACTTTGGTGGGAAGGTAACGGCATTCCGTGAGCCTCGGCGTATAGTCATGCCGGCCACATGACCATGGAAGCTTGTCTTTGGACAAACGCCAGCTCTTCGGCTTAGAAACGGAGATTAGCACCGCCCCCTACAGTCGGTCACGACTAGACCATTCAGTCAGGGGGAAACCATTACCTTTACCTTACCCAGGTCATTGGTTCACCCCCCACCACAGGCTAGAGCTCATGCTGCATCGGTGGTGCTGCACGCTATGGGCTGGCAGAGGATAGCATCTGGCTGCACGTTTTAGCCATGAGACTGTACATTGCACATACTCCATCACCTGAGAAAACAAAGAGAGGCAGAGAAGGCAGAGGCTCCAATGTGAATGAGAGTGTAACATGGTACTTACAGGTTTGGTCTTGACTTCTGCCTGAAACCTCTTTGTCGTCTGTCCAGGGAATATACTATAAAGGCTGTGATTTATTGCTGTGTTATCATGCCTGTCTGCCTCATTACAGAGCCCGAATTTTATCAGGCAGCTTGTCCTGCAGTGTCTGGCGAGCAATTACAAGCGCCTGCAAGGAAGCCTGAAATACTTTCCTGAGCATCACTAATGTGCGTGTTTTGGAACTACCGCTAAAGTAGTGCTTTCATAAGGATGACAGGCACTGGCACGGAGGCGTTTCAGGGGGTCTCTTTGAGGCTAATTTTCAGCTTGTGTGTATTTACCGGGCACTTGACAAGCACATAACAATCAGCGGGTCCAGCAGAAGTGGGCAAACTCTTCCCAGCTCACTTCAGAGTAATTCAAGAATGGTTTTACCTCCTGCCAAAATTAGGAAGATATTAAATCTTTTTTTTAGCCTATCTGAAAATGACTTTCCTTTTCCTTTAGTCCTCTCTGTCACCCTCCACCCTCCAAAACACACAGTTTCAGTGGTTCTCAAACCCTTTAGCACTGGGACCCACTTTTTAGAACGACAATCTCTCTGGGACCCACCAGAAGTGATGTCATGGCCAGCAATTACGTTGTGATGCCAGAGGCTGCTGCTTTCCTGAGAATACAGCAATAAATTGGATTATTTCTCAGCCATTTCCCAACAGCAAAGTGAACCAGAAAGAAAAGGAAAAAAAAGCCTATTTACAACCTTGACACAAGCAAAACAACCCTCCCCCTTTCCAGCATCCCATCTCCTCATATTTTCAATATGGCTGCTCCAGGTGCTTCACAACCCACTTGAAATTGGCTTAGAACCCACTGGTGGGTCCCGACCCACAGTTCGGGAACCACTGCACTATCACTTCTCCCCCCCCCAAAGCAGCACTCACAATGCAAATGGGAAACAGTGAGTGGGAGGAACTCACCCCCCTCCCCACAGTTTGCCTGGCAGACTGCTAGGAAATGGCAATGACATGATGAGTTTTTGCCTTCTCCCCCCCTTTGCAGTCCCAACTTTCAAAGCCGCAACGTATCAGAAGGAAAATATGGTGGCACCTGGGAGATGGAAACTTTCCAAGTGTGACAACCATGCACCCCCCCTCCCTTTGCATACTTCTCATTGCAGTGGTAAACCTGTACCTGAATTGAATAGTCCAGGCTTAGGCTCATGATTGCTGCTCATCTGCTACACATGGAAGCAACCAGTTCTCTCCACTGCTCCTATGACATCATGTCTGGGGGAGGACCAACTGGGAGGAGGGGTAATACATTTTGAATGCTGCTCTGTGCAAAAGACAAACAACCAATAATGAAAACAAAACCTAATCCACGCAGTAATATAGATGTTGGAGAATCCTAGCCTAGTCTTACTTCTGACACATTAATCATCTATGGAGAGGGGGCTTTTTTTAAAAAAAAAAGGTATAGAGGAGATTGTACAAAGGAGCATGCAATCATTTGAATCTTGAATCCCTGCCTGCAGTCCAGAGTTCTATGATCCAGACACAGGTTTAGACTCACCACCCATTCATGTGGGTGGTGTCATAGACTCTCTCTCTCTCTCTCTCTCTCTCTCTCTC
>JAJKFI010000043.1:9938595-9952886 GCA_029204185.1 Lerista edwardsae | reverse complement strand
CATGCAGCCGGAACGCTGGGCGGGAGGAACGGGTGAGTGGCAGCCTGTCTTCCCCGCGGGGGCAGGGAAGACGGCAAAACGGAGCGGTACGCAACGGGCGGGCTGCCGCTCACCCATTCCTCCCGCCCAGCGTTCCGGCTGCATGACGCGGCTGCTTATGGCACGTTTGCAGCAGACGTTGGCTGGCACAAGTGACATTCACCAGCTGAAATGCCGGTCTGGCTTGCCCACGGAGTTGATCACCTTTCTCCTTCTCAAGTTTGAAATGCGTCCCTTCTGCTTTAAAGAGGTCCCACATTCAAGCAAACCTGGAAGAAAATAATTCACATCCCAGGGAATGTGAAAGCAATTACAGAAATGGACAGCGACCAAGTCATTTTCAGGTATTCGTAGAAAATTGGCACCTCCTGAATATTGAATTGCACTAGGTGCTGGCTTTCTATAAATACAAAAAATCAATAATTATTACTGAAACATTTTGCTAACATTGGAGAGTTGGCAGGGAGGAAATAAAAATGCCATTTATCTGCTACTATGTTAAAAAGGGGGAAAGTCCCTCTTGGACTCTCACTTTTATTAATGTATCTCATAGTCTAATGCAGTGAAATTACTCTGGACGGTTCCATTTGTGCATTTCAAGAAAAGAAGCAAGGATGTGTGTTTTGCATGTGCACAGTCACGGATCTAGGGGATGCCGAAGGTGGCACAAGCCATGGGTGCCATCTTGGGAGTGGGCGCCATAACCATGGCACGCCACGCCCCCAAAAGGGCGCCCGCGGCCCGGCCCGCCCCCGTGCTCTCTTCGCTCTCACCAGCCTTAAAGAGCCAGCGGGAGTGAGGAGAAGGCGCTGCCACCCGGCGCCCCCTCCTGCCTCTTAGAGCGGGGGCGGGGTGTCGCGCGGCGTGACGTCATGACGTTGCATGCCCCTATGGGGCACGTTCTCATTGGGCACCATGGGTGCCATTTTGACTAGAACCGCTCCTGCACGTGCAGAAAACTGGGAGATACTGCAGAAGTACTGAATTATCAAATGATTTTTTTGTAAAGATAAGAACTCCAGTCTCAATGGCTCAAATGTTTCAAATTGCAAAACATTAGAAAAGCCCCAGTACTACCTGGGCCTTGGGCTGCTCGAACTCGCATTCTGGCAGTGGTGCAAATGCTGGGCTGCCATCGCATGCATCCCGGCCCCCAACAGGCAGCAGCGCAGAGGCATTTGAGGGGGTGGTTGACGATCACAGTAGTAGAGCTGGAGGAGAAGGTAGCAGCCACTGCTCATCCTCATCCTGCTCCTTCTCTTTCCAGAGGCTCAGGATTATGGGGGTCTTCTCAGTGGTGTTATCCTACCAGAACGCTGGGCGGGACATCCGGGTGATGGACAGCCCACCCATCGTGTACCGCAGCACTACGCCGTTTGCGTAACCAATTACGCCGCTTGCGTACGTTACGCAAACAGTGTAATGCTGCGGTACGCGACGGGCGGGCTGCCAATCACCCGGATGTCCCGCCCAGCGTTCTGGTAGGATAACACCACTGGGTCTTCTGCTCCCAGCAACCTCCCTATCCAGGCAAGTTAAAAGAAGCAGTGGGTAGAGGAAGTGATGTCAACTTCTTCACTTTCCACAAAGAAGCACAGCAGCTGGGTTCTCTACTGCATAACTGCTCTTGTAAATCTTCTGTGAACATGGCCAATGGAAGGGTACCCTTGGCACAGGTTCTCACACTTGACATTATGGTTATGCCCTTGCACGCAGGGAGGCTCCTTGGATCTGTGCCTGCTAAACAGTGCAGATTCGGCCTTATGGCCCAATCCTGGGCTCGTTCCCCTCCAGGGCCCGCATACCTGCCAGCCTGCCCGCTGCTCACTCAATAATGCCCATGCCCTCCCGCCCACCTTGGCACGTCTCTATGCCGGCCAACTACGACCAGCACAGAAGACGTGCGGTGAGGAGGATGCGGGAGTGCTATAGGAGGGTGCTGTTAATTGGGGGAACATGGAGGGGCACTGTGTGCGCATGCACGTAACTTTTTAGGCCACCACATGGAGGAAAACGTTGAACAAGTGAGCAAGTAAACCACTAGGTGTCAGAGTGCAGCTTATTGAGACTGTAGGGAAGAGAACTGTGCTAGTCTATGCAGGACGACTAGGCCTTGCCCTGAAGTTTTCCTCTGAGCACAGCTTATTACATCACCTCAGCACCTATTGGGTGAGCAGAGCCTGGGATGAATGTAGATATACAGTATGTAGGCAGGCATTCACATTGATTCAAAGGAATGGAATGGAAGCCAATGGAATGTTTGGCACTTCAGACTACATCAAGGCCTGCCTGCCTGCTGCCTGCCTCTCTCACTCACTCACTCACTCACTCACTCACTCACTCACTCACTCACTCACTCACTTTGGGAAAGCTTCCCAAGCCTCAGAGCACAATCCTAACCTGGAGTTAGGCTGGCACAGTTAGGCCAGCAAAGATTGGCTGGCACAAGGGCCACCGTAAAGCGTGTTTGGACCACTCTCGGAGTCAGGGAGGATGGTGCATGTCTGTGTGCTGGCCTCTCTGACTCCGAGAGTGGTCCAAACATACTTTACAGCAGTGTTATTCAAACTGTGGGTCGGGACCCACTTGGTGGGTTGCGACCTGATATCAGGTGGGTCACAGAAAGCTGGGAACAGCCAACTTGGAAACTGCAGACCTTACTCTTGTTATATTCCTTTTGTGAGTGTACAATTGCTTCAGTCCTAGAATGCCAATTTGCATTTCAGGAGTGTCATTTTATTCTGTTACAATTAGCGCTTGATGATGTCACTTCCTGCCACACTTTCAGGTTAATGATATTACTTCTGGTGTGTCCCAACACGAGTGCCATTCTAAAAAGTGGGCCCCGGTCTACAAGGTTTGAATACCACTGCTTTACAGTGCCCTTTGTGCCAGCCAAACTTTGCTGGCCTAACTGTGCTGGCCTAACTCTAGATTAGGACTGCACCCTCAGTCTTTTTGGAGCTTTCTATGTTGCAACAGCTTTCAGCATTTGGTCGGAATAAAGGCAAAAGCAAATAAATAAGCTAGAAAACAGATCATCATTACAAGCATCAAAAGCCACAAATCTGTCACCCTGCAGAAATGCTCCCTTCATTGTTAGTGTGATTTATTGGGAGAGCTAATTTTAAACAAGTTTTTTTCCCCCTCTCTCTTTACACCAACCACAATAGAAACACTGCAAACAAAATCAGCCAGAGGACAGAAGCTGGTGGCTATGGGACAATTTAAGCAATAATCTCATTTGCTTTGAAGTATTAAAAAAAGGCAATAAGGGGCTATTTACTGAGTGAATAAACACAGAATGAATTACAAAGAGCTCTTTATTGCCGTTATACTGCAAGGACAAAGAGTGTGTTGGTTTTGCAAGACGCAAGGAAGAATCTTTCTTGATGCACCCGATTTGGAGACCGTTGAAGTGCTGGGAGGAGGCATTCATTAATCCCAAACACAGCGTTTGTGTAATATTAGCATTGGACTAGCCTGTTGTGAATGCAGATTAGACCGTCACATGCTGATAATCATGGTTTAATGCAGTCAGTTTTCAAAGATGATCGCTGATGGACAGTTTCACACAGAAATGTGAACTTTCTGCTAATTGGCTCAGTTGCTTTGGTGACGAAATGGAGACAAAAATAAGAGGACTCTGTGTCGGGCTTGGACAGCTACTCTTCATTGCCCTGCCATCAGTGGTGTTTCTATGGGGGGGAATGCTAACTGCGCAATCCTAACCTGGAGTTAGGCCAGCACAGTTAGGCCAGCAAAGTTTGGCTAGCACAAGGAGCACTGTAAAGCATGTTTGGACCACTCTCGGAGTCAGGGAGGATGGTGCACATCTGTGTGCTATCCTCTCTGAATGCGAGAATGGTCCAAACATACTTTACGGTGTCCCTTGTGCCAGCCAAACTTTGCTGGCCTAACTCCAGGTTAGGATTGTGCTCTAAGTGTTGCAGGAGTCTGAGCTCCTATGTAACGCAGTCCTCCCTCACCTCCAGATCCATTTGCAGCTTGGAGAGCTGGCTCAGAAGCTTTGCTCTCGGATCTATGAATGGATCTGAAGGTGAGGGGGAGGGACCGTGTTACACAGGAGTTCAGGCTCCTGCAACACTTAGCATTTTGCTGCACCTGTACGGGTGCCACTACCTTCAGCTGGTTATATCGCATAAGAGCCCACATATGGAAACAGGTCTGAAGCGTGATTAGAGATGGATCAGCAGTCAGCATCCTAAGAGGTGGTCGCAAAGGAAAGGCCATGAGATCTATCCAGTGGGTAGATGTGAGACCATACACACAAAAGTCAGGATCCGTAAATGGTCAGGTTAGGACAGGGAGGATGAAACAAGGAAGCAATGGGGGCATGGGAGGGTCGAATGGGGTGGTGATGGGCTGGGGTGGGCTGATTGGGTCTGGGAAGGAGGTGAATTTGGTGGCTGTGGTGGCCACTGAATCTGAATCCCCACCCTGGACCTGATCCCACAAAGTAGGTCCACACGGACTGGTGCCACCTATTTAGCTAGTTAACACTCAAGTAGACCCTCCAGTGCTGTGAAGTCTTACACCCCCAAATAAGGGAACAATTTTCCCTTACGCAGAGGAGACCTCCTGGATTGCACCCCCACAAAAAAAGATGCAACGTTAGCCATTTCAGTACCACTGCACCAGCAGTGGAAGGGACAATAGGATTTGGCTCTCAGTCATTAAGAAGCATTAATGAAGAGTTGGCCACTATGATTGGGAATAGAAAGAATTATGTTGCTGAAGGCTCCAACACTCTTATATGATGTGTTATTTCATGAAAGAGAGGGCGTTCAAGATCTTGAATTCAACCCGTCTGGGCTGCCAGCCTCTGCAAACATTCTTAGCAACAACCTGGGCAAGGGGGGGGGGCTCTGGCTACTGCGAACGGAGCCTTCATGTTCAAGACAGTTTCTCTCGGTAAGATGTGGTTTTGGCTTGGTCATCAAAACCACTTACACCTGGTTTACTTCAGCAGTGTTGGGCAGGATATGGTTTAAGACCTGAAGTGCGAGTGCCCAAAATAGCAGATGTTCCATAATAGTTAGAGTGAAATCCAAGCAAATAGAGTGTTCTCGTTTATATTCGTGTAACCAACGTCAGCCCAAGAATATTTTTTGAGACATGCCTCATCTGATAGAAAAGAGACTCCGACTCGGGTAGCCAAGGTCAGAGTAAGAACCAACTAGCAGCAATTTGGATCAGGTTCTCTAACACACGTACTTACCAATACAGAGAGAGATCTAATTAACCTGCCTATAAGCACCATCCCTCTTCTCCAAAGACTTGCCCAGATCATTGTACAGGAAAAACACTGGAATGCGCAGCCCAATCCTAAGTAAGGCCAACATAGTAAGGCCGACATAACAGGGCTGTATCCTAAAGCCCAGTAGGAGGCAGCAGCAGCAACGTGCAAGACAAAGGGAGGTTTTCCCCTTATACCCGCATAAGCCCCAGTCACCCCAATGGGCCTGCTTGGATCTGCGCCTGCTGTTGTCCAGGAGCAGGTGCACATGTGCAGAAGCGGCTTGAATCGGGGCCGCCGGGGCTGGGGACGTAGTTTAGGATTTGGCACTACAGCCGTTCTGCATCACAACCCCTGTCTCTGCCCTCTGCGCCACCCAGTTACGCCCTGGCACTCTGAAACGCCCTCGGCGAGGCCCAGCATCGATCGCGCGCCGCCAACGCTTGACTGACATAAGGCCGCCACTGCTGGTGGTTGTGGCGGCACCCGAGTGTTGGCACTGCAGCTTGCGCCGGTTCAGTGTTGTACCGCCAACACTGATGCACTTGACGGCACATTTGCGACAGCATTCGGCTGGTGCAAGAGCTTAGCGCCGGTGCAACAGGGGTATAGGATTGTGCTCTCATTCTTCAATCTTCTTTTCCCCTGAATAAGTTGGTTGGTAATGCCTAAAGCCAAGTTTGCTTAAGACAGGCATGGTTTCTCTTAGAATTTGCCCTAATTCTAATTTTGTTCTGGGAGTTTACAAATTCACCACGGAAGGTGAAGGGCGGCCCTTAGCCATCAAGTCCACATCAAGCAGTGATGGAGAAAACCATCCTTGGATCTAGATAATATCTCCTCACTCTGAAGATCAAGAACAAAGGCCCAGTTCCCTGGTAGGTCAGGTGTTCCCCTGGACACATCAAGCTTCCCAGAATGCCATGACTGATGTCCCAGGTGCCTAAGGCTTCAATCCCACACACGCTTATCTGGGAGCCCAGCCCTATCCCTCACAATCTTCCTCTATGCAGCCATGCTGATGGAGTGCGCATTGCATGCCATGGTGGGAGGAGGGTGACCAGGGGACCTGAGAGAGGAAAGTGACCATTTCTTACCTCTCAGTCGTCGTCCTACTCACCAATAGCTCTCTTTTGACCCACACCAGGTGTTTTGCGGGCATAACTCTGAAGAAAGTTTTTCCAGGGCATATAGACCTGGAAAAAAGGAGAGAGCATCCCAGTGCATGCTGCTCTCATCAGGCTTCACTCCCTCCAGCTCCTGAACTGCCCACGACCTGACCTTGAGCCACCTAGGCCACCATGTAGTGGGCACATGAAGCTACCACATTTCCTCCAGCAACTCTGGCACACACAATGGTGTCGCAACAATTATGCCACTGTTGGAGGACTTATGGTAGCAAAACAGGATACTGGCTGCCATAGGTCTTCTATAGAACTGGGCCTCATTGAACTCACTTATGAGTTTAGGATTGCACTGTTAGAGAACATAAGAACATAAGAAAAGCCTTATTGGATCAGGCCAAAGGCCCATCTAGTCCAGCTTCTTGTATCTCACAGTGGCCCACCAGGTGCCTCAGGGAGATGAAGAAACACCTGCTAAAGAACCCATCTGCTTCTTTTCAAAGACTGGAGTTGACTAGGATTCATGGCCTTTTTTAAGCACAATTTTTGCCTCTTATGGTTGTGTAGTGTGGCATACTCTTTAAAACAAAAAGAAAGCAAAACCAAGCAAATTACTGTAACTCAATTCACTGCTTTCCTTTTTGTTGATGTTAATGTTCACTTCCAAATAGACATAAAATCTATTAATTTTGTCATTATACATGCAGGCCGATCTTTCCTCCTCTGATCTGTTACTGTAGCTTCTCCAGGTCATGGCTTGTATCATACAAATAGCAATCGACAGGTTATCAACAATTCCCTTCTTATGAAGTGCTCATGGCTTGTTGTGACTAATGGAATTCTTTGGACCCACTAAACTGGCTTGCTCACACTACTGGCCCTTTCTTCACTTAGCACAAAGCAAGGATGCTTGTTTTCCTTCATTGAACATTGAGAGCACAATCCTAACCTGGTGTTAGGCTGGCACAGTTAGGCCAGCAGTGTTTAGCTGGCACAAGGGACATTGTAAAGTATGTTTGGACCACGCTTGGAGTCAGAGAGGCCAGCACACAGACGGGCGCCATCCTCCCTGACTTTGAGAGTGGTCCAAATGCACTTTACGGTGGCTGTGGTGTCAGCCAAATGTTGCTGGCCTAACTTATGCCAGCCTAACTCCAGGTTAGGATTGTGCTCTGAGTCTGTGCAACACACACACACACACACAAGTCTTTTGAGGAATCTAGACTGTGCAAGCCTAATAAACCTTAAAGCACACTGTAATCAACAGGGGAAAAAAACATACCACCCAATCTGGATGACACAACTAGGAAGAAGCACACTGCCGAGAGTATCCTTTGTACTCTTTTCATATGGGCCAGGGTGAAAGGCAGCAGATGGGTGGTTGTTGTTTGGGTGATCTCTTTGACCTCTAAACAATTTTTAAAGCAAGGCACTGCAATGCAGAGTTAACATTTGCGTGATGCTGTTTGTTATTCTTCCATTAAACAGATATTTAGAAAAGCCAAAATCCTTGTGAGGTTTCTTCAGATTGTTCCAAAAAGAAAACATTTGCATTGTGTGGGCCATGATTGGGAACACATGTATATTCCACACCCAACTGGTGGCGGCTGCTTTCTGTTACTAATAACAGGGAAAGCAGATCAGTACTTTCCTTTGCTTTTCAGGCCTTGGTTTTGGTAGCTCAGCTGTAGCAATGAGGTTTTCTGTACTCCATGAGATGCAATCCATCATGGGGTTCTACGCCGAAGCAAGAGGAGACATCGATGATTTACCTAGACAGCGTTATGCACCCACTCAAAAGGGGGTGGTGTGATGCATTTCTCTTAATTAGCGGTGTGATTCATTAGGAGCACAGACCTTTCAAAAGGTCTGCAATTCCTCCTTCCAATTTCAAGGAGGATTAAGATGTGTTTGAAGTGGATGGAGATGAAGGTTCATCTGTCTTTTTAATCTGTGATGGCCATTTTATACTTAAAATATATGACATGATGTTGCAATCATAGAGTGATGAACATGTAAGCTGACTACATAAGAACATAAGAAGAGCCCTGCTGGATCAGGCCAAGGGCCCATCTAGTCCAGCTTCCTGTATCTCACAGTGTATCTGGCCCACCAGATGCATCAGGAAACACATGAGACAGGATGCCTGCATCTTGTTGCCACTCCCTTGCTCCTGGTATTCTGAGATAATTTCTGAGATAAACAAACTGCCAGTCAAGGTTCTCCACAGCATTTCTCTTTGACAGCCACCAGAACCAGATGTTCCTCTTCAGACATGTGCTCACAGTAATAGTCCCCCAGATCAGGCCAAAGGCCCATCTAGTCCAGCTTCCTGTATCTCACAGTGGCCCACCAGGTGCCTCAGGGAGCACACGATACAACAAGATGCCTGCATCCTGTTGCCACTCCCTTACATCTGGCATTCTGAAGTGGCCTGCTACTAATGTAAGGAGATTGCACAACCCATCGTGGCCTATAGCACACGATGGACTTTTCCTCCATAAATCTGGCCAATCCTCTTTTAAAAGCACCTAGGCCAGATGCTATCACAACCTCCTGTGGTATCCTGTGGCATTGTACAAAATACAATGAATGAACACATGTTCTTCTGGGTCTGGGAATGGGATGTTTCCCCCCAAATGCCTGGCCTTGAAAGGCAACTAAACTGTAGATCACTAGAGAAAGGAAATTGAACACATAGCCCCTACTACAGTATTGCTATATTTCTGTATGGACCAATTTTGATTGTGACTAGTTTATATAGCTTCTGACTTACACTGAACTTTCCTTTTTAGCTGAATGTAGAAAGAACTCACATTGACTTTTAAGGACAGGCTTTTTTAAAAAAATGTAAAATTTCTCCTTCATGCCATCATAATCCTCATTGCAATATCTTTGAAATATCATTGAAATACACTATAATACATTGGTTATGCAGGGAATGGTGGAAAGGAATGTATTTGTATCACAGGAACCTAAATTATCTGTTTCTAACTATGTTATGTTTGTTAATCTTAGTTTTTAAAGATATAGAACAGTGCTTCCCAAAGTGTGGATCGTGACTCACCATTGGGAAGCAAAACTGGACCATTCTCTTTACACTCAAGGGAGTGGCTCAGTTTTGGGTGTTCTGATGGCACCGCAGCAATTGTGGTCCTGCAGGCACTCAGGGTCATTTTAATGTACCTGGGGGGGTCGGGGGGCCTTTGTCAGGGTTTGGGAGGCCCGCAGCCCCCTCTATGGGTCTTCCTTCAGCGAAAAAAAACTCCACGAAGAAATGCGCATTTCCGCTTTTCGCGTGGACATGTGCGGGCCTCCCTGACTCAGAAAATGATCCAAATGCATTTTATGCAGTGATGTCATCCAGCAGGAACGCGCCAGAACGGCCGTTCCTGAACCTAATCAGGGCTGGCTCCGCCCACTCGCCGCCATTCGTCACCGGCTCCATGATAGACACGGCACAGAAGGTGGCGGAACCAAAGGAATGGCGACGAAACCATAGGGACAGGCTGCAGGGAGTGGCCAGGCCACTTTGAACGGTCCTGACACGTGCCAGTCAAAGGTGAGTCCCGGTCACCGTTCCGGTTCTTTGATCCGTTAGATCCCACCACTGATTTTACGGCATGTTTGCAACACTCCTGGGCCTGCACTAGTCACTTGTGCCAGGATAACTCCAGGTTAGAATTGCACCCTAAGAATGTTGGCACTCCAAATTGGACATTTGACAGAGCTTGCAAAGCAGCTTTGAGATAAGCACATCTTCAGAGCTGTCCTTTGGTTCTCTGGCTGTTATAAAACCAACGTGCCCAAAAGATCAGGAAGGGGAGCAACAGAGCTCTAATTTCCCTGATCTCCCAGGTGAGGACCATAAAAACTGTGGGAAATGTGAAGTGATTTGTGATCAGGCACACTCAAAACCTCGGCTGAGAAAAATTATGTGATCAACTTTCATTGCAATTCAAAGCTACCGGGAAGCTTCAGAACCAGGGGTGTGGCCTGGCCCAAGAGGACAGATGTGGATCAATGGCAAAGGCCATACCCCAAGAGAAATCTCCCCCATGTTGGAGGGTGCTTTGATCTGGGGAGTTGTTTCTGGGGACACTCCAAAAAGGCAAGTTAACGGCTTCCCTGCATGTGACCTTCTCTGCCATGGAAAGTTACATGCTCAGTCCCCCGAGTGCTTTCCATTTTATGTATATTTTCCCCCAGATTCAGATTAGGGTTGAGGACATTTCTTCTTGATAATGCTCTGTGCGCTGAAACTCATCTGCCATTCTATTAACTTTGTGGAAAGTGATGCACCTCGGGACCAAGGCATCTAAATTGGCTTTGACTAGCCAGGAAAGAGTTCTTGGGGGTCAAAGTGGAAAGCTCACTGAAAATGTCAGCTCGTTGTGCTGTGGGAGCGAAAAAGGGCAAATTCAATGTTAGGAATTATTAGGCAAGGCGCAGAAAAGGCCAACCACAATGATCAAAGTGTTTGAAGCATCTTCCCTGTGAGGAAAGGCTAAAGAGGTTGGAGCTTTTTAGTTTAGAAAGAAAAAGGAACGGTAGAGATGTATCAAATTATGGACGGTGGGTATGATGAGGCAGAGAGCCCAAACTGGTTTCGATATTGTGCTGTGTTCTGAAAGGTGTAGGAAATTATTGCCACCTTGATTGAGAGCATAATCCTAACCTGGAGTTAATTGCACAATTAGGCCAGCAAAGTTTGGCCAGCACAAGGGACCTCGTAAAGAGTGTTTGGACCACTCTCAGAGAGGTCCAAGGACACAGACATGCGCCATCCTCCCTGACTCCAAGAGAGGTCCAAACGCACTTTATGGTGGCTCTTTTGCCAGCCAAACTTTGCTGGCCTAACCGTGCCAGCCTAACTGCAGGTTAGGATTGAGCTCTGAGACTAATATAAGAAAAATTGGAACCCTGTAATCTCAAATTCTAAATAATCTCAAACAAGATGGCAATTATATCCTCACTCAACATAGAGGAGGAAATCTGGAAGTGGGGGAAGACCAAGGTAAACATGGCTGGAAAACATTGCTCTGGTGGTTCCATTTTCTCACGCAGAATTGTTCAACTATCACAAGGATGCCAAAGGTTGAAAGATGAGAATACCAATATGAAAATGTGAGATGCAGAACATTTGCAGAGATTGTGATCATTCAATGACCAGTATCGTCCTTGGACTAAGAGTAGGAAAGATGTGATCTTTGTAGATGTGAATCTGACTTTGCATCAGTTCCAGTGCAACATGTTGCCCTAGTGACTGGGGCAAAGACCTGCACTGAACTCAACATATTACTCCCCTATCTGGCCCCTAATGGCACACGGGGTGGTACCACTGCCATCAGTAATGACAGTTCAGGCATCAGCCTAGGCAGACCTGGCAAACCCTTCATGTCACCTCTGCCTAAGCCCAGCCTAATTTATGTTGTAGAATTAATGTGTGGATAAAATAGGGTATGGAAAGAACCATATACACTCCCTATGGTGGTTGTGGGATAAGAATGCAATAAAAATGCATAATGCTTGCTCACATTAGAATCACTATTGGGAAAATTAGGGCACAATCCTAACCTGGAGTTAGGCTGGCACAGTGGCCTTTCTACAGGGATGGCAAAGCTCTAAGTTTTGCAAGAAGCCTTACCTTGCAGTGGAAATCACTCCTCTCCTGCACCATTTTAGCCAATCCTCACAGGGAACAGCAACATCTTGGCGTTGCTTACTGGCTACAGCAGCAAGGGAGAGGAGGGATTTCCATGACAGGGTAAGGCTTCTTGGAAAACTTAGAGCTTTGCCATCTCTATAGAAATGCCTCTGGGCTGGCACAGTTAGGCCAGCAAAGTTTGGCCAGCACTAGGGAAACCGTAAAGTATGTTTGGACCACACCTGGAGTCAGAGAGGCCAGCACACAGACATGAGCCATCCTCCCTGACTCCGAGAATAGTCCAAAAACGCTTTATGTTGGCCCTTGTGCTGGCCAAACCTTGCTGGCTTTTCTTATGCTGGCCTAACTCCAGTTTAGGATTGCGCTCTGAGAGTGTTCCAAATGCACTTTATGGTGGCCCTTGCACTGGCCAAACTTTGCTGGCCTACCTGTGTCAGCCTAACTCCAGTTTAGGATTGCACCCTTAGTCAAACAAATGAGTGATAGATTGGAGTGTGGCCAGCCACCAGAATTTTCATATCAAATTTCACAAGTGAACAGGTCATGAAAGTAAACCTGGATTTGGGAAATGGGGTGGCACTTTTGAATTGGACTAGACAATGCTTTCTTGAAAGTCCTGTCAGTGGCATGGCACTTTACTATGTCGCGGACTAGAGAAAACAATTGTTTCAGGCTGCACTTATACAGACTTTACGAGGAGTAAAGGGAATACATTGAATACAATGTGGCTTATCTCCGAGCAGACAAGCATGGGGATTGGCTGTGGAAACCCTATGCATTAGAAACTAATGCAATTAGTTTAAGTTAGAAACAATTAGTTTCTAGTTAATTAGAAATTAGCTAATTAGAAATTAAGTGGGAAATTTAAAAGACCCCTACATAAGAACATAGGCAGGTCCCTGTTGGATCAGGCCAAAGGCTCATCTAGTCCAGCTTCCTGTATCTCACAGTGGCCCACCAGATACCTCAAGGAGCACATGAGACAACAAGATGCCTGTATCCTGTTGCCACTCCCCTGCACCTGGTACCCCTAGAAGCTATGTGGGGCACCCTCAAGAGCTCCAAATTAAAGGCGCAATTCTAACCAGCTTTCCAGCACCTGGGTAAGGCCAATGCAGCTCTGAGGTAAGGGAACAAACATTCCCTTATCTTGAGGAGGTCTCCATGACTAACACCCCCCCTCCCCCAATGCAGGATGCAGCACGTGCCCCATTGACACAGCTATGTCAAGGCTGGAAAGTTTGTTAGGATTGGGCCCTAAGTGAACCACTAGCAAAGAACCCAGTTAGCTGTATTCTTTAAGTCTGACCATTTTCTCCCCACGAGCAACAGAACTAGACAAGAACAGAAAGGGAAAAAAAGTACAGTCAGTATAAATAGTATCCCCTGAAAGCGAATGGAGCCTTGTTCCAATCATCCGTCCTTGTAATAAAACTTTATATTTTTTTTTCTATTATTTTTTTCTGAGAACAATTTAGTGTGGCCAATAAAAGCCCGGCTAATTTCTAAATCAGCATGTAGCCAAGTCAGCCACCCAGTAGCTCAATCCCTGGGCAATATTACCAGCGCACAAACAATCTATACTAAAGCGATCAGCTTCCCTCTGGCCTGCCGAGGGGACGCGTTAACTGAGCCCAAAATATGACAGGAGGAAATTTATGTGCAACTTTTACACATAATATCTCATTATGACTCTCCCCAATCTTTCAATTTTAAAAATAAACGGCCTTTGTAATGATTTTACCAGGAGCAGGTTGGATGGAAGATTGAAAACAAAAGAGAGAAACAGACTTTGGCTTTCGTTCGTTCTTTTCTTTCTTTTTTCTTTCTCTCTCTTCTGCACCTCTCGGCGTTTGCTTTAATTTTCCTGAAGATGTTTCCACTCAATTTAAGAAGAAATGGAATTTTTCCTCTCCCTATTTCGTTCATTTCTCTTTGGTTCTGTTTTGGTCAGGGGTTTCGACTGACAGAATGGCTGACTTAATGAAGCCCCTGTCAATAGCAAAATCATTTTGACTCATCGGTAAATAATGAAAGTTTCCAGTTAACGTGCAGCTCAGTTCACCCGAGAGACTAGAATTTGGTTGCATTCCAGGCCAACAAATCATCCATCCCACTACACACACACACACACACACACACACACACACACACAGAGAGAGAGAGAGAGAGAGAGAGAGAGAGAGAGAGAGAGAGAGAG